>CM012443.1:27770768-28254875 GCA_003999625.1 Oryzias javanicus
CCCGTTGGTGTTTGGGCAGGAAGTTCTCCTGCGACACTTCCTTCCCCTCAACTTGCTGGTGCAGCAACTTCCTGTCAATAAAGGAGATTTATTGTTCTGCAGAGACACGCTGACGGGTTAACAGGTCATTTACCTGGTTATATCACCTAGATAATGGATGAAAAGTACACAAAATAATCAGGTCACAACTGTTGACCCTGAAATCCAACTGAAGCTTGAAACCATTGACCTGAATGTCAGATTATAAACCCTGCTCGACGGCAGATCTATAATTTAAGCGTGCAGCACTTCATCAAATTACAGCCGTGGTTCATGTCATCTTTGCATAATGTTTTCAGTCCAAAGGTCACTTCAGAATGCATTTTTTTAATCCACCTGTTTGTTGAGCTGTCGGTTGTTGGTTCACCCCAATAAAGCAAAACAGAATAAAGTATATTGTATTCTCCACCTTCTTTAAAAGCTGTTTGGGACAACATATGAGCGTAACAAAACAAAGCAACAATGCCTGAGAGCGGGGAAACACATTCTGGCAGGGGAACGTACCTTTGGCACAACACCGGGTCATTTCCAAAGCCACAACTGTTGCTAGCTTCTGTCACAGCTTCTTTGGATTTTGCCATTTTTTGTAAAAATGATCTGATCTGCAGCATGGACTCGTAGTTGTTTAATGTCTCAAACAAAAACTCTTGCAAAGCTTTATTTTAGTTAAACCTGATTTAAACTCTACCAGAACCTGAGTGAAGAGAGGATATCCTGTCTCAAGCAGGTAGCATGTGCCGAGATATGTTTGTGTGGCTTACCCTCTTTCCACGAGAAAGGAGTCCCTCCAGATCTTTGGCTTCTTGTTGAGTTGGAATCTGAGAAAGAAAAGAGGAGGAGTTCCGCTGTGGTCTTTACTTTCTCATGTTAAAGGGGTTATACCATGAAAACCAACTTCTTGATCTTTCAAGTGTATTATACTGTTCAATCCTCACTATAAACGACCTCAAATCTATATTTTGATCTGTTCACGAAGTGCATTTCTCATAATCCTCTAAAAACCTGCAGTCTCAACAGCAGCCCCTCCCATACCCACGAAAACGAGCGGGTCCTCACATGCTTACATCATTTTAGTATCAGATAAGATGCAGATGGTTAACTGCTTTAACAAACATTTTACAAACTCAGATGCTGTTTCTGAAAGTTCTTATCCCATTTCATCAGCTTCCACTTCGCCCATAGCTCCAACTTATTCTACAACGCACTCATGGTTTAACTTGCAGCCCATTCTAGACGGTGAGGTTTTGGAGGAGTTGAAAATGTTGGATTCCAACAAGCCACCAGGTTTAGATGAGCTAGACCCTTTCTTTTTTAAAATTGCAGCCCCTGTGATTGCAGTCCCTGTTACAAATATTTTTAATCTTTTCGCTCCAGACTGCTGAAATCCTCGGCCTGGAATCGGCTCAAGCGGCTCTGGTCCGGTCGCTCCACTCTTTTAAAAGGTGGGGATCCGTCTGATCCCAATTGCTACACCAAATTTCCATTCTCCCTTGTTTAGCGAAGGTTTTAGAAAGAATTGTAAATAACCAACTTACAGACTACCTCAAAAGTCACAACATTTTGTCTCCTGTCCAATCAGGTTTTAGGTCTGGTTATGGGTGCAAACAGCAAGTCTTAAAGTTCTTAATGATATTTACATCTGCTTTAGATTCAAAATTGCAGTGCTCAGCTATTTTCATTGATTTAGCTAAAGCATTTGACTCTGTAAATCATTCCTGCCTTATTGAGAGGCTACGTGATGTTGGTGTCTCTGAGAACTCTTTGTCATGGTTCTCCAACTATCTCAGTGACAGAAAGCAGTGTGTTAAGTCAGAAAAATTTCTTTCTCACCCCCTTCATGTCACCACTGGTGTACCACAGGGCTCCATCCTTGGACCCTCTCTTTTTACAATATACATCAATATAACATAGTGACTCTGCTGGTGATTCTCACATTCATCTCTATGCAGATGACACAGTTCTGTACTCTGTTGGTCCCTCTTTGGACGTTGTGAAAAAAACAGCTCCAACATAGCTTTAACAGAATTCAACTTTCCTTTTCCAGAACTGCACCTAAAGTTAAATGTAACACAAGACAAAAATCATGTGGTTTGGAAAAAAAGGTCATCTACCACCAAACAACCCCCCGTATCACCACACTCGATGGGACACCTATAAATCAAGTCACAAATTACAAATATCTTGGCATCTGGTTAGATGATACATTATCCTTCTCAACACATATTCACCATCTGCAGTCAAAGGTTAAATCTAAAATAGGTGCTCTGTACAGAATGCGCTCTCTCCCTCACCTTCTGTGCTCGACAAACACTGGTTCAAAACAACCTGCTGCCCATCCTTGATTTTTGGTGACGTTATTATATACAGATCTGCTAGTAAGCAGTTGCTGCAAAAGCTGGACCCCTTGTATCACTCTGCTATTTCGATTTATAACAAATGCTCCATTCAGAACTCACCACTAACACTTTATTCATCCAACTGTGAACTGCTTTATTATCCACCCCCCGAAAATGTCACTGGCTTACTGTTAATTTATAAAAACTCTACTTGGTCTTTCTCCACCCTATCTGCACCACCTTTTTACATACCTCATCCTCTGTGTACAACACACGCACTTCAAAGCTGTTATTGTTAAGAGTCCCAAAATCCAGTTCTTCTGTTGGTTCTGTGTCGTTTCAATGTGCTGCAGCCAGAGACTGGAATGACTTACAAAAAACTCTGAAATTGGACACTTTTATATCAATAGCAGATTTTAAAAACCATCTTAATGACTATTTAAAAGATGAATGTTTTTGTTTCTCATAGTAATGATTTTAGGGTATTTTATTTTTTACTGTTTTTGTTCTGATTTTCTTTCTTATTTTATTCTATTGTATTTACTGTTTTTTTGCATCTGATTCTTTGTTTTTTGTTTTATTCTATTATTTTTTTTTCTTAATCTCTTAACCTCTTTCCTTTTCTCAAAAGGTTTTGCCTTTTTCCAGGCCACAGTTGCAAATAAGAATGTTGTTCTTAATCTGTCCTGCCTGGATAAATAAAGGTTAAATAAAAAATAAAAAAAAATCACAAGAAGAGTCTGCTCCGCCCCTAGGCAAAAAAAAAAACACTTTATTCGCTAAGCTAGCGGTTATCAGCTAGTCCCCCACCCCCGGCCCGTACACACTCGTTCAGACGCCGGCTGTCTGTGTTGGGAGCCAGGTTAGCGATCGCCAAGAAACAAACATTCGATTCACTTCATGAAGAAACTTCTGGTGATTAATCTACAGGACATGTTGGTATGGATCCTGAACACATCCAAGAATGGAAGAAACAGGTGTGGATATTGGGTAGATGCCAGGAGAAAGGGAACAGACTAATTCCTGGTGGAAAACATGAGCTACAAATTAGAAGAACTGATTTGAACATGGATAACTGGTGTGCAACATGGAGATGAATGAAGCTTCAAAGAGAACAGAAACATTCACAGCCAGTGCTAATCGGAACAATGATTACATCATTACAATAAATCCTGATATGTTCATCTGTTGTTGTCTACATTTTTTGACCAAATTTCATTGCAAACTAAACTATTAGCCTTCACCATTCTATCTGAATCAAATTTTGGGGACAAACGCCCGGGCTACACAGTATGTAAATCATTTTTCATGGATGACAAGCTGATGAGGACGGCTCTTGATTGACATCATTAAATGGGCAGCACCCTCAAGAAGCAAAAGGCGGAGCCTCACAGATGGAGTCATTTCACTTGTGGGTTTTAAAAGAGTTTACAAAAATAACTAACATTTCATAAATAATCAGTTTTTTAGTGTTCCAAATGTAATATATGATCATTTATATAGATATAGTTTACTCTGAAAGACTAAAGACACACATGGTATGGCCTGTTTGATGTCTGCGTAAAGATCCTCTCTGCTCCATCCACTCAGGACAGATGGTCACTCCGATTGACTTTGCTTTTTCTATCCATAAAATTAAAGCGCGGGCATGAAAAAAAAGTGGCTACTCTATCCTTAAGACACCAAACTGAAAGCAAAGCATTTCCAATGTGTCCTTACAGCTGACTTGCAGATGTGTGTGTGTTAGTGTGTGTTTGTGTTACCTGTTTGCGGGTTTGTCTGTGTCCAGCAGACTTAGTATCGACCGTCCGTCCATATCTGGTGGTGTATCGAGGCCAGCTATATCCAGGATGGTTGGAGCCAGATCAATGTTCAGAACCATGTGGGGATTACTGAAGAGCATGAGCACGCAAACACAACCGTTAATATTTAAACATTTAAATTACAACACCTGCTAAACACAAAACCTTCACAGATCTTCATGCAAAAATGTATCACAGTTGAACATTTTCATCTGAAGTTTTTTCAGGGGAACTATAGATTCTGTTCTCTGCTCAGTACTGGCCTCTACTCTCTTATTAATGATTTTTCTTGTGTCCTTCTGCTTCAAGTGGATGATTTCAGGATATAGTTTACTCATAAGCCTAATGGTGTTTCCAAACTCTCATTGGTCCAGGGGCTGTTGCCCAACAACCAATGCAGACAATCTTAGTTACACCCCTTTGCCCTAATCCATCTATCCATCTTCTGAACCTGCTGAATCCCATTTGGGGCCACTGTCACAGGGTCACTCAATCACACAGTCACATGCACACCTAAGGAGAATCTAGAATCATCAATCAACCTACAGTATGAAACAGGTTTCCAAACGGTATTAGCTAGGACTTCAGAGAAGACCTCTTGAAGTGATGGGATAAAGAGATGTCCTGTTTCCCTCCATGTGATTGAGTGGAGGCTGAAGGGCTGACGGTGTGCTTACATGCTGCCTTGTTCCACGTTTGGGCCTCTGATGTAAAACGGGACTCTGATGTCAAACTCGTACGGCATGGATTTACCTAGAAACGCCAACACACAGCATGTTAGGAACATATAGTTTGGATTCTAGCAAACAAAGAAGTTTTGATTTCTTGGATTTATATTAATGTACATTTTCTCTCAAACTTCCGTTTCTAATCTGTGTGGAAGTAATTCATGACAGGTTTTAAAGTTTTCTCCAAATCTTTCTGGTGGGAGTGGAGGTCAAATGAATGTCATTCGTTGGGATTCTGTTGTCACTCAGTAAAGGGTCCTGAAACCTTCAAGACTTAGACAGACATTTCGGTCAATTTCTCACTGACAACATCCCAAAAAGTCTCCTTCACTTTTCAGAAAAATAAGATACTCATTTGTTTTTATATTAATCTAACTTCTATGATAATTATAAAAACTTTTTTGGCAAAATAAAATGAAGATTTTTTTTTTTATTTGAATTAGTTTGTAGTTTTTGTCAGAGATTTCACATGACTTCCTGTCAAAATAAAAAGACTTCCTGTCACATAGGATCATCTCAATGCAGCAGATAATTAGATTTTTATTTTTTCAGACAAAAACTTGCAAATCTACTGAACTAAACACTTAAAATCTTTGAATTTGTTTTAAAATAGAAAATTTGACACTCAAAAAGCTTCTGATACGTAATGTCTTTCAACTGTTTGCAAATCAGTTGAACTATTATTTTTTTTTCTTACTTACTTTTTACAATTATGTTTTTTTTTAATGCCTTATTTTCCTTTAACCAGAAATCCACATGGAAGGGGTCAAACAACCACATGTGGCTCCTGAGCTGCAGGTTGCAGACCCCTGTCCTAAAACCATGAAGGATCTTAGTTTTACCAGAAGGAACTGAAACCGTTATCCAAATCTGAGCAGCTCAGATTTCTGAGCAGTATGACCTGTGATCCATCACAGCAGATAAAAAAGCTCTCAGTTGTGACGTAGAAACTGAAATGGGTGGGTCCAAGTCTCCTTGCTCCGCCTCATCCTGATGCATTCACTTGCAGACAAATAGATCCAAGAACGTCTTTGTTTTCCTCGTCTGAGCTTACAACTGCTTAGCTCCAATATTGTTGCACCAATAATGTTAGCTTGAGGTTGTGTGGGGCTGTAAGCTAGCGGGAGAGAGTGTAAACAAAGGGATGATGGGATATAAATAGGTGCTTACTCTTGTGCCAAAGTCTCTGATGAACTCCTGCTACTCTGCAGACATTATACTCTAGAAAATGATTCAAGTTTCTAATTTTGGCTAAAAACTTCATAATCATCACCAAAATATCAATGGGAACACTTTTATAATAGATGAAAAGATGATTGGCGAGGGATTTTAACATGTTATAAGCTGGGGGACATCTTCTGTTTTAATAGATAAGTAACTGAGAATCAGTTACACAATATGTTTGTATTTCAAACTCAGAGCCCTGTGGTACACCGCGACAGATTTGGTTGTCTTCATGATTTACACAAACAAACTGAAATCTGTCTGATCTATTTCATATAAATGAGTTTGATGCTTGTAATCCAAAATGACATTTATGAGGCAGGAGAACAAAACAAACAGATGAGATGATAAAGTGTATATGCACATCATACTTATGAATCATTTACTGGTATTTTTCAGCGCATTAAACATAATTTTCTGGCATATTTTGTGAAGTTAAAGGATCGTTATAAATACCAGCCTTTCTGAATTGCTGACTCTTTGCTCAACAGCCTTTGAAACTGTTGGTCTAAAAGCATTTTGAAGAAATGTTATAATCAATGATGCAGCAAAAAGGATTGTTCAGAGGAACATTTCTGTGGATGAATCATCAGTCAGAAGTCCTTGTTTCATTGTTATATGTTCAAAAACGACTTCTGTTTGATGTCACATGTTTTTTCAAGGCGGATACTGAAGGCGGACGTGAGTCTGGATTCTCACCTTTAACGAGACCAAACTGTCCGATGTGGTAGCCGTGGTCAGATGTGTAGATGATGTAGGTGTTCTCCAGCTCTCCCGTCTCCGTCAGCATGTTATACAGCTGCAACAAGTACAACAACTCTCATTATGAAGAAGGGGAATGTATTATTTGAGATCCAATGAACATCCATCTCTAATTTGATGTTTAATAGAAAATCATTTGTCAATTTCGTTTATGGATTGTGCTGCATAAAGACTTGCCTTGCCTTAATTTTCTTATAAATGCATGTTGTTTTTGTAAAAATAATCAATTCAGACCATTTATTTGGTCCTATTGTTACATAAAACACAACCTTACGTCACTTTAATAAGTGTGACATTATTTATTTGAAATATAAAATGTCAAAAATGCCCTAGAAAAGAAAGTCCATTCATTATCCACACAGAGAGTAAATAAACATATATAAGTTTAATAGATACATATTTTAAATAAATCAATAAAAGAGACATTGGACAACGAAGTCACCGAAGATCACCCATATACATATCATTATTTCTGCAATGAGTTTAAAAAATCTGTGTGTTATTTTTGCAGATGATACAAATTTATTTTGTTCGGGTCAAGATATTTTTCAATTAATATTAGAAATGGAAAAGGAGTTAATTAAATTTAAAATCTGGTTTGAGAATTACAAATTATTTTTAAATAAAATGAAAACAAAATTTATGGTGTTTGGTACAGATAAAGCAAAGGACAACAGAAAACTTAAGTTTGATGGAACAGAAATTGAACATGTTTACAAAACAAAGTTCCTTGGAGTCATTATTGACCAACAGCTTAATTCGAAGCCACGTGTTGGATATATAAAAAATAAAATATCTAAAGTCATAGGTATAATTTATAGAGAAACACTGATTAAAAATGTTTGCATATTTTATTTTCAGCCTTAATTCTTCCATACTTCCAGTATTGTAATGAAATTTGGGGAAATATATACAAAACAAATATTGATCCAATAAATAAACTTCAAAAAAGAGCAATTAGATGAATAAATAAAGTTGGTTTTCAGGAGCCCACTATTGTTTAAAAATTATAACACATTAAAATTTGTGGATATTGTTCATTTAAGAATGTTGGACATTTCTTTTGGTTCCTTTCAAAATAGCTTGAGAGAAAAGATGAACATTATAATTTAAGAGGTCATTTTATGTTTGGATCGTGAAATGGAGAGGTCCTTCTGTTTTTGGAACAAAACTTTGGAATTCTTTAAATAAAGTTCTTAAATTGGTTAATATTCTTTAAAAAATTGGTTACTGATAAAATGTTAAAACAATTAATCAATATTAGTGAAATTCAATTTTACTAAATATGTATGCAGCTGTATTATATGTATATATAATATGTATGCATATGTCTATGAACTGTACATATGAATATGTATTTGGTTACAATTTTGTTTTTTTATGCTTGTGTCATGCTAGCCAACTTGATGCTAACGTCTGTTTCTGTGTAAGTTTATAAAAATTGAATGTATGCAACCAACCAAATAAAACTTCAACCAACCAATATCACTGTCCCTCCGTGTGTTGAACACTCAGTGAAATCTGTGCTCCTCACCTTCTCCATGCTGTCATCCACGGACAGCAGCGTCTGCAGACGCTTCCTCTGCAGCACGTTGGTGAACTCCATGTGGATGGGCTTCATCGGCCCGGTGTAGCGCATGATCCAGTGCTTATCCAGGTTTGGGGCATAGTTGTAGCTGGGAGTGCTGGATGGGGAAGCAAACACAAGGAATCAACATCCTTCTGGAGTCTGATCGGGACAAAACCGTGCAACTTTTCTTTAAGTTCTGGTGCAGATAAAATGTCTTGCCTTGCTGCCTTAGTGAAGAACCAATGCTGATGATCTTCATGCCTGAGATAAGATGTGAGTTTGATTCTAACTGATTTTTTTCACAACTCTGAAATCCACTAATTGGAAGCTGGAGCTTCACCATGTTTGATATGAGCTCTCAGTGAATACAGGCGGAACATTAATTGTTTTACTATGTGATAAATGTTGTATTGTGAACACAAATGTTAGCTCACAGATTTTTATAATCTTCCTTTTCCTTCTGTTTAAAACACTTTCAATTGTTTTAGAGTTTAGGTTGTGAACTGCAGCATCATTTGTTCAGTTTTTCTTTTCGCTTTTCTTAATTTGTTTTTGATGTAACAAACAAGTTTAAAATTTCCTGATCAGAGGTCCTTTACAGATAAGTGATTGCATTATTATCATTTTAAATGTTATTGGATTTTTCTTTTATAGGTTCAGTGTTTCCTCTAAAAGTGCGTTCACAACAAACGCGACTTGCAACAAGCTCACTCCTGATTGGTGAGAGTGGTTGCCATAGAAACATCGACACGGGACTGAACAATGCTTACGACGGACAATGTCTGGTTGCAACACGACGGCGCCCATATTGTGGAAAAAAAGGCGACTGAATCGACTTCATTTAATTGAAACCGGATGTAAAACATTTTCACTCAGGCCAACTCGGCAACCTGTAACACTAAAAGACCCATTTAAGTCATATTTTAACCAAAACTCAGTGAGAGCCACTAAGTTTCAACTTCCTGTTAAGAAAAAGCATTAAGTCATTAAGTCATTCATTTATAAAGGTTGCTTTTAAATATTACAATTACTGAATTAAAGCAATGTTCTATGTTTTTCTATATAAATGCTTTTTTAATTGCACAACAGCCACAAGTTCCTTTCAAAATAAAATGCATGCTGTGTCAAATGAGACCCTGCAGCAAATTTTCTTCAATTAAATATGCAAGAAAGTCAACTTAATCATGACAAGATTGGTGTAGAATCCAAACAACGCGATACAAAACAATAAAAACTGCCTGTGAACAGCAACTGGACACTGCTGTGTCATACACAAATCGCCACTCTGACCATCATTAAACCTTCTACCATCATTTTAATCAACTTTTTGGCAGGTTAAAGATCTAAACACATAACGTAAATAACGAAAACAGACTAACCTATTGTTGATTCAGATTTATATCATTTTTCCTTTAAAGCTAAAGAGTCACAATGGAGCGATAAAGTGGCCGCATCTGGGTTTGACAAAGCAAAAAACAACGTATCAGCCTGAAGTCACACACGGATCCGAGACCCTCGGGGTCGCCCCCCCCACCACGAACCGACTCTCCAACTTCCCTCCACCGTGATCAGCTGGAGTTAAAGAGACTCCAGCTGTTGAGTCAACAGAAGCAGCGCAGCCGAGGCCAGCTCCGAGTAACATTTACAGCTATTTTTGTCCCGACACAGAAAGTTAATTATGCAGCTCCTGAGCGCAGAGGAGGAGAGTGGAGAGGAGTAAATGAGTTGGCTGATAGGAGTCATTCATTATCCACACAGAAAGCATCATCTGCATGAAGTACAGCCAGAGATGAGCCTGTGTGTTATTAATGAATGGACACACACAAACACTCGATACGCAGGAATCATTTCAGACTAAGTCCACTAAGTTCTGCATTATCAGAAAACCAAAACAAGTTTTTTAGTAAAACTCAACAAATAAACATCCTGGACATTTGCCTAGTTTTCAGTGACTTTTTGTTTCTAAACACAATAAAAACATTTTTTAAATTCAGCAGCTGATTCAGAAACTGTAGTTTATCTTGTTTTCCAGATTTAAACTCAGTGAGTTACAAAATCCTGATGATCACACACATTTAAACATGTCAGCAACAAACGGGCAGACGGCTGAATCCAAGCTTTATCGGCACAGACGGGAGAACAGGAGTGAGCTTGACAGCTTAAAGTCCACAAAGCTAAATCAGGGTCAGGCAGGCAGAGGTCAGACAATAGCCGGAGTGGTCAGGGTTCAGGTGAGGGTTGGGGCAGGCAGCAAACAATCAGAGTTGAAGACGAAGCAGAAGACCGGGACAGGATGAGAACGCTCAGTGATGCAGGCAGAGTAACACAAACAAGACTTCGCACTGCTCTGACTAGATAATGCTGGGAGTGACTGCAGATGGAAGGAGGAGGTTATTTCTGCTCTTTTCCACTTCCAACATTACATTCTGTATTCTTTTTCTAAATAAAAATAAATAAATAAAAGCCTTAAGAATTATCATTGGATGTTACCACAGACAGCCAATCAATGTACTATTTCACAAATTAGCACTGGTGCTCATGATCTTCTATCAAAGGAGATGTCTGCGTCTTACTCAGGCAATGAAGCGGTAAACCACGTGGGAGTGGCTATGGATAAAGAGACATTTTGGTTATTTTACAGAGGAGCTGTGGATCTCTCAATTCCACATGACACGCTCAACTTTTAAGGAGCAGTGGGACCTCTTGTGTGCAGCACCATGAAGTGGTGCAACAGTGCAGTCACTCGTTTAATTTGAAAAAAAGTGTTTCCATTGCAGTTTTGTAAAATGTGTCCATTTTGATCCACGTCAAAAACCATCTTCTACAAGTGCAAAAACTGTTTTGATAAATGAGAGTTTTTCTAAGGACAATTTATTACTGCAAATCTAATTTGCACAATTTCATAGTCATTATAAACAGAGTTATTGTCATCAAAAAAATAAATACAAACTGATCTGAAAATCCAGCAATAAGATCACAGAGTCTTAAAAAAATCTGACCAAAGCTTGCTGCCCAACCACCACGCACGAGATGTGAACAAGGTTTTCCTTCTCTCATCTGCTGGCTGGATCAGATTAAACCGTCCCGCTCGGATCCACATTTGTGTGAGTTTCAGTCTTGTTCCTCAAGGATTTATCCTGCAGAGCAGAACAAAGCTGCTTCATTGTTCGGCTGGATTACCGTGGCTTAGTCTGACTGAGTGCAGACACGCGTCTCTTTAACTCTTTCTCAGTGAAAGTTGTTTTATATCGGGTCATTGCTGAACTGGCCATCCTTGGACACCTGTAATTGTTCAAGACTCTTCTTGTTCATCTCCACTATGCACTGACAACTATATTTTTTGTGGTGTTTACATTGTCCTGGTTTTTTAGAATATTCTTCTTTTCTTCTGTAATCTTTATTTTTTCTAAAAAGGCTTTACAAACCAGTTAAAAATAGAATGACCCCTCCTTAAGTTCCTCTCCAATCATCTTTTGATCTATTTTAAAATCGCTCCTTGTGGTCTTGTCATTGAGATATTTACTCTTTACTTTATTTAATATATAAGATATTAGATATTTAAATCTTTACTGCAAAAATGTTCATGTTTTAGGATAGATTTTCTGTAGAGTGGCAGGAGTTCTTTAAAAATTCACCTCTGTGCTGTGGACGGGATCATTAGTGCGGACCAACCCCGCCCCCACTTCCCCTCTCCATTGCTCGGAGAGGGAGTTTGTGGCACCCAGCGTGTTTTCTACATCACAAATACAATCTGCTCCTGATTTATAATTATTTGAATAAAGAAATACTTAGACATGCAAATTTGAGCTTTTTATATGTCATTCATCAAAAGAAAAGAACATGCTAAAAACCCCAAAAACATTATTGTCATCTGAGGGAGTCTTTTAAATAAATGTAGTTCTTTTGCATGCGTGTGTCCGTGTTTGAGGCCTACATGTGCTGCGATGCGTTCGGGAAGGCCGTGCTGTACTGCGGTGCTGAGTCTTCAGGTCCGTGTGGCGCTGCGTGGCTCAGAACCATCATAACCGGGCGGTGAGGATAAACGCGTTTTGAGGTGCGGAAGTAGCGAACGGACTCCTCTGTGATCAGGTCAGTCAGGTAGTCCTGCAGATGCACAGTCACACAAACAGCTCAGTTTGGACATGTTTCATTGGGTTAAAACGCAAAGACACTGCAGATAAAACAACAGCTGGATCTGTTTTATCAAGAGCGCCCTCTGGAGAATACGGCGCCCCCTAAAGGAAGTAACTTTTTTTTTTTTTTAAAAAAATTGGAGGTAAAAAAAAAAAAAAAAAAAAAAATCTGGTTACAATCTACTGCACAACAATTACTTACCAGAAATGTATTTATTATTTTTTCTAAAAAAGTTTTTTTTTCTGGTTAGTAACTGGTATCCACAAGGAACTAACTGGTGTGCTTCAGTAAAAACCAGACAAAATAAGTTACAAGTTACTTCAGTTTTCAGAAAAAGTTTTTTTTTTTACTTTGATATCCCTTTAGGCTCTCCGTACAGTGATATTGTGATATATAAATAAAATTTAATTTAATGGTCCCCGACAGGATTCAAACCAGGATCTTTTTGTTGCAAGCAAAAACACAAACTCCTACCTCAATATGTAACCTTTAAAGGGAACAACTCGTACTTGCTCCTGGTCAGCAAGGGACATTGTTTGATCAAATTTCAGTGCAAATTCAAACCAGGGACAAACATAAAGGAGCCCACAGCAGACACCTGGGGATCTCCATCATTTACAGAAAATAGTGCTGAATATAGATTTATTTTTAAATATATGCAATTATAAATGAAAAAGTAAGATAAACATCAAGTGGTTATCTTCTTCTGAAACTCTCTTTGTCATTTGTGTTGAAGTCTTTTATTTTCTGTGATTTTAATCTTTGTGAAGCTGACGTGAAGGTTGAAGGAGCAGCTGAGCTCCGGTGAAGCCGCACAGCCTCACCTCGGGGTATCGCGCTCCGTGTTTCTCCCGAACGCCATTGCGGCTCAGTGTGTAGTTGTAGAAGCGGCTGTTCTTCACCAGGCCGAGCCACTCCCTCCAACCGCTGGGGACGTACGAGCCGTTGTACTCGTTCAGGTACTTCCCAAAGAAAGCTGAAAACACACAGTCTATCATGAAACGGCTGAAGAAAACAAGTCCTGTCTTCCATTTTCTTTTTTTATTTATTTTTTTTTGGGGGGGGGTATTTGTCTGAAAAACAGAAGAAATCCTGTAAAAATCCAGTGTTTCTGCATTGCTGCACCTGTCCTGTATCCAGTGTTGTTCAGGTAGACTGCAAAGGTGCGCGGCTCATGCTGGCGCTGCCACGACAAGGAGGAACAGTTCTCATTGTTGGTGTAGGTGTTGTGATTGTGCACGTACCTGGGAAAACAAAAAGAAGGAAACAAATAACTTGACACCAGCTCCCTAAGCATTTTCAAGCTCTTTCGAGAACATCAAGCAGGAGAAATCAAGAACTTCTGTGTTTTGTCAAAATAATCTTGATATATTCATAAAAGTAATCCAGGCCTGGGTTGATAAAATAGATTTGAATCAATCTAAGATTAATAGATGAATATTGATTCATAAAAATGTAGATAATTTAGCACGTAAAGCTAAATACTGCTAGCTTGATGCTAACGTTTAATGGAATTTCTAATAGAACGCTGGTCGACCAAATCATACATTACTGACTAAATGAATACTTTTATAAACTCACAGGAAATAATTTTCCAAATTCTTATAAGGAAAAAATCTTTACAGTAACAATTTTTGGTCAGAAGCAAAATCTGTTGCTCATTCTTCTTTAAAAAAAAGTGTACTGCTATAGCGCGAGCTCCACCTAGTGGCCAAACTGAAACGCCCTCCAGGAGAATCAGAACACTGTTAACAATGTTAATGATCTGAACATTTTTGTTAGAACTTCTCCCTTAGAGAAACCAATAACACTGTATGCTATCAACAATTTCATTATAATTTCACTAATCAATTTTACATCATGTGAACTGTATCACATTAATATAATTATTTTCAAGACATATATAAATTATTAATATATTTCTAAACACTGTCTCTGTCTCACAACTGTCTTAATGTGTGAACTCAAAAAATTGAATTGAGTAGATAGAAAGAATAATAAAAAAAAATCTAAATCGAATCAATTCAGGCTCTGTTGAAACTAATCAAATCGATTCTTGAAATTATTATTAAAACCAAGCCCCAATTAAAACACAATAGAAAACTATGGCTTTTGTTTCATTGGATAGCTCATAAGTTTAAAAAACTGAAATAAAACCAATTCTTGAAAATTTGCCCAAGATTGACAAACACGGCACAATTTTTCACTATAGTTACAATTTTGTACTTGCAATATTTTATATCTTACTTTCCAGTGAGCATGCTTGATCGTGATGGACAGCACATGGGCGTGGTCACGAAGGCATTGGAGAAGGACGTCCCTCCCTCCTCCATAATACGGCGAGTCTTATTCATTGCCTGCATGGAACCTGCACACAGAGATAAAGTCAGACATCTCATCCAGTCAAATCACCCTGCTCAGCAGAAATGCATGTTTTTAGCTTTGTCACAGAACATGAAATTGAGTGTAACAGAGTGCAACAGATTCGGTGAAACTGAAGTGAAAGGTGTGTTTCATCACCCAGCTCCAGGTCCTGGTCGTCAGTCAGAACGAGGATGATGTTCGGTCGGATGTTGCGTCGGTCCCTCTGTAGGCGGGGCTTTAGTCGTCCTCCAGGCTGGAACTGAGCATGGCCAAGAGTCACCAAGAAGAGCAGGGAGAGCAAAATTGGTCTGTCCATGGCCTTCCTCCGCACGATTTCAAGACAGTCACCGGCTTCTGCAGGACGTCAACCTCTGAAACGGGACGGAGAAGAAACAAAATGTCAGACATGAGATTTAAAGACTGACTGTATATGAGAACTGGACTGAGTGACCCCTCCCCTCTGGCGTTCAAAACAGGAAGTAGCCACTGGCTCCAAAAAGCCAAAACTGACATCATCTGGCTCCAGCATGGCAGCATAGCTTGAATTGGTTTAATTTCATTGGAGTTGGAAGTAAACAATTTCCTGTGTGTGACATCACACTCAATCAGTCCAGATCTCTTGTAGAGTCAATGGATTTAAGAGCAAGTTCTGATTGGATATTTAAAAAACAGTTTGCTTCAAGAAAATTTTTAAAATTCATTTAAATTTCTGAATAACTTTCCTTTAGGGTAACATATTTTATTATTAATATTAATAATAATAATACCCAATATGTCCATACATAACCTGTAGTGACAGAGAGACAAAAAAAAAAACACATAAAAGCATAAATTAGATTAAAAGTTTGTAGATAAATGCTTATAAAGTTCCATTATTAGTTAAAAACATCGTAACATTTCATAAAGGAGAATACATTCAAATGTGGTGGGAAAAATATAAATAAAGGGAGCCTCTTTGTTGTTATAAGCCAAGTGAAAAAGTGGGTTTGATAAAGTGTTTTTTTGGTGAAATATTTAGTTTGCACAGAATTAATCAGACACATTTTATTAGGAACATAAGCTCAAGATTGCATGCATATGAAGGAGTGGCGTGTAAAGTCACTTATTCTTTGATTGCATGAAAACAAAAGTAATTTTTACATTTTTAGTTGAATTTGTGTGCAAAAAAATTCCTAATTTGTTCTACTTTTGTAGCCTGAAATAATGATCAGTAAAAAAAATCTGTAATACTTTAATAATTCTCGACTGTTTGTTGGGAGTGTTTCAAAATGAGATAAATTACTTGGAAAATACCTTTTGGATTGAGAAATGGTAGATTTATTTTACTTTAACATAAAAATGACTAAGGTCCATTCGAGTGTACATGTGATGCAGTAAAAACTGATGAACCATCATTACAGTCCAATGTGGGGAAACACGTTGAATTTTACAAAGACGTGCAACCATAGAGTGTGGGAGAATGTTCGGATTATTTTGATGTGGAAAAACTAGAGTGGGTTTAATTTGATCAAACTAAAATGTGAATGGATTTAACATTCATTCTTGAAGAAATACAAGAAATCTGAAAAACTTCCTCTGCACCGTTCAGTACCAGGTATTTATCTCGGAGTCACACTGGTGGAATTTTCGGTTCTTCCATATCAGGTCAGTGAATCGGATCGTTCAAAATGGACCAAAATCGACTAATTATCATCAACCAGAAATAATAATTAGAATCAAATCGTTAAAACGAATTGTTACACTCCTACTGTGACACCGTTGTCTCATTCTGATGTGCAACACTTTATGTGCATATCAGTACAAAGCCAATGTGAAAAGCTCATTTTCTCTGCATCTGAATCAGCTGATTATACATTGATCATGTATTTGGTTGAAAAGTTATAGCATTTCAAAAAGTGTGTGTTGTTTTAGACGATGCCGGAGACACCTCCACTGTTAAAAGGCGGGCTGAGGTCAGCCATGTTTGTAAACAAAGAATAATAATTTAATAGTTTCATCTTAAATTATTTAAGTGTGTGATTTCCCAAAAATGACTGTTTATTAAGCATTTCATTAATTAATTATACCTATCAACTATTACTGTTTTGAAATTGCCAAAAAAAAAAAAAAAAAACAGCTAAAAGATTGATGGTTATAATTATTATTGGAGGAAGCACTGGTGACTAAAACACAGAAAATTCACAAGAACGGGCAGACAAAGGCACTAACAGCAGTCTTTTGTGTTCGGAATCATGAAGGCTAATCCTATTAGGTTCACAGCAGAAGTGTGTGTGGGCTAACAGCAGGAGTGTTATGCAAATGTGACAGTAATCAAAGAAAAGAGGCTCTCATGTTAAAGTGCTGCGAACAGCAGCGGATTACACACTGCTCGCAGAGAAAAGCCTCTTTGTTGCACCTCGCTGTGCTTTATGGAATGACCCGTTACGCCGAATATTTCATTCTGTCACCAAATCACCTTCAGAGGTAATCACAAGAAGAACCGCAGGCAGGTGCTGCTTGACAGGTGAAGACAGAAAGACGCAACATCTGTGTGATTGATCCAGAAACAAATGATCTGTAAACAATAGTGCTTGATGACCTGAGCTTCTGTCTTTCTTTTGTCTCATGCTGTATACATGTACATCAGTATACCTTAATTTATAGTAGAATCTATACTGATTATACAAGCTCCTTAACAGGGCCAGCCCAGGGCATAGGGGACCTAGGCGGCCGCCTAGGCGCCAAGCACTGGACGGGAAGCAAATTGCAAAGATTAGGCTATATATACTTTTTTTTTTTTTTTACAGTTCGACACACCACACATTTTGTGCAAATAAATAATTATAACAATACATTTTATTGATCAGGCGCTTTTCACGGAACTCAAGGACACCGAACACGGACAAAAGCACAAATATAAAAAACCCAGATGTTGAGTTAAATTTAATGTTTACAAAAGGACAAGTAAATTGCAATCATGTAAAATGTTAAAGAAAGGTAATAATTAAAAACTTAAATAACTGAAAAAATTTTACATAATTAATGACTTTGTCCGGTGCTGCATCCCTCCTTGCCTTACAACCGCTGTCTAAGCTTTGCAGAGGTTTGTCTGTTTTATTTACTTTAAATTGCTTGAAAATTCATCCCTTTTGTTTTTGGTCAGAAAAGAAGAATTTAAATGTCGATCTAATTTTAAAAAAATCTTTTTCTCTTTTTAAACGGAAATATTTATACCTTTAATACACCTTTAAACCTAAAACAGTCAAAACATCTGCAATGTCATTAGAGTAATACTGAACACTGGTGCAGTGGTTAGCACAGCTGCCTTCCGTTGCAAAGGTTGGGGGTTTTGTGTCCCAGTTTGGCTGGGGTGTTATTATTCTTAACAGTTTTCTTAAAAAGTTACTATTTAAGTTTTCAGAATTAAAATAATCGTACTCCATGATCAGAGACAAACACCAAACTGAGGCTTTCCTGCGACGCAGCAGAAAGAGACAGAACAATCTAATGCACTTCTAGAGTTTTGTCTCCAGTTTTTCTTCGTGCTCATGATAGCTGGGTCTGATTTTCCTCACTACTTCCAAAAACTGTGCCTTTATTACACAAAAGCTTCATAAAAGATGCCAAAGGAAAAAGAGGAGTACAGAAACCCCGAGGGTTCACTCACACTGAGCAATCTATACCGCGTCCTGGTACGCTTGCAACCTGATGTGAAGACTAAGTGTGAATGAAAGTACTATTGTGTCTTTTTATTCCAAAATCCAGGACTGCTTGTCTTTACAGAGCAACTGTAAATGAATTCCAGAGCACAGAGGGGAAAAAATCCCTCTCCTTATTTGGTCACTAAATTAACACAAAACTTACAAAAAGTAATAATGGGATGTCATCTGGAGACTGCTCTCTGTATTTAGTGAAATGAGAATCTGAGGAGAACCTCAATATTCTGGTGACAGCTGCTTGTTTCCCCCATCAGAGCGTAGGTACGTCCTAACGGCCTCATCCTTCCTGCCAAACACTCTGCAGCTTTAATTAATGCGACACATTAACATCTCTCCCCACACTGCTAATAGACTCCAAAACATTTACTGGGGATGTTAATTACACCACCACATCTGTTCTGAATTCTTCTGTACCAGGTTCCAACTCAGGGCTTTGAAGACTCCTGAAAGTGAAGCAGCAGAATGTCCTTTCATCTGATATTCATGAGGCTGGAAAATCAAGCTGCGGCTCTCCGTTCCTGATAGTTTGTTTTATTCGATATTCGCTGAAACGTTAGACCTTTGCCTCAGCAGAGCAGCCTGCAGAGCATCAGCAAACAGCCAGCAACAACAGAGCTGCATTCTATAAAGAATCATGTGAGCTTGTTTAATTTGTCTTTAAAAATATATATCCGCACCACAATACATTGAAAGGATGTTTATACAGAAAAAGGTTTCTGCTTAGACTTTACTCTTCATCACTGCTGAAAGTATTCAGAAGTCAAGGGCCACTGTGCTGACAGGTTCATTGCTGCCTTATTTATGGATGATCACCTGGATCAGGTGTGTCCAGCCAATTAGAACACAGAGAACAAGATGTGCTAGAAAGCTAGCAGGAATGCAGACCTAAGTACGCACCCCTGCTGCAGACCATGCGTGTCCCGGGATGCCCCTGCACTGCATGTTTTCATTGTTACTTTGTCTAAAGAAACTGATTCAAATAACTAAAAATGTTCAAAAATATGCAATAAACCAGCAACTAAATCAACTTTTCTTATATTGTTGACTGCAAAACAGCGAGTAATTCAAACAGAAATCAAGTGCAGCTACTGCCTACGGCCTGAAGAACCAGAAGAAGTTAGCTTTTGGCAGCACGAGCTTTGACCATCCAATCACAGCCGATTATGTCATCCTCCGTCCTCATGAAGCTATAGAGACTCTAATACTGGTTGGTTGAATCAAGGACAATGCATTTAATCCAGTGCATATAGCCGGGGCGGAGGGCTGTGAGAGAAGCTGAAAGAACAGTTTGAATAAACATGTTGGAAAAATATATATATAAAAACTTCTCTTCTCTTCACTGAAGGCTGTGCTGGCCCTGATAGTACACCAACTGATAAATGTCTAGGAAAGGGAAACTTGGGGAAATAGGATGTGAAAAAACTCAACCTTACACACCACCTTTAATTTAAAAGGAAGTTTTTAGTAGATGTGTGCTTAAAAAAGTACACTCAGTCTTATTATCCATCAGTCTGGCAGTAAAATGAATCATTCTCACCACCTTGATTGTTCTGACCATTGACTGTATAAGAGAAATGGACTGAGACTCAAAAGATATGACACAAAAGTAAGTAGTGATTGGTCCAATTTGGTCTGAGTCATCATTCCTGTGGCAACCATTCTCACCAATCAGGAGTGAGCTTGTTGGAAGGCCACACCCCTAAAACTGGCTCAGAAGAATATGTCAGTCAAGGGTTTACAATGTGAGACCACTTACTTTAATTGAAACATCTGATTGGTCAGTTATAATGTAAATAACTTCCACCAAAGAGAAAATATTGTGAAAAAAACTGAAGGTTCTTGGATCTTGTTTTCTCTAAAACGGTGTGACGAATCTTCAAAAGAGAGACCGACTTCACGTCTTCTTGGAAGTAAAACCACGCCGCTGTTTTACATCTAACTGGAACAGAAACAATGAATCATTTAGGCCTGCACCTTAATGAACTCATGCTCGACTCCCACATGGCTGGAGCATCTGCTCGCATTTGGTTATAAAATATATTCAGCACATTAGAAGGCCACTGTGCTCTCCTGAGCAGAGAGCATAAACGCCCCGAATGCCCCAGAGACAGCATGTCATCCTGATCTGGCTCTCCTCTCTTAAACACATCTATCTGCTCACATAAATTCAAGAGACACAGGCAGGTCTCCCAGCTGATGCAACCAGCTGCCAATTGACTTCCTGCGAAATGTGCTGGGTAAAGAGAAAAGGGGTAACGCTCGGCTCATTTGTATTCATCTGTTTTCATACACGGAGGGACTTTATGTTTCAGAGGTTAAAGGTGAAAACCCAGAAAAGCAGCTCATTAAAAAAAAAAAAAAAAACTGCTCAGGAGTTTCCATGGAAACCCCAAATAGTGAAGCTTTCATCTTTCTTACCCCACAAACAGAAACATCAGTCAGAGAAAGATTCTGCAGGAAGTTTGGACAGATGTGTTGATATCTTTGGGATCCAGCTGCAATCAGTCACAGCTTTTCACTCCTTTTCACCAATCGAGGAAAATACCTCCACAGTTTTGTGTTTTCTCTGTCGGCTGGGTTTTGTGCTCGTCTGCTCAAATATCAAGAAAGTACTGGATCAGTTGACTCTTTACAGTAAACGACTGCTGGCTTTGAGCTTATTTCCCACAGTGGTTCCATCTCCCTGTATGCTACAAGACTGAAGTTTGCCAGAACAACACCGTTCCATTCGCGCCGTAGACTCGTCGTACTGATTCTATGTGGAAGTGGATGGACAGTCTGTCATCCTGATGAAAGGTTCATTTGACCCTTAAAACTCACTTTTTTACTTTTAATAAACAGTGAAGAGGTTTCCTCTGTCCCTCTACATTTCATTTTGTTCTCTTTTATGTAATGTGGTGTGTTTTGTTTTATCAACATTATTTTATGAGCATTCACTTTCACAATTTTAATCCATCTTAATCTATTTTTATCTTACTTTTTAAACGATTTTATTCTGTGATTGTACAGCACTTTGGGTCTTATGGAAAATACAAATAAAGTTTATTATTATTATAATTATTTGAGCATGCTGTGATTTTGCAAGTTCTCCGTCTTAGAAAAGTTTTCTATAGCCCATTCTATATAAAGCTGCTACAGTTTTTGTTTTAGTCAGACTGTATTTAATTATATTAAAATGGTTCTAAGTTGTGTATTCCTACATTTTGAAACCGGTTTAAACTGGTTCTAACCAGTGTATAGCTACCTATTTAAACCAGTTTTAACTGGTTAAAACTGGTTTTAACCAGTTAAAACCAGTTTTAACTGGTTAAAACTAGTTTTTACCTACTTATTGAAACCAGATTAAATTGGTTTAAACTATTGTATACCTACATATTGAAACTTAACCCAGTTTAAACTGGTTCTAGCTAGTGTATACCTACCTATTGAGACAAGCTTAAAATGGTTCTACGTTGTGTTTACCTACCTATTGAAACTGGTTTAAACTAGTGTATACCTACCTTTTGAGACCGGCTTAAACTGGTTCTAACTATTGTATACCTACCTATTGAAACCTTAACCCAGTTTAAACTGGTTCGAGCTAGTGTATGCCTACCTATTGAAACCGGTTTAAACTAGTGTATACCTACCTTTTGAAACCGGTTTAAACTGGTTCAAACCAGTGTTAGCAATCTATTGAAACCAGTTTAAACTGGATTAAACTATTTTATACCTACCTATTGAAACCAGTTTAAACTGGTTCTAACCAGTTTATACCTACCTATTGAAACCAGCATTATTTTAATAATTAACATAATAGCATGTATAATATTCATTTATTAATCCCACGGGTTCATTTCAGCAGCAACACTCTGCCTGCATGTCCTTTTTCTTTGCTGACACATGAACTCTTCCGCTGACATGTGGGTTTTTGCTGTTGCCATGGTGAATCCATGAATCTGAGCTCCACTGATGATGGCTTTGTCCTGTTTGCACGCGTGTGACAGCATCAGATTTACATCAGTTCACACTGATTAGCCTTTCTGAAGCCGGAAATTCAAAGTATCACCTCAGTCAAAGTTTCTGCTAAACTCAGGATTTGTTGGTGGAAAAAAAATCAATTTAAAATTGAATATGGAAAAAAGATGAAACCATAATTATTTTTTTTGAAGCAGATAAAAAATGAAATGGAACGCTTGCTGTAAAAAGCGACTGAAAACCGCCACTGAAGAGAGAGAAAAAAAACAGGTTCCAGTTTTAAGAGAAGATCAGTCATGGGCTGAGGATCACTGGATCAAAGTGGTTTTAGTGACAAATATCGATCAACGATGTGGAGACTCTGGAGGCTCAGACCCCTCACACGTGGCTGCAGCAAGCGAGGTGTTAACGCTGAGTCTGCAGTCCAAGTCCCAGCACTCGGGTTAAGAAGTGAACAGACTCGTGACTCTGACAGTAATGTTCAGGGACTGAGGGGTTTTTCATTCTTAAAAGAGAATGGACTTTCTTAATGTGTTCTCACAATATTTCATTGTGTTCACACTTAAATAACCCCATAGATCTGTATTAAATGGGTCAGGAATGCTGAAAACACTCACTTGGTGTTCAAACACAGCACTTATAACAGTAACTCAGACTAAAGCTGACCAAACCACATAAAAACATCAACCAGTTTCTAGATCTACTCAGAACCCGTAATAAACTCTGACCTAATCCAGGAACAGAAGAAAACTATCAGTTTGACTGGAAGTCAATTAATCAACGTCAATCTGTAATTTAAACACATAATTAACCAAATAATATTTGATTAAATAATATTAAATAATTTCACTGGTTTTGATTCATTTTCAAATGCATTTATCTTGACCTTCCTTTTTATTTGAAACAGTACCTACTCTTCTCTGTTTTGAGGTATAAAAAACAATCCAGAAAAAAACGCTTTTTATGTTAAAAGCTCCAAACGACTGGAACAATCTTCCTTTATCTCCATTAAATCTTTATCACTGTTTAAGAAAGTTATTTTAATTCATCTCAAACACACATGTTTGTTTTTACATTCAGAATATGTTGTCAGTGTTCCTGTTGGTTTTTCAATTCAGTTTTGTTTTTTTTGTTTTTTTTTCAGATCTGTTTATTGAAACTTTCTAAAATGTCATGTTGTGTATGGGTGAATATTGAGAGCCTGTGCTTCTATATGTGTGTTTGTATATGTATTTAATCTTTCTAATATTTTGTTTGCTTCCTCCTCTGTCATTTGTGATTATTTTTAACTTGAAACAGAGGACTCCCTTGAAAACGAGATATTCCATGTTTAGTGGTTTATCCTCCCACTCTAGTTTAAATGTGTAAATAAAATGAAATAAAATATTTTACAAAAACAGACAATACCTAATTTATCTCACAAAAAAGACTCCTTGTTGCAATTCCTAAAGCCAAAATCTGTCAACAATGACGTCCTGTTAGTAAAATGCAGAAAATGAACAATTCTTAATTGGCTGTTAGAATAAATGGAATTAGAAGCAAAAAATGTCATGTGAGTTTACATTTTTACACTGGCAGGTCCACCAAGTGCCTCTTCTGGCTGACCATGTGCAAAACTAACGTTTAGAAAACCAGAACAAAAGTTGTTTTAATTAGGAGGTGATTTTCACTGATTTATGTTTAAGAAGGATAATAATACTATTTTTAATAATTATTACTAATATTTATATATTAAAGGGCATCCAAACTAGGAAGTTGAAGGCTGACTCCACCCACTGCCGAAATTTGAAAATCTAGTCAGAGGGGAGGGGCTTGGGGGCTGGACTGTTATTACTGGAGCTGCAGATCATGATGTCAGACTTCTAAAACTTACATGGTTTGACCAATCACGAAATTCAACTGTAATACCTCATTTTAACCTGTAGGTGGCAGCACACAGACGATTTTGACTATATTTTGAAGAATTAAACAATTTCAATTTGTCAAATAATGTGGCTATGACAGCATTTTTAAAGCCACATTTATAGAGATCAACAGCCAAAAGAGATAATTTAGGGTTTGGTTAACCTTTAATGTGATTAAGTCCAAAAGCGCTTTACACTCACGGTCCCATTCACCCACATTCACACAGCAGCTCCGCTGACTAACACTGGCGCCAGCCTGTAAGCAGGAGCATTACAGGATTCAACGCTTTGCTTAAGGAGACTGGGCAAGCAAGATAGGATCTGAACCTGCGACCTTATGATCATCGATTGACCGCTCAGCCTCTGCAAAATAATGCAGCTCCAGTAGGGAAAAAACATTTCAAGAAGAAGAAGCACATAAAGAAATCCCCTTTTCTATCTGCTCCACTGGTTGGTTATCGTATATTTACAGGAATCTGCTCACTTCCACCACAAAGACCCACAAGACGTTTCTGTGATTTTTGCTTCCTCTGTGAGATTTTTCTTTTTCTCTCAGGATGCAATCTGATGATTTACCAACTTTTGTTCACATCCACAAAACCAATTTTTTCTTCTGAACTTGATCTATGATCAACTTTTTTCTTTTAGCACAACCACGCCGTAAAAATTAACAAGATGATTTGTTACATTTATTTATCAAATTAAATGTTTATGTAATCAATCAACTCAAATTTTTAATTTGATCAAAGCTAAATTTTTTTTTAATTGTTAGTTGATCCAACATTTCACTTTTTACAGTGTAACATCAAAGCCTTATGAGGCCCAATCATGTCAGTGTGAATCTGCTTTTTGATCTTAAGACGCTTCTGAGACAAATCCTCTGAAACACAATAATCTGTGTGATGCTATTTGTTGACCAGAATGAGTTCTTTTCGCCGCTATACTACTAAAATCCACAATTGCACTGAGTATGTCGGGTTCTCACAGTCATGACTTCAGATCACCTAACATTACTCGCATGTGTTTTATTCCAAAGCATGTTGCTCTGCTCTCTTGTGGTGTGAAAGCTGCAGCTGGAGTGTGCACGGAAACCTCCTTATGACACCAAAAATATGTCAACCTATGAATTTCATTGTTTTAAAGGAAAAAAAAAACACAGATTAGGGGAAGTGGAAAGAGGAACTTTTCCTGATTCATCAAAAATGTTTTCAGTTTTTTTCTGGTTTGACAAAAAACTTAAGAAGTTTTAAATCTTAAAAAGCAAAAAAATAAAAACACCTGCCTTGTTACAGATGTAAAAGGAATTTTGATTGGTCTGTCTTACTCCTCTTTTCTACATGTTGCAGTTACTTTCATACCTCAGATGTTCTGTGTTAATCCTTTTCTCTCACTTCTGTACATCTATTTTGTCTTTTAAAAGACGTTCCAGTGTTTTAACGCATGAATGCCATTGTCTTGTAATTCCAAACTGAAGTTTCTTCCTAAATATTTCATTTACAGGGAGTTCTTTCTCTCCACTGTCACCCACTGCTTGCTGTAACACATTCTCAATCTCAACTGGTCACATCTTGACGTTTGGGTGTCTCTAACTCGTAGTTTTTTTTAGACATGCTGGCTGTTCCCATTAAATCACGAGTCCCTACCTCTGGGCTGCGAGCCGGAATGGTCCAGTACCAGTACCCTAACCCAGTACCGGTGCGCATATAGTATCACGTCCAGTGCCGGGTTAGGGTACAGGTACAAGCAGTCCACTTCCCACGTATCCCACGGGTTGCGGACCTTCGATTTTACGAAGAGCCAGCACGTCAAAAAGCAAGTTGACACGGTGGGGTCCTTATATGGCAAGCTGGGAATAAGAATGTGATGCTTTGGCATGTACCAGCTGATGTTGGAGCAAGTGACTCCGCCCCCCTACAGACCGCTGAGTCACAGATTTCTGCAGTCATGCTTACAAGGAAATAGTAGATAGAAGAAATGTTCACTGTTGTGAATTTATTGAAAATTTAAATGACAACCATTTATCCTAATTTTGTTATGAGACACGATCAGGTCTTAATTTTAGCTGATTTTGAGATGAGGCCTTATGTGACGAACCTTTAGAACCTGTAAGCAGACCACTCCGACCCAAAATGTTCAAAAAGATCATTGAGTTCGTGCCTGACTCTTCAGTATCTGGGATTAAACATTCTATGGAATTGTTGAGTTAATTAGTTTTCATTTTTAACCCTTTAACACCAGAGCTCCAGTGTTTATGTTCTTTGATTTACTGTAATGTTTTAGTTGTTAACACAATCAACATCCTGTAATAATCATTGGGTTGGACTGGCTCTTTTAGGACTTTCATATGTCCACTGATGATGATGTCATTATATATAGCCGCGCGGGACTGAAGCGTGCACTTTTTTCGTCGCTGGGACCAGACCTTTTTCTTCTTTCTTTCCTTCCTGTTATTGTAACCCTCAGGTTGTGCCGCTTTTGTTTTTATATATGTATATTTGAGACATTAGCCGTCCAACCGGGTTTCATAAGATTGAGGACTACGATTAATAAAAAGACGAACACTGTTGGAGCCCCAGATTTTGCATAGTCGTGAGTTTTTGTTGCCATCTCCCCTTTTTTTTCCCTCTCTGCTGAGTTTCTGGGACTTTGCACAACCTGTGAACGTTACAATCCTTCCAGTAGATTTTGAAGGAGAAAAGCGGCCTGAGCTAGAGCCTAGATCTAGTTTGAAGCGTCACGGCGACGCCTCAGGTGTTAAAGGGTTAATCACATCTTCATATAATGATGCTGTTGAATGTAAAGCTTCAGCAATCATTTATCCACCTTCACAGCCAGCTGTGTCCCTTTTGGGGTTGGCCCATCCACCATTGGGCGAAGGTGGAGTACATCCTGAACAGGTGGCCAGTCTGTTGCAGACCCACACACATTCACACAGAGGGGCAGTTTGGAGACACCAATCAAACTATGAAGCCGGATTTTTAGACGGTGAGAGAAACCCCATGCAAAGATTTGAACCAGGACTTTCTATACCTGAACGGCTTCAAGAATCAGTTCAAGTAAATTCTAACTTCCCATAACAGAGCTGTGAGCAATGACTTCAGCTTAACTTCACTCTCCACAAACTGTACAACCTGCAGCAAAGCCAGTGAAAGCTCCTTTAGTGCTGCTCGCACTTGCTTTCAGCTGTCTAGGATTGTGGTTTCCTTAGTTATGGTACTGCAGTGAGTCACTCAAGTAGTTTCAGCGGCAATAACAAACAAAAATAGCAGAGAAACACACTTACTTTATTTGGGTGAGTTAAAAAAATGAGGAAGTTGGTCCAAAACTCTCAAAACTGCAGAACACTGATGCACTTCCTTCAACTTTCTGACTTCCGCAAAAAGGGTTTCTGACGTTCAAATCGTCTGAGTTTAGTCTCCATTACTTCTTGTTTTTTTTGTTTTAAGAAGCCTGGCTCATGGCTGCCTTGCTCATAGGCCACGGCACCGGATGGTCAGCTTCTCCGCGACTCAGTTCCCGGTAGCTGTTGCCATGGTGGCAGACATCGCAGTAATCCTGGTGGTAACGGCTACTTCCCTTCCACAACTGCAGTCCTCTGGTAGGAACAGCAGCTGAGCTGCTGCTGCTGCTCTCCTTCCTCCTCCCTCTGTCTCTCCTTCTCTCTGTAGGTCTTTATATACCTCCCTCCCTCTCTCTCTCTCTGTTCTGACTCCCTCTATTCCTCCCTCCCCTCCTCTGGTGAAAATCATTTGTCTCTTTTTCACCTCCTGTTCTCCTTTTTCAGACTCACTTCATGATTTCACAGGAACAGATTCTTCATTTAGAACATCAGGTATTTATGCCTGGGAATTCTGTAAAGCTTTACAGTTTTTTTATCAGCGTCTTTTTGAGTCAACAGACTCGAAGCAGCAACATTAGAAACTTAAAGTCATCAAGCATCAGCTTCTCCGTTCACTGTTGTTTCATTTTTCTGAAACACTTTTGACTTTTCGATTTGCTCAAACTCTTTTCTCACTTTACGGTGATGCAATCAAAATTTTGCATTTCGTAACCTTTTCCAGGTTCGTGTGCTGCAGTTGTTTCTTTTCTATCATCTATTGGAATTAGTTGCTTTTTCAAGCAATAAAAAAAAAAATAGACAAACAAAATAAATATATCTATATAGAGATACAAAACTCAGATGGGATATTTGGTCATGAATTAATTGAAAAATTAAAAAGTAAAAGATGATCAAATAAATGCACGCGCACACACACAACACACACATATATTTACTTTAAACTATGAATAGACATATTTAAACATATTCAGGACACTACATACTGTATGCAGAGCATGACACATTGAATCCATTTAATAGGTTAGAAAAAAGTGTAAACAACAAATGAGAGTCAAGGCCGTGTCACACTGACGCTACGTACACATTGTCCATGAATTAACTTTTGGTCTATCATGATAAACGTAATTCATTGGAGTTTCTTGCGTTTGTCATTTGTCCGTCGAGGATTTTGGACTACGGGTTTTTACGTAAATTCGGTTTTAAGCAATTTGAAATTCTTTGGTCGGTTGAAAATTGCACAGTTTATGCGTGGTTTCCATAGTTTATACTATGTAAAACTTATGTAATTAAGCGTGATTCTTGTGAGACACATACTCAAATTTGTGGCTTTCTAAGACCATTTCAAATACTTAAGTGTGTCTAATAGACTTTTTACACATGTGCTACTAATGTATAACTTTTATATCACGTGTATGGTGCACATATCACATTAAAATCCCGCAATTGACCCACAAATTACAACTGAATTGGATGTAAACAGCGCAATATTCACACATGGGTTGTCATTAAAATAGCACCCGAGTGGGGGTCTCCCACTTGCCCCCCATTGGGGTCGTTCAGGTAAGAGGTCGCGTCTCTCACGGTGTCCGGCACTGCGTGGAGGTGTGGGGTCGCCGATGAGACACTTGGAAGGGAATCTGGTGGCGAAAAAGATGGCGGCTGAAAGCCATTAGTGCCCCTCCCAAACCCCCACAAGCGCACATTTTGGTCATAAAATAACAACCCTAACAGATACATTTTTTTGTTTTTCTTAAGATTTGAACCTTTACCACCCGAGGTGTTTCTGACAAAACCAACAATGCTCTTTAACGTACCATAACTCCTTACACGATCGATGAACTGATCTGCAGAGAAAAGCGGTTTAGCGCTGGTAAGCAACACTTTAATGACGCTTTTCGCAAATATACAACACATTACTAATATAAAGAAATTTTAGATCATTACTAAGCCACTTTTCTCCGCGACAGAGCTGTGTAATGAGGTTAGCGCAAGCTAACTGTGCTCAAACCTAAACACTGGCCTGGAGCTAAAACTAAATGTAAATGTTTTAACTTTTTTACAAATCTGAACGCTTTTGTTAATATCCTTTGATTAAGTGTTTACCCTCTTTTGACACATTTTAAACTAATCCTGAACACTAAAAAAAATTTAACAAAAGTAGCTACAACTCTGAAATCTTGCGGAATTTCCGCCTCCGGTTTTCAGCCACCATCTTGCCTTCTGCCACTGGATCCTGCTGGACTCTGGACACGCACTGGGCCAGTCAGGATTCTGGGCTTAGCTTTGGTCATGTTCTGTTTTCCCTGTCAGTCTCACCATGTTCAGGTTAATCATCCACACCTGTCTTCATTTAGTTAATCAACCTCTGTTTAAGTGTTTTCAGTTCCTCACTGTCAGGTCATCTGCTGTTTTGTTCTGCCGTTTTTGTTTCTCCATAGGAGTTTTCTTTTGGGTTACTTTATTAAACGTGTTAAGTTCCTGTCACCAAACCTGGTCTCCTGCATTTGGGTGATATTTCCTGTCGGGATTCAGCGTCTCGACGGGACCCTCCCGGCAGGCTGCCTCGGCTGGCCATTTAAAAAATTAAAACACAGCATTGTGAAAGCCTTCAGAAGGATTCATGGCCATGCTACAGATACGATGTGATTTCTGCCCAGTGTCAAAGAAAATAAACTCAATTAAGACCAGATTTAAAAGTTCTTTGTGTGGTTTATTTGAACTTCCTCTGTAGTTTAATTTCGGTTTATACGTGATAAATTTGTGGAAAAATTCAATTTAAAAGAGCACTACTTTTCTCACTTTTTTATCTATATACTTTTTACTTATTACTAATTTAAATCCTTACAGTATGCGCATATTCTACATAGCAACAGTGTGACACACTTTTCACTTCAGACCTTAGTAATTAGTTGACTTTGTTTCCATTTGAAGTCAATAGTCATTCTGCTTGTTTTTGATTTTTCAAAAAGCAAAGCTACTCCTTCCTTCAGGGGTCGGCAACCTTTAACAGTAAAAGAGCAACTTGGACTCATTTCCTACTGAAAACCTAGAAGGAATTTACTTTAGCCTTTAAGAAATTTGGATTTGCATTCATTACCTTCTTTTTTTTTAATGAATATGAATTTTGTATATTTTTTGTATGAACAAAAGCAGAAACATAAAAAGAACCTAGCATCTCTCAAAATGTGATTATTAAAAAATTGTTTTACCTTTTCCCTTAGTTGATGCCAAATTAGCCAAAAAGCAAGTTTGTTGCTTAATTACAAGCTGAACTCCAAAATGACCTAAAATTCCTCAGCAAACTAAATTAGTCAAAAACGTTAGCATAATGCTAAAATCTTAGCTAAACTCCAAATTAGCATAAAAAACAGCTAGCTTGTTGCTTAATTACAAGGTGAACTCCAAATTAACCTTAAATTCCTCAACAAACTAAATTAGTCAAAAACTTTAGCATGTTGCTAAAATATTAGGTAAACTCCAATTTTTTTGAAAATGAATACAAAAGCTGAAAACATAGCCTATATGAATATATTTTAAGGCTTGTTGATAACTACTTAAAATTTAGAAATTTGAAGACTTTCATTTCCTATGGGGCAAATTTTGCTCAATATTTCAAAAACTGCAAAGTTTATGAATATCAAAAATAAAAGCAGTAATGCTCTGAACAAGCTGTACATTTTGAAGATTGTTGAAATTGCTTAAAGTGTGATTATAAATAAAGCGAATTAAGTAATCCTTATTTTAGAAAATAACTATTATTTCATTTTTCTTCAGCCAGAGAGCCACTATGGAGAGATGAGGCTGGAGCCGCAGGTTGCAGACCCCTGCCTTAGTTCATGATTTATATTATGCAATGTTTAAACTGACACTCAGCTCCAGGAATGAATGATTTATATGCAGAAGAAGCAGCGGAGTGACGGCTCTCACCATGTCAACCGAACTCCGCTGCTTTATTGATGAGAGCAACACGAGCGGCTTCATCACGGTTAAATGTGAAAGCGCATTACTTTTTACGGGCGCTGCTGCGCATCTCCAGAGACCTCGTCTTCGTCATGTTCACTTCCGCTCTTGAAACTGCCGCCAAGCACTTTAAGACCAAATCTTTCCTACAAAAAGATGTTATTTTCTGAGAAGGGTTGAACAGTTTCTCTGATTTCTTACTGAAACAGCAAAAGTTAAACACTTACATAACTTCTTCAAAAGTTTAACCTTTATTTCAGCGTATTGACACGACGCTGGAACCAATTCAATTACTGAGTGAAGCTGCTTTCACAATTTACGCAGTGTGTGGAGTCATCTGACAGTTATCATGTGAAAACCGTCACGCACATCCAGAACAAAACAGGTGGCTGCATTGTTTTAAGTCGCGCAATAGAAAAAGTTGGTGTGCAAATATTTAGGAGGGCGGAGTCAAACCCGGCTGTCACTGCTGGTCATATGCCTTACAGCTGTCTTCAGATTATCTTTAACCCTTTAACGCCCGAGCTTCAGCTCCACTGTTAACATTCTTTGGACCACAGCATTCCCTCATTTATCGTAATCTGCAAAAGGTGTAAACCCCAAAGGACTCCTCACTACACACAGTTTTCTCAAACAGACATGAACATTTTCACTTTTCTTTCTCGTTTAAACTCTCAAAGTTCAAACCTTCATAGAAAAACAAGTCCAGAATTATAGAATAAAGATTTGCTCGCCATTAAGGATTGATGTCAAACTGCATGTGAAAGAACATGAGGGATCTTTTCGTGGGTGCACTTATTAAAGGTTTACCTCACCACTTCAGTGAGAAGGCAGTTCCATTTTTTATATTACCAAATATATATATATATATGTATATATATACTGTATACATATGATTGAACATTTCAAAGATACAGTACAAAAAAATAAAATATACAGAAGAAGAACGTAATAGATATGTCTTTTCTTCACTTCCTGGTTTTTCAGTGGACCCCATTATGATTAAGTTGACTTAAACAGGCCTGTTCTAAATTCATAAAAATAGGTTTTAATTGTTTGTTTGAATATCGCTATTGGTTTGTGAGTGTCTTTCTGTCGACATTGTAATCTAAGAAAAATGCTTGCTTTTCATTATTTTAATGTAGGATGATATTTCTGTTAAAAATAAATTGATCTGATTGATAATTGGCTCAATCTGGTGAGGAGAAAGAAGACTTGCTATAAAAGGACCCCTGTTGGCAGACCCTCTGTTGGTGGTGTGCCCCCTACTCAAGGAAAGGAAAGGAAAGGAAAGGAAAGGAAAGGAAAGGAAAGGAAAGGAAAGGAAAGGAAAGGAAAGGAAAGGAAAGGAAAGGAAAGGAAAGGAAAGGAAAGGAAAGGAAAGGAAAGGAAAGGAAAGGAAAGGAGGATGTTGTGAATGCATGGAAGAGATTGGTTGACAAGATCAATGGCCAATCAGTAAGCAGAACACATTTAAGAAATACACTTTACACCTTTTATTCTTCACACATCTGCATTAGTAACCAAGTCTAGACTAAATACCACATATTTACACTCATCTCATTGTAGGAGGAGGGTGGCTTCACTGTACTTTGTTTAAAAAATAGTGCCTCCATGTGGTTTACAAAATTAACAGCAAAAAGTGAAGATTTTGGTTTAATCAACAGCCTCGAAATGACTTGTCTGTCTTATCTTTAAAGTTTGATCTGTTTGTTTATTTGTCTTTTCTTTATATTCCATATTCTTCCCTCTCTTTGTACTGACAGTCATGTAAGTGCACAGTTATACACTTGAAACTTTTGTAAGATATGAGTCTAAAGTTACTAGTCATTTTATTAGACACTCGTCCAACTGCTTGTTAGCACAAATTTCTAATCAGCCAATCACACGGCAGCAACTCAATCCATGTAGACACGTTCAAGATGATTTGCTGTAGATCAAAGCGAGCATTAGAATAATGAAGAAAGGTGATGGAAGTGACTTAACATGATTGTTGGTTCCAGACGGGCTGGTGTGATGATTTCAGAAACAGCTGATCTACTGGGATTTTCACCCACAACCATCTCTAGAGTTTACAGAGAATGGTCAGAAAAGGAGAAAATATCCAGTGAGCAGGAGTTCTAGAAAATGACCAGACTGGTTCCAGCTGATAGATGACAGTAACTCAAATATCTACTGGTTTCTGAAGAGCATCTGTGAACTCATAACACGTCCAACCTTGAGACAGCACCAGAAGAACACACCGGGATCACTCCTGTCAGCTAAGAACAAGAAACTGAGGCTACAATTCACACAGACTCACCAACACTGGACAATAGAAGATTGGAAATAGTCTCTATTTTTCTGCAGCATTCAGATGGTAGGGTCAGAATTTGGCATCACCAACATAAAAGCATGGATCCATCCTGCCTTGTATCAGCGGTTCAGGCTGGTGGTGGTGGTGTCATGGTGTGTTGGGTATTTTCTTACTTTGAGCCCTTAGTTCCAATTGATCATTGTTCCAACTCCACAGTCTACCTGAGTATTGCTGCTGACCATATCCATCCCTTTATGACCACAGTGTACCGTCTTCTGATGCTACTTCCAGCAGGATAAGGCTCTGTGTCATAAAACTCGGGTTTATTATTATAACTTATGAGGAAATAACATCGCATCTGCCTCCCAAGCTGACGCAGGTTTCAGGTTTCACATCAGAGAAGCTTCATAAATGTAACCTTTACATTCTAGTTTTAGCATCTTCAGAAGCAGCCTCGCAGTCTGCTGTAAATCTGAGTAAGCCTGAGGTGCGCTGCTAAAAATATGGAGAACTGTGAAAGATACGAGTCCTTGATCGTGATTCCTCTTTTACTGCAGATAAAGAAGAGTCCTACCTATTGGGAATAAAGCTGTAAAGGATTCAAGGATTCCAAGAGTTTTGTTTGTCATTTCGCCACAAAGAGAGACAAAATGTGTCTCTGTGGTTCCAGGACAACTGAGTATAAGAGGAAAAAAAGTGTTATGATATCATAAAGTTAAAATAGAATATGAGTCTTATGAATTTTTACAAAAGAAAATCACAGAAATGTCATAAAGATCAGAAAACTAGAAACTTTTAACAGTGTGGGATTTAAATGTAAACTACATATTTGCTCAGATTCCTCCACTGTCTATAAATCCTATGTACCGTATTTTCCGGAGAATGAGTCGATGAAACAAAAATCTCTAATCAAGAAGAAGAAAGCCTTATATAAGTGGGAGAGAAGTCTGACGTTTCAGTACAAATCCGCCAATCCCAGCATCGCTGTGTTCACACCGAACATGATTCACACGCCAAACTCACAGCTACTGACTTTTTATCAACACACATCAAAATCGCATCTGGGTCAAATCGAAAGGTCAATGCTTGTCCAACGAGCTACCTTAAGTTTTTTGTCTCATTACTACTCGGAAGCATTACTGTATATCTGATTGATAATGCACAGAAGACACACGTCATGTTGAGAGATCAGGTTTATATATTTTAAAAAGTTCTACAAAATCACTGGTTATCATGTCTCCATGTCTGGTTCATTACCTTCAATACCATAATGACGGCGCTTGTACCTGTTCTTCCATCTCTCTGTAACCCAGTTTGATGACTTTCTGTTCCAAATAAGCGAAAAAAACCAAACAAACAAAAAAAAAAAAACAAACATTAATAAAAATGTTTCAATGCAAATAGGAAAATGATCAAAGTTTAAGAGGAAAACAATCAGATTCTCCTCCATGTTTGTTTAGGACAAGGATCTGCAAACTGCGGCTCCAGATCCACATGTGGCTCTTTTATCTCTCCATGGTGGCTTCGTGGTCAAACATAAAATAAGCAAAAGAGAGAATGCTGACTCAGCCATGTCGACTGTCAGAGTCAGCAGTTCCCTGCTAAAGTCTGTCTAACCAAAATCTATCTGAAGAAAGCAAATAAACAAAGCCCACAAACTAAGACTACCAAGGTCCAACCCCAAACTAAAATAACAAAACCCAGCAATAAGACTGATGAGGAAAAAGAGGGGAAAAAGAACAAAGAAAGAAAAGAAAGAGCAAAATAGCAATTATTAAAGTAAGGATTACTTAATTAGCATTTATTGAATTTAGATTAGTTAAATTTATAAATTAATGGCTGAGGTGCACATAGATGATAAACGATGTAGGTTTTTACATCCCTGTTGACCTGAAGACGTCTTGTTTGTTTAATGAACAGATTTTAGATGCAAAACAAAACTTTGATATTTTATGAGTTAAAAGCACATATTATTTTATTCTTCATAACATTGGTTAGCTGCACAGAACTGATCAGAGTCCTCTTAATTTTGAAAATAAGTAAAAAAAAAAAATAACAATTTGAGAGATGTTAGGTTCTTTTCATATTTTTGCTTTTGTTTGTGCCAAAAATGAGACATAATTCATATTGATGAATCCAAATCTCTTGGTTCTAGGTTTGGATCAGTAGAAAACAAGCCCAAATGGCTGTTTTACTGTTAAAGGTTGCCAACTCCTGGTTTAGGACAACACTTCTTCTTCTGGGACTGTCAGTAGTAAATACTGATACGCACATACAGTGCCTTCCAGTGGTCATTAGTGTAAACAACTGCTAAAGGGCAACTGGTTGTCAGTGGGAAACTAACAAATATATAAGTCTATTTATGTTTTTAAAAACTATCACGGATAAGTCGCTCCTGAGTAAAAGTGGCTTAACCATGAAAAACTGCAACTTATACTCTGGAAAATATGGTAAATCAATCCCTTTTCCATGATGTCGAAGACAAACTTTATCGAATCAGAACATTGAACACCACACGGCCTTTGCTTTACCTGCTTGTTCTGAAGCTGCATGGCTCTAAAAGAAAAAGAGAAAACCGTAGAGGAAAGTAAGGTGAATGAATGGCATGTCATTTCCTTTGTTTTGGGGCTGTAAAACCCCCGGAGAGACGCAGACAACCTGCCGAGTGTTGACGCACTCATCACCTCTACATGATGAGAGCGAGAGGACGGAACACAGAACCTCATTTGCACATCCTGTCCTTTGTCTCATCCATCCAAATTGGACTACAGGCTCCGCCCACCACTTCATTTACACCTCCACTCATCTGTTCAATGCCCCTCCATTTGTATACCTCTCATGTTTATTAAAATCTCCGTCTCCCTCCCCGCACTGGTTCATATTCACTGAATAAAACGAGCAGTTAGGGTGCAGATCACATCAGAGACACGACTGTAGTCGACTTTCCTCTTTCTAAAAGTCAAAGATAAAATACTGCAGTGAGGGAGCTAAAACAGCTGCTCGGTATTCCAAAGAGGTAAAAGGAATTACAGAAAGGAACAGCAGTTACATGTATCTCACTGTCAGACACAGAGGAAACTCAAAGCTCTTTACAGAAATAAAGATAAGCTTTGGCTACATGACACTTTGTAGAGCTATTCCACATCCTGATTGACTGAACACACCTGGTTTACGTCTGCAGACGTGCATGGTCATGAAAAATGAGGACCAGAGTTGGTCTTCCAATAATGCAGGGGTGTCAAACTCAATCATACAAGGGGCCAAGATCCAAAACACACTTTAGGAAAAACATGTATTAAACATCCAATAACTACATTTTTTTTATTTGAAAATCGTAACTATTTTACATAATTATGAACCAGATTTATAGCAGTACCTGCGATATTGCTAGTGTGAATGCTGTAAGCAGAATTTTGCAGCTAAAGATGCTAGTACTGATAGCTGAAGATGTGGAAATTGATAGCTTAAATCGCTAAAACTGATAGCTAAAAACATTGGAGCTGATAGCTAAAACATTGAAACTGATGGCTAGAATTTTGGCTAAAAGATTGAAAATTAATAGCTAAAAATGTTAAGCTGATTGCTGAAATTACTGAAGCTAAGAGCTAAAACACTGAAGCTGACAGCCAGCTAAAATATTAGCTAACTGCAAAATTAGCCTAAAGAACCTAAGTTAGCCAAAAAGCTAGCATGTAGCTGAAAAATTAGCTGAACTCAAAAATGGCATAAAAACAATCTTATTAAATGCTAAAATAGTCCATAAAGCTGAACAATACCAATTTTTAAAACTTTAAAACTGTACTTTTTAACATAATTATGAATGATAAAAATGCAGGAATTTTATTCCAGAATAAATCAACTTCAACCTTAAATAACTTTCAATATTTTACTCTCCTAAAAATATATATTATGTTAAAATTGTACAAGTTAGAAATTAGTGCAACATAACAATAGGCCATTAATAACAACTAGATTTGCAATTCCCTGAAGAAATTGCGTCTGATTGCTGAAAGCAACACCGATCTAAAACATTGTTCACAAAGAAAGGATTTAGAGCATGTTAAAAAGTGACTCCACCTCTATAAAATTACGATTATTTCAAAAACAGTAAGGACTTTGGCCAATTGAGTGGTACCATTGAATTCGGGGTAGTCTAAATAGGGTATGTACCAATTTTTGTCAAGTTTGAAGAAACTATGTTGAATAGTGAGCAAAAAATGTGTTTTAAGAAAAAATGCAAATAGCGAAAAATCTAGCAAGACGGAAGTCCATGGTTCCCTTTGAAAAACGTCCATTAGCATCTAAGGAACACACAAGAAAAGAAAGCACAAAATTCTGATTTACGGTATAAGAGATAGGGGCCAAAAACAAATGTGTTTTTCAAACGACCGCCTGGTGGCGCTATAGAGGAGCATTGACCTGTAATTTTAATAGAACTTGTAGTCTACTGTACCCTATGATATTGGAAAGTTTCATGAAATTATCTTTAGTATTTTTTAGGATATCAGCATTTAAAGGTGCTCTCAATGCAACTGTGTGCCATGGTTTTTTATTTCCACTAGATGGCAGCATTGCTCTTTCAAAGAATCCTGTGGCATTATTTCAAGTTTGTCCCATGTATAGGAGGAAAAATATTTTTAAAAATTTATATAAAATCAACCGTAAACCCAAATGGTACGAAATTTTAAACCAAACATCTCCTTGGTCAGCCTAACAAACTACAAGTGGTTGGATTTTGATATCTGCAATTATCTACAAGATACGAGGACCCATCCAAAGTTAGCTTATCCTTCTTAAGTCACCACTAGGTGGCGAAACAATGCTCTATTTCTAGTATGTTATACAACACACCTCTTACAACCTATATGTTAAATTTGATTTAGCTAGGTTAAGTAGTTTTTGAGATAGAGCCTTAAACACAATTGCCTCAATTATAGCACCTATCGGAATATTTCTACAATATTTTAGGTGAGTGTTTATCAATGTAGGATTGAAGTTATATTTCAATATTTGTTAAGTTTTGTCAATCTTTGTAGGATCTAGAGCATGTTAAAATCTGGGACCACACACCATCACATTAACATTACGATTGACGAAAAGGAATTTCTCCAATTGAGTGGTACCATTGAATTCGGGGTAGTCCAAATATTCTATGTACCAATTTTTGTCAAGTTTGAAGAAACTATGTTGAAAAGGGAGCAAAAAATGTGTTTTCCAAAAAAATGCAAATAGCGAAAAATCTAGTTAGACAGAAGTCCATGGTCCCAGTTTGAAAAACGTCCATTAGCATCCAAGGAACACACAGGAAAAAAAGCACAAAATTCTGATTTACGGTATTAGAGATAGAGGCCAAAAACTGTGTTTTTCAAACGACCGCCTGGTGGCGCTATAGAGGAGCATTGACCTGTAATTTTAATAGAACTTGTAGTTTACTGTACCCTATGATATTGGAAAGTTTCATGAAATTATCTTTAGTATTTTTTAAGATATCAGCATTTAAAAATGCTCACAATGCAAATGTGTGCCATGTTTTTTTTAATTCCAATAGACGGCAGCATTGCTCTTCTACAGAATCCTAAGGATTTAAAAAAAAATCATATAAAAATCAACGATAAGACCAAATGGTACGAAATTTTAGACTTAACATCTCCTTTGTCAGTTTAACAAACTACAAGTGGTTGCACGTTGATTTCTGATGTTAAAAATCTGTGACCACACCCACCTCATTAGCTTTACGATTATTTCAAAAACGGTAAAGAATTTGGCCAATTGAGTGGTACCATTGAATTCGGGGTAGTCTAAATAGGGTATATACCAATTTTTGTCGAGTTTAGTGAAACTGTGTTGAATAGGGAGCAAAAATCGTGTTTTACGAAAAATCGCAAATTGCGAAAAATCTAGTTAGACGGAAGTCCATGGTCCCAGTTTGAAAAACGTTCATTAACATCCAAGGAACACACAGAAAAAGAAAGCACAAAATTCCGACTTACGGTATTCGAGATAGAGGCCAAAAACGAATTGCTTACTTAAACGACCGCCTGGTGGCGCTATAGAGTACCATTGAGCTACAATTTTAATATAACGTGTAGTTTACTATAGGCTACAATATTGGAAAGTTTCATGAGTTTATCTTTAGTACTTTTTAAGATATAAGCATTTAAAGTTGCTCTCAATGTTAAGTCAATGGGAAAAATAATTCATAAAAATATTAATATAAAATCATTCATAATTCTGAAGCATACCAAAAGTAATAGCACACTTCTCCCAATTGAGCTTTACAAACTACTTTTGAAAGCATTTTGATATCTTTAAAACTGTAGGAGGAGTAGCGATCCAAAAAAAGGGACGGAATAAAATATAATAATAATAAGAAAAAGAATAATAAAATATAATAAAGAAGGTGGATAACATACTCTGATTGCTTTCAGCAATCAGACAATAAGATGAATTGATCTGGAGGGCTGGGTAGAATTACCTGGAGGGCCGGATCCGGCCCCCGGGCCTTTGAAGCTAAAAGCAGCTTTGCTCTGTTCGGTTCTGACCCGGTTTTCTAGCGGCTTTTTGATGATTTCAGAGTTTGGAACTCTACGTTCACACTATAGGCTCAACATCACATGTTCAAGCAATCACCAACAATGAAAATTCCACGGAAACGACCATTTCAGGAAGAAAAAATCCCCAGGTTATTGGCAGAAATCCTAAAATCCCATTCAAGATCATTTTTGAGTTTATCTGGTTTGAGACTCACAGAAACACGTTGATGCTCAAAAACTCAAAAGATTCTTTCACATTTTCAGACAACTGAGTTTGACCAAACCTGCTGGTAGTTTTAAAGCTGAAACAAAGTGACGGAGAGAAAGAACTACGGTGAAAGACAAAAGAGGTGCAAACGAAAGGTCAGACGCAGCTGAAATGAAGAGACAAAGAGAAGTTACTGAATAATGAACGGTTCTAATCTGGCAGCTCGGCTGAATAACGAGCAGCGACGCAGATGGAGGGAGTGACAGACTAAAAGATGCTTCTTTGTTGTCGTCACAGCAGCTCGACTCGATAAAGAGAAAGTCAACAGCAGGATGTCAGACTCATCTGAACAACTCCACATCCACGATGAACTCATGTAAACCTGATTTGCATTTAAATGTTGATCCTTTTGTTTCAAAGAAGCAGAGTTTAGTTTGCAAATTAAGAGTTTGTTGTTGTAGGAGGAGCGGTTTCATTAGTGATGCTTCGAAATCTCATCATTTTTCATAATTAAACTCATAATGAATGCTCAAAGAATTACCTTTTAAATGCTTTTTCAACATAAAACTCCACCGTCAGGAGAAACGCGTTCTTGTGACCGTCTGTGCTTCCTGTGCTGGAGGATTTGCAGGTGAAGCAGGATGACTTCACGCACAGTGAAGTTTTGTTTTGAGCCAGCCTGGAGATTTCCAATGTATCGAGCAACACCCAATTAGAGAGGACCTGTCAGTCTTTGGACGACCTGCGCTGTCTGTGGAGGGCTGTTAAACAGCTAAACGTGGATCCACTTTCCACCGAAACTAGAAATGTCTGAAAACGCTAAAAGCCCGCAAATTGAGCCTATTAACAGACAATTTTGGAGGGCAGTTTTCCAGGTCAAATGAGTGCTTAAACACTGCATACCTGTCAGAACTGCTGCTTATCTCCTCATATCACAGCCAAATAGTGTGACTCAAATACAAACAGGGAGCATTTTTTTAACAGTCAAAAGGCATGTAACACAAAAACATGAGCCAACAAAACTTCAAAACATCCAGTAACGATGGTTATGAAGGTGGAATGAGGATGCTGGATCTGGCATTTTGATGCTCACCAATCTAGCATTAAGTTCAGTTCATGAGAGGCTGGACCTCAGCTGGATTTCTGGCACAGTGGAAAGTTTAAACCAGAGATCATATTTTGCCTTCACATAGAGACCTTCAGGTTTAATGAAGCTTCCTCTTGTGTTAGTTTTCCGTCACAGTTTAAAATTAAGAGGTCAGTTTCAATCCGTGTATTCAATCGGCTTTAAAATACACCAAAAACAATCATCTTGATGGGCTTCCTTATAAATGGAAATGTTGATTTCATTAGTTATTAGTTATAGCGGACAAATGAGCATCCCCTGAAGCTCACATGATTGGGAGAAGGGGTGGATGTCAGTGCGTTGGCTGAAATCCACTAATTATTTTAATTGATCGAATTACACTTTATTAAGTGTTTTTATGTCATCTCGACCCTAACACCAGGAAGGACAATAATTTTTACCACAGTATTTCAGAACAAACAAAATAAATAAAAAAAAAGAATTTAGTTAAAATCAAGGCTTCTCATGAAGTCCTGAAGTCTTGATGGAATACATGAATTTTAAGGGATTCTTTAATGCACCTGAAAACTGAAATGGGTTGTTGTCGACACTAACACAAGACAAAGGTCAAGCCCTCTGTCCAATGTTTTTTTTTTTTTCAAACTAAGTCAGATTAAAATAGAGGCCCTTTATGTTTCCTACTAATTCATAACATTTTAACATTTTTCCAAGCTTTGCTGTTCAGTGACTAGAAAAGATGTTGCACATCCCATCAATAATCGCCACAGCCAATCAGCTTTCACTAGGGATTTAAAAGATATTAGATATGTATTGAAAAATCGATCAGGCATGGGGACTGACAGCAGTTACGGATGTAAAAATATATAATTGATTGAGCCACAGTGATATTGTTTGAAAACCACAGATATGAACAAGATTATGTTGGTTAAAAAGTATAAAATCAATCAAAAAGTTAATAGTCAATTTCTGGGAAACATGAATTTCTCTTTCTGTTTTCTGTCTTTGTCTCTTTATGTTCATGCAATACAAACAAAAAAACATCCGATCATAAGCTCGCTTCAATACCTGAATACATTTCTGTGTCAAATACCATACATTATTAATTGCAGCTTTAAATGCCATATGAATAAAAAATATATAAATTTCAACGTTTTTGGTAAAAGATGCTTTTCTCCTTCAAAATCTGCTGTAAAGACATTGATCATATCAACGATTGAAAAGTTACAGTAAATCAAAGAACATCAACACTGGAGCTCCAGTGTTAAGGGTTAAGTGTTTGCTACCACCTGCCGCCCGCAGCATGCCCATAGGAAAAATGAACATTTACTCTCTACAGGCTCACTGGGCGATCTATGACACTGATAATTTCTTTCAGGCCACCCGCATGCCTCGTACAGGTTTGCCTGTTTATCACCCACATTAGGGGTATTTGTGAATAAAATTTCAAACCCTCACCGAAAACTAACAGCTGAAGAAACCCTAAACGACTGCAGACCATTATGTTTGGGCTAAGTAGAAAACACAAAACAAACAAAACAGCAGTGCAACAAATAACTGGTTTGCTTGGTTGCATCTACTGAATTTTTCCAAAGAAGCGACCATGGACGATGATTAGGAGTTTTTCCTTACCGAGAGGGAGGGTCTAAGAGCAGGATATCCAGTTTATTTAGTCTGTTTAGTCTTTAGATATTTTTTCGTGTTTCATGACTATTTTTTGCATCTTTAAAATTACTTGCATGAAGCCCAATGAGGCAACATTTTTGTGATTTTGGGCTATATAAATAAAATTTAATTGAATTGAATTGAATGATGTGTTGGGTCACTGTAGAGTGCAATAGACAAAGACGTCTGTTACCTTGAGTAGACGCTGAGGGCTTCACCGACTGACTTTTACAGAAACCTGGAAAACAAAGATGAATCACATGAAAATATATCCAGTCCAGTGGATCCAACAATTTCATAGGTCAGTTTTGTGCCTCAGAGATCTTCTGCTGGTTCTACCACCTGGAGATGTTCGAGTATGCAAGTTGCTTCAGAAGATTACTTCTTTCTGAACCTTATTGTTCATCTTAAGACATAAAACTACTTGTTTGAAATGAAATTAAATTCAAATATTTCAAAGAATACAACATTTAAGTTGTACTCAACATATAGAAGAAAATAGATCAATCTTAAAATGTATTAAATGTCCCAAAGCCTATAGATCAGGGGTGGGCAAACTTTTTGATTTGTGGGCCAGAAAGGGTTCTAAAATTTGGCATAAGGGCCAGACAAGGAGCAGATGGAAGGAGAGATTTGGTAATGAACCTCATAAACTAAAAAGATAATATGGAATTTAGAGAAAAACATGCTTTAATTTGGATTAAAATTCACATATATTCATTTTATAGCAGAAAATTTGGGAATTTTGATTTCTAAATTTTGATTTTTGTTCTCTTTTTGGTGATGCAATGGGTTGATGTTCTTCAGAGGAAAATGTGAACTCAAAGAAATCCGAAAAATCACCTTCTGACTCAGAAGTCATACACGAATGCCAGAGAAACAACACCATTCATGAGAAGGAACCAGAAATACAATGAAAATAAAACAATAATTAGGATTTTTGATTCAATGTATTTTAATTTGGAGGGCCAGATTAAGTAGTTTAGGGGGCCGCATGTGGCCCCCGGGCCTTAGTTTGCCCACCCCTGCTATAGATCATCAGAGGCCTGGAGGTTTGACAGATTTACAAAGTACTGGTCCTATATTTACCCTTTTGTACGTTTTTTAATTAACTTAAATCTCAAGAATCTTTCAAACATTTGGGTTGAGGTAAAAAAATCAGAACTCAGCTGATAATCAAAATGCAGTTGTTTCCATCCCGCAGCAGTACATCCCAATACTTAGAAGCTTTTTTAGAATAGGAGGATACTTAGAAAAAAGTAGGACGCACTGAAGGTGCGAGGCGTTGATCAAAAGGGGATCTAGGGGTCTTCTCCCAGGAAATTTTAAAATTAGGGCCTTTATATACATTTTTCAGCACATTGGACATAATTTTAGCTGATTTAAATTTATAGAGAAGGAAAATTTAGCCTGAAAACATTATAATATTTTGTATTCTCGCCATGATGTCATTGACAGTAAAAGATGTAGATGTAGGTGGAAGCTAATAAAGTTACATTTACAGTGAATTTATATTTGTTGTTATTTAAAACAAATCAGTTTTTTATGAATGACATATGAATAAAATTTTTTGTTTTTATCCGCCACATCTTAAAAGTCCGATCTGGGAAAATATTGTCTGATATAAAGTTTGTGGTCACAAAATGACGACACATGGAACAGCTTGTAAGTAGAGGTGTACGAAAATATTGATTCAGTTAAATATTGTGATACTTTATTTAGCGATACTTGTATCGATTTGAAATACTGCCGAGGTGATATTTAACTAATTATTTAAAAGCAAACATGTACTTCAGTCCTACTTTTGTTTTCTATGGTGACTGACACGGCTCACACAAAAGGAAAAGACACAACACAACGACAAAAGCTACAACATGACGACAAAAGCCACAATGCAATGACAAAAGAAACAACACAACGACAAAAGCTACAACATGACGACAAAAAAACAACACAACGATAAAAGCCAGAGCACAAAGCCAAAAGCTGAAAAATGACGACAAAAGTGAAAGCACAAAGACAAAAGTCACAACACAACAAAAGCTACAATATGACAACTAAAGCCAAAGTGCAACAACAGAAGCCGAAGCAAAACAAAAAACACAGAAGCATGACAACAAAAGCCACAACATGACAACAGAAGTTGAAGCACGATGACAAAAGCCAAAGAGCAAAGACAAAAGCCGAAGCACTACAACAAAATCCACATGACAAAAAAGTCAAAGCAGGACGACAAAAGCCACAACACAACAGCAAAAGCTACAACATGAAGGCAAATGCCAAAGCACAATGACAAAAGCTGAAGCACAACGACAATAGCGACAACATGACAACAAGAGTCAAAGCACAAATACAAAAGTCATAACACAACAACAAAAGCCACAACACAACAGAATTTGTGCTTCGGCCTTTGTCATTGTGTTTCCACTTTTGTCTTTGTGTTGTGCCTTTTATCGTCGTGTTGTCTGCTTTTGTTGTTGGCTTTTCTCATTGTGCTTCCATATTTGTCGTTGTGTTGTGTCTTTTGCATTGATATGAGCCATGTCAGCCACCGTAGTTTTCCACTTAAATATTTCCTAAATTGCCAAAAGAAAAGCGCCATGAATCTGTTTGGGTAAAAGCAGCTTGTTTATGGGATAAAGTTGCTTTTTGTTCTGACCATTAAATAACAAGTATTTTACTTTTGTGAAAAATGTATTATAATTCAGATAATTCTGGAGTCATCATTTTAAAAAATAGGGAAATAATGTTCGGTACTTTCGTGGGATTTAGGGCGGTCGTGGTGCTGATTGCAGGTTTGATTCCTGCCTTGTGTGTGTGTGTCGAAGTGTCCATGGGCAAGACACTGATCCACGCCTTGTCTCTTTGGTAGAAGGTTGGCACAACATGCTCGGAGTCGTCATCAGTGAATGTGTGAGTGGGACTGTTATTGTATAGACGTTTGGGCCTTTTGGGAGGGCAAAAAAGCGCTACACAAGTTTACACTATTTACCGTATCGGGATACGTATCGTATCATGACTTGTATATCGCGATGCGTATCGTAGCAAGAATATTGACAATACACGTCAGTACTAGTAATCATAGTGTCACAGCATCATAGAATTGATGTTTAACAACACGGGCATCTCCAAATCAACACTTTTTCTTAGACTTTCTGTTGCTGCTTATAGTTTTTCTCCAGTTCTGACTGGATCCTGTTAAGATTCTTTCACGTCTCGCTGCTTCATCAGCCAAACGCTACAGAGGGGAATTCAGGATGAAAGCCTGATGGCAGACCAGAACATTTGAGCTCTGATGGACTCCGATGCTTTCAGCGTCACTTTTCTCTCAGGCAGAATTCACAGAGCAGACAGGGGTGGAGGTAACGGGAGGGCATGCGGCTCTGGGTATTCACCCTGCAAGACACCCCCTTTTCAGGACCACAATTCACTTTGTGCATTGAGTCCTAAATCCAAACTACTGGCACCAAAGGTTTTAAGATTTCAAATTTCACATTTACCAGAAAGATATCACTAAAGGAGTTCATTCTGCTCAAACACACCTTTACGTGCGGTCAGCTGCCATGGTGACAGTGATACCGTGGAAACAACAGCTGCTGCTCCACCTGAGACGGTGCGTGTCTGCGCGCCCCGGTAAGGCTCTGCGTTTTCTCGAGGGTCCGTATCTTTGGCACGACTGACAGAAGGATAACTCACAAAGCAGAGACGCAGCGCTAGGCTGGAGCATGGCAGGCGGGCGCACACCGACACGCCGATACTGCTCCAGAGCCGCACAAACGCAGCGGTGAATCGACAGAGTGACAGGCAGCCGGCAAGGCTGACAGGAAACAGAGTATTTGCAGGCACATTTTTGATTCCTTTTCTCTGGCACATAAACGCGTGTGAGCACATTTTTGCGCGCATGTGTGTTTGATCTGAGTCAAGAGACGAAACCGACCAACAGGAGCATACCTGCTGAAAGTCCAAGCAGTTTTCAACAGATTATTTGAAGTTCATGCAGTCATCCCCGCTATATGTTTTGAGCAAACAACAATTTCAACAAGTTTCATTCCAAATACTTGGAAATGCAAAAACAAAATGTTTCTTATTACATTTGTTGTCTTTTGTAAGAAAAATGCCACACATACATGTTAAAAATTCAAGAAACAGGATTTTCATGGAAGTGGGACTTTAACCCTTTGACACCAGAGCTCCAGAGTTCATGTTCTTCTTTGAGTTACTGTAACTTTTCAACTGTTAACACGAACAATGTCATTCTGGCAGATTCTCGTACGAGCCGCTTTTCTCCTTCAGAATCTTTTGGAATGTCGTTGATCACATTAACGATTGAAAAGTTACAACATGTTAAAGATTAGTTGTGTTAAAGCACATGTGTCAAAGTCAAGGCCCGGGGGCCGGATCCGGCCCTCCGGGTATTTCTAGCCGGCCCTCCAGATCATTTTATTTTGTTGTTATCAATGACCCGATGTTACCTTGTTCTTATTTCTATCTTGTACAATTTCGACAAAATATATTTTCATGTAGAGTCAAATATTTAAAGTTATTTAAGGTTAAAGTTGATTTATTCTGGAATAATATTCCTGCCGTTTTATTATTGATATTTATGTTAAAAAGTTACAGTTTTAAAAATTGTCATCCTGCAAGCTTTTTGGACTATTTTGGCATTTTCTAAAATTTCTTTTGGCTATTTTGGAGTTGAGCTAATATTTAAGCTACATGCTAGCTGTTTTAGCTACTGTAGGCTTTTTTTTCTATGTTTTTAATGTTTTGTAGTTATGGCTTATTTTTCACCTAAATGCCAGCTGTTTTGGCTAAGTTAGTTTTAATTGTTTTAATTTACACTCTATTAGCTGATATTTTAGCTGGCTATGAGCTTCAGTGATTTCAGTTTTTAGCATCCAAATTCAGCTTCCAGCATTCACACGAGCATTATCGCAGGTAATACTATCTATCTAGTTCATAATTATGTTAAAAAGTTACATTTTAAAGTTTAAAAAGGTAGTTTTAGGCAGTTCAACAAATGCTTATGCTGTTCGGCCCGCGACCTAAGTTGCATTTTAGATTTTGACACTGAGTTTGACGCTCCTGTGTTAAAGGCTTAACTTTTGGATTTTTCCCCAGTCAAAATTCAAGAAAGATCTAAAACTTAAAGGAATCACAGCAGCACGTAGATGACAAATCATCAGAAACATTTTGACTTTTGGAATTCAGATTGTTAAAAATATAAGTAGATGCACATAGAAATATGCATACAGCTAATTAACATGCAAGTTTAACAGGAATGCATAAACGCTCCGCTTTTTCATTTTTTACACGTTTGAACATGTAAGGAACCTCCGAAACTTCTTTATATCTTTCATGAAGCTGATCAGTAAATCTTGGACGTCCAGACTTTCAAGCTTTAAATCAGATTCTTGCCTATTTAGTTGTTTGAAGCGGTCAGCGTTAGAGTGAAGCTGGAAGGCTTTCTCTGGATTTATTTGCAGCTCTCTCTGCTTCAGCAGCAGAGGAGAGCTGCGGGCAAGATGTTGTTTGTCCTCCACTGAGAAGGGGGCATTTGTCTTATTTATTTATCTTCCTCCTCTTTCCAAATAGCTGAAGGCTGCTGCAAACAGCGGTCATCAGCTGGACTCAGGTGCCCTTCCCCTCCTTCACATCCATCCTCCCAGCCTGTGGACCCATCCGTTCACCAGAGCTCTGTGGCTCTGAGGCCCTCGGGCCGCGTCTTCACCAGCAGAGCAGCTGCACCTTCACCCCGCTCTCCTGACCCGTCCATGCAGTCTGCTGTCTGTCATGCTGGAACACCTGCAGCACAAAGTGTGGAACCTCCCTCAAGAATCCACTACTTTTTATGCTAACAATTCCAATGAATGCATTGTTTATGTTATTATAGATTTGCCAAGTTTTTCTGCATTTAATTCACCCGATCAGAGCTTAAATAAACAGTCTGTAGGATTATTTTTACAGACGCTGTCAGCTGATGGACCTCCTGTCCTTCCTCTGATCCCCCTTGTTTTCCAAATGAGGCACCTATAGGCTAGAATATTGCAAGTTTCACGTCCCACCTGTCTAATCTCATATGCAACGTTTTAAAATATGATCTTATTCCAGCTGGAAACATCAAATCTGCAAGTTTACCTGTTTCACTCATGCATTTATTCAGGATGAGGTTTTTAATGTATGCTGGAGCATCCTCTCATTCATGAGAGTCAGATCACATTCTGCAGCCGCACACACATCAGCTGAACATCAGGCTTCTGCTGTGTCTATATTTTAGCTAAAGAGACAACTATTATGGGATGGTGTCAGGCAAGTTTGATCACTGAACACTCAACTTTGCTACCTGAAAAAACAAACTTGCACTTGATCGGATTTGAACCGGATTACAAAAACTATCCATAACTGTAAAATTAAGTAACTAAGTATGTGTGGGATTATATAAATTTGCTTCTTACCTCTCCTTTTCAAGCAATCAATCCCTACTTTAGTTAATAATTACTTTTTTTAATGAATAAATGTGACAAAATTATTTTAGTTTTTTTTTATGCATTGATTTTCTAATCAATGCACTTTATTATTTCTGTAATGAGTTTGAAAAATCTGAGTTTTGTCCTGTATCAGGGTCTTAAACTGGCGGCCCACGGGCCATTTGCGGCTCCCAAGTCAATATTTTCTGGCCCCTACTTTGATATAAAAGTTAATGTTCACTAATCAATATCTTCTGCATGTCTACACCTCTTTGATGATAGCTTTGTATTGTCGTTGAATCTGATCTTCAGAAGAGTCCTTAGCAACAGTTGCCAGTGTCGTTAGCTCCTGGTGTTTCACAGGACACGCAAGAGATATTGTTGAGTAGTACACAGACATCAACAAATGTTCAAGAAACTTGTTTAGCAGATATAGACTGTGGCACAAAAATATATTTTTGGCACAAATGAGGCCTAGACTCAGCCAGACTCTGCTGTCAGAGTCTCCAAGGTAAATTGAGATTCCTGTCCTACATTTTCCACAATCTATGCTTGAAATAAACCCGATCGATCGATCAATCATCAGGTAGTCTAACGCAATTTGTGCATGCATTTGCAAGGTGCATACTCCAATTTCCCATAGACGTACGTGGAGATACGTGGAACGGTCGTGGAAAGCCATAAATTTCCGTATTCATCTTGCAAAAATTGCATAAGATCTGCATAATAATTGCATATAAAGTAAGCATACACTGTAATTCTAAATGCACCAAATATTTTGACGATCTCAAAACCCGCCAGCCGAAACCCTCGACAGACATCTCCACACATCGACAAATGATGAAAGCAAGAAACACTCATGAATTACACTTAAGATGCAACATATCACAAACGGCAGACATTTCATGTAGAGAATGAACAGAATGAATGTCTCTGAATGTCAAAGTGAAAAAATTCAATGAAGCACGGGTTTACGTGTTCTTTGCGTGGTTTATTTGTGGGTTATTCATGCGTTGTTTATTCTTAATGATACATCTGTGATAAAAATCCACAAAAAACACCACAACTTTTCTCACTTTGTCCACATATACTCAAAACACATATGACCAGTTCTTATCCGTGCAATACGTTGTGTACAATGCATGTCTTTTTTCTTTTTATTTATCAGTAAAAACTAAATTGATCCCAAAACAAGGTTAATATTTTCATTTAACTTCAAGATTAATTATGATATTTGAAAGTACAAGATAAACAATATACTTTATATATATATAAATTGTCCTTGATTACATTTAAACTGTTAGGTTGTTTCTTTTACCAGTTACTATCAATTTCTTTTGTTTGAGAAAAAAACATTTAAATTAATTCTGCTGCCATATATACCTCTACTAACCAATATACCAATTTCTACAAAATTAAACAAAAAGTCTGTGTTTTTACGTGTTTCTTTTTTAGTGCTGTCAATCGATTAAAAAATGAATCAGATTAATCACACTTTTGGATTGCGATTAATCACTATTAATTCCAATGTTAAACAAGGTAAATTTTATGTGACAATATGTGGCTTTTGAACAAAAGCAGGCAAGAAAAGACACATTTTCTTTCCCTTTTATTGGATGAAATTTTTTAACTTCACAAAGTGTTCACTCAGATATCCCAGAAGTTTAATTTGTGTGCACAAAAACACATCAGCAGTAAGATAAGCAGAGCTATGAAGACTTCTATGTCTGCAGTTTTACTACAAAATAGCTCCAGGGTACTCACACACAGTCATAAGAAACAAACATCGTGTTTCTGCACTTTAACCAACTTTAAGATAAACTTCTATCACAGCCCAGGTGAATACTCGATTCTGATTGGCTGCTGGGTGTAGCTGTGCTCCAGTCACACAGCCCAAATGTTCTGTATCACTTCTTCAAAACGAATGTTTGGGTCATTATCTGGACAAACACAAGCGTTAAGAAGTGAACTTTCTCTCTGGACTGATGCTTGTCATGTTACCATGACAGCGGGTCGCACCACAAATCAATCAGTCAACTTTGAGTGAAAAAACAATAGAAACCAAGAAAATAACACGTTTGAAAGCCAAAAAAAGTCTCACAAAGTGAAAATTGAAGGATTCGTGCTAAACAAGAATAACGTGTTAAATGTTTACATTTTTTTCGCATGCGTCAACGCGTTAACGTTGACAGCCCTAGTCTTTTATTATATTTGCATGTTCTTTGTAGCGTGTCTCTTTCTTCTGAGCATATTGCAGAGTTTGGCTCTTGGATTTAAATCCTTGGATGTCACCTGAACACACCTACAGCTGCTGGAAGTGGAGCCGCTAGCAGTTTCAGAATCGCTAAAGAGGTGAAGTTTGTGTTGTCGTGACACCTGAGCAGCACAACCTGTGTGACTCAGTGTGGAGAAACAGACAAGGAAATCGTCTGATGTGGCAAAGATGTAAAAAGTTCTTAGTCGCTGGACAGGGAATTCAAGCACCAGAAGAATCTTTTTTGGCTTAGAATAAAAAAAAGTAATTTAAAAAAATGAAGGAAAACATACAAATGAATTATTGTGTTACTATGTGCTGTCAGTAGTAGAATGGGAAGAAGGAACTTACAAGAAACAAGTGAAACAGGCGAGGAGCTCGTTCTCCTCTTTCTCTTCCATCCTCCAGGCGCAGCATCCATCCTGCCCACTCGCAGACAGAAATAGACCTATAGAGATCTCTGCGGGGGGTTCAATACTGGACTCATAAACACAACGTATACACAGTCACACTACACACATGTATGCAGAGGCTGGATGGTCCTGCAGACAGAGTGCTGCAATTTTCCTCCTAACTCCCAGCTGACAGCAGAGCTGATCTACGATTTCGCTGTTTGTTTATTTATTTATTTATTTATTTTTTGCTGCTCGAGCTTCTAGATTGTGAGAGGCTATGACCTCAATGAGGCCAGGATTTATTTCAGAGCTCTTTTATCTCATCCCATTATTTTTAGCCTAATCCACTGTCAGGTGACTCCCAGTTATTGTAAAGAATCAGCAAAGGTGACCTGGATGGAAACACGGCAAAACACCCAAACCTGCAGGTCACATGACTGGTATTTTTGTGGCCTTAATGAGGAATCAGACTTTAGGATCGACTTTCCTAATCCTGAAATACAACAAACTATGAAAACCTGATACTGAGTCCTGTGGGAGTAACCTTAAGCATTGTGATGGATGTATTGTAAAGCCCCGCCCCCTGTGTAAGTCACCTTTCTGTCACTGCAGCCTGGAGTTTCCCTGCTTCACCTGAGATGGTAACTTCCACTGCTCTACACATTCCTTTAAAGACCCGCTGCAACGAATGTACATAAACAAAAAAAATTACGATTAAATCAGGAGCAGGAAAAGAAAATACTGGTAGTTCTCCCTGCTCTACTTGCAGACAAATAGATCCATTAAAGTCCCACTCCAATTATATTTTTTATCAAAGTTAAACTCGATCCCAGTGGTCTTTTAATTAGGATTATGTTGTTTTTTTAGGCTAATTCTAAAAACCTCTCCTCTCTTATCTCTTTCTCCTTGCATCTTAGGTAAAACTGCTATGATGTCAGGCTCCAACAGGACAAAAGGAGCACTGGCTACTAATCTAACTATCTTCTTCTATAATTGACAGCAGTTGGAAGGTATGTCAATATGAAACCATGGAACCTAGAACCTTTTTGGAGCTTGTGTTTTGGATCAAAGAGTACATCTACTGTAGTGAAAGGCAAAAAAAAAGGAATATTCATTTATCTTCTCAACCGTTTTGTCCCTTTGGGGGTCATGGGGCTGCCGGAGCCTCGCCTGGCTACTGATGGGCGAAGGCAGAGTTCACCTTATTCTTCCCTTAACCTAAACTATGACTCTGAATGCAAGAATTCCAATGTAAGTTGATGCATACATGGGAAATAAAAACCTTAAAGACAGGCCTCCAGTCTGTGACAGGGCCTCAATCACACACAGGGACAATTTAGAGCAGGGGTGTCAAACTCAATCACACAAGGGGCCAAAATCCAAAACACACCTTTGGTCACGGGCCAAACAGGATAAAAGTCTATTAAACACTCTAAAACAATTTTTTTCTTACTTTAAAACAGTAAATTTTTAACATAGTTATGATGCTATAATGCTAATGTGAATGCTGTAGGCTAAATATGGTCGCTAAAGATGGTAGTCCTGATGTCTGAAGATGCTGAAATTGATAGCTAAAAACGCTAACGCTGATAGCTGAAATCACTGAAGCTAATAGCTAAAAACGCTAAAGCTAATAGCTGAAATCACTGAAGCTAATAGCTAAAAACGCTAAAGCTAATAGCTGAAATCACTGAAGCTAATAGCTAAAAACGATAAAGCTAATAGCTGAAATCACTGAAGCTAATAGCTGAAATCACTGAAGCTGATAGCTGAAATCACTGAAGCTAATAGCTAAAAACGCTAAAGCTAATAGCTGAAATCACTGTAGCTAAAAACGCTAAAGCTAATAGCTGAAATCACTGAAGCTGATAGCTGAAATCACTGAAGCTAATAGCTAAAAACGCTAAAGCTAATAGCTGAAATCACTGAAGCTAATAGCTAAAAACGCTAAAGCTAATAGCTGAAATCACTGAAGCTAATAGCTGAAATCACTGAAGCTGATAGCTGAAATCACTGAAGCTGATAGCTGAAAACGCTGAAGCTGATAGCCAGCTAAAATATTAGCTAATTGCCAAATCAGCCTAAAAAAATGAAAAAAACTAAGTTAGCCAAAAAGCTAGCATGTAGCTGAAATAATAGCTAAACTTCGAAACAGCCAAAAAATTAAAAAAAAAAAGCCTAATATAGCCAAAAACGTTAGCATGTAGCTGATATATTAGCTGAACTCCAAATAGCCTAAAAAAGTCTTAGTAAATGCGAAATTGTCCAAAAAGCTAGCAGAATACCAATTTTTAAAACATAACTTTTAAAATAATTATGAATAATAAAACAGGCGAGAACATTATTCCAGAATAAATCAACTTAAAACCAAAAAAAGTTCAGTATTTCACTCTCCATAAAAACATAGTTTGTTAAAATTATAAAAGTTAGAAATGAGCACAAGATAACATCGAACCATTAATAACAATAAAATAGAATGATCTGGAGGGTCGTATCCACGTGATTTAGATCAACCAATTAACCTATGAATTGTTTTTGGACGGTGGAAGTAAGCAGTAGTCCTTGGAGAAAAGCCACACATGTATGGGGAGAACATGCTAACTCCACACAGAAAGGTCTCTATAGAACCACAGAAACGTGAAGTTTTTTGGAGCTGGTGTTTTCAACCAAAGAGAGTGCATCTGCTGTAGTTAAAGACCAAAAAAAAAGAATATTCCTGCAGTCTTTCAATTTTCTTACCAACCAGATTCAAAGTCAATCAATGACTCAAGTAATTTTGAAAACTTGTCAAGCATCAACTCACTGTTTGTGTAATGGAGATTTTAGAAAGTCTCCCCCATCTGCTTTAGATCGTCTCCTCGGTGATGAGAAACACATGTGGGAAGGACAAAACCTGCACACGCTGGTGCACCCGTGACATTAGAGGACATAAAAATAACTTACAACCACTTTTTGCAGATTTATACGCACTACACTTCTAACACTGGCTTCTAAAGCCTCAACAAGCCCCAATAAATTCAACTGTGCAAACAGTTTTGAGTTGATTTTAGCCCAAGCAGAGCCTGAACCACACAGACACGTGCACTCACATGCACGCGCGCACACAGTCAGAGGAATGTGGGCGAGCTCGGGTCAGCTGGAGCTGAACCACAAATCATCTAAAAGGAAACAAACTGGGTTTTCATTTAGAACCGCATTGTTTACACATGCAGGACCCCTTTAACTGCTTTATCTTCTTCACGACTCTTCAATAATAATTCAAAGTAAGACATCAATCTGGAGGATTCTTTATGTTTTGACATTTAATGCACACTGTTTCAGAGTAGCAGCAGCTCATAGAATGTTTGTGACTCTCAGAGTGTGACATGACTGGTTTGAAGATGGACATTGACATAAACTGGATACTCTGTGCCTAATGTTTGAGGGGAAACTTTCTTCACACATAGATTGGGAGGGGGGGTGGATTTTGTTTCTTTTTGGAGAAAATATCCATCCCTTTTGGGCTCACTGAGATGTTGGAGCCTACATTCATCAATTATCCCAGGGCTGGCCAACACTCAGAAACCTCAACCCCACCTGACGTCCAGCTGCCCGCGGACGGCTTGATGCTAGCTACCTAAACCAGGTGTGTTCAGTCAGTCGGGATGTGGGATCACTTTAGTCAGCCAATCAATAGAAGGTTGGCCATGGAGAGCTGTAAACCAGACAGGGTCATGGCTTTTGAGGACCAGGGTTACCCAAACTTGAATAAGCCGTCAGTCTGAACAGTTTTCCCTAGTTTTACTCTCTTTTATTCACGCCTGTTTATTCGTTCCCCTGCCTCGCCTCTATGTTTTTGACCATTGCTTGCCTTTGACGCCATCCATGTCTTGCTCTTGCTCTGTTCCATTAAACCGTTTGCAAACAGATCCTAACGTCACAGCCTGGGACTATGTGGACTGAGTTTGCAAAAACTCTGCCACTAAAGCGGGGGGGGGGGTGTGTGTCAAACATACGGCCCGCCAGATAGTTTAATCCAGCCCAGTTATGAAGAAAGAAATATAAAAGTAATTTTCAAAAAAGAGAGCAAGTTCCTAGCCCACTCCTGTTGAGAGTTCTGGTTCTTTGAAGAAATCACTGCAATGCGCAATTCCACCACTAGGGGAAACAAACGAAGCTGAAGAGATCAAGAAATAAACACGATGAAGGATAACCATGTTTTGGGAGAGAAAGGGAGGTTAACGCCAAAATGTTTGCAAGTTTAACCCTCTGGAACCAAGGAACTAAAACTCTGTTTTTGTTTACTTTTGAATTTACCTCCGTATTTAAAATTTAACATGCTTAGTTGGTATCATTTTAACTAGCACAACTTCATCTATGTGACACTGCCTTTATTTAGTCATTTTTCCTTTTTCTATTCACACATCGGACATAAAATCATGCAAAAAGAGAAAATTCCATCTGGAAAAATGGGATTCATTTTGCTGTAGAAACCCCAAAAATGTTTAACAAACTGTTTTTACAACATAGAATGAAAGTGTTAGGTTTAATTTCATAAAAACTACAAGAATAAATGTAGTCAACGAACTAATCAGCATATTTTAAATGGAAATACCAAAAAAAATTCTAGGTGAAATTCACAGATTCCTTATTTCAGCCACATATAGGAACAGTTTCTGTTGGCAGACCTCACAGCTCCATGATAAGACCTTTCATATGTAGACAGCAATAGTACTTAAGTCTGCCTGTAGCTTTCCAACTAAGAAAAAAACAAGAAAAAAACAAAGCTACAGTAAACAATTTGAACAAAGGTTATTTTGGTATCTTGTTACTGGTACGACCCACTTAAAATCAGACTGGTTGAATGTGGCCAGCAAACCAAAATGAGTTTGACACCCTTGCACTAAAATAGAGATTCTCCTGCTGGATCAGGATGGTCAGGTCATTCCATCAGGAAGTTTTTGGCAGAAGCTTAGACATTTCATATGTAAACATGGCAAAAACATGAACTAAGGGAGCAACAAAAGAGTGACAAAACAAATAAGTATGAACTTAAAAAACCAGGCGAGGACAGTTAACAATAAAGGAAACGGTTCTGGGTTGTAACCTTGACTGTCGTAAGACGGACTCTCTACACAAGTGAGACGACTTTTGAAAAGTAGTCCCTGTCCTGTACTGAGCATGCTTAGAGTGACAGCCAGCTTCAACCAGGTTGAGGAATCACGAAGATGGACTCTCCGCTCATTCTCTCAGAGACCTTCATGCTGCAGGGACCACTCTTTATGTTTTATGACCCCCAAAATGGAAAAACAAACACATGGACATCCACATTAACAAATAACACAACTTTGTAGATTTCCTTTGTTTGGATTCAGTCTGCGTCATTAATCAGGAATGTGAGGTTCCTCTTACTGGGGCACAGCAAGGAAACTGTAATATCACACACACAGTGTGTAACAGTCTGTTTTCCAGAACTTAGAAAGGTAGCCAAGATTAACCTTAAATCAAATGTTGGAGAGAGCTCATCAAACCTGTTCTGTGGTTCAAGTGAAAAAGACCGATTCTTGTTTTTTTTTCTAGAGTTGTTTTTTTTATCTCCCATCTCCCTGGAGTCACGGTTTTATGAAAGCATAACTCATCTATGGAAACATTACATGTTCAGTGAGACATCAGATTAGAATCTATGTTTGATCACAGGAAACAAAATGTTCAGACTTTTGAACAAAACAAACCCACTCAGAGATGGTTATCTATCACAGCTGCTTCTGTCAGCCCACAGACAGCAGTTCTGATCTACAAAGAAAACATCTTCACTCAACATGTCAGAGACGTAACATCAGTTGATGGCTTTATTAACTATACATTTTTTAATCTGTTTTTCCTTTTTTATAAACACCTTCTATCTATCACACAGACTAATAATTAAACCTTGATTAATGAGAATTTCCTTGATTAATTTACCCGTTAGGTTTAGTCTACCACATCATAGATCTATGTAGCTTGTGAACACATCTTACTTTAGCAGATAAAAGAAATAGTAATCAGTTACTTCTGATTACTGGATTAGGGTACAGGTGTGCTCCGCGTCCTGGTGCTGGACAGGAGGTTGGGGATTTAATGGGAACAGCCAGCACGCCAAAAAAATGACGACAAGTAAGAGTGAAGCAGGTGAGACGCAAACACATCATAGGAATTTGCTTCTTGTGTGCAGCCTGACTGTTAGAAATGAGGAAATTAGACAATCAGAGTTTAGTTTCTGTGGACATCCTATGGACATTTATGTATCATATGCACACTGCATGAGGAATTCACGCGTGGTCACACTTCACTAATGACCATAGACCGCCGTACAACACCCATACTGTATGACAGCCTCATGAATACTTCACTATATACTTACATCACACAACAATAGTGTATTCCATTATCAACATCCTTTAAGTCCAAGTCTCTAACATTTGCATTAAACATTTAATGAATTGGTTTTTCATTTTGGTTTTTCGATTTCTTTGTATTTTAACAACAACATGTTAACTGGTTGGAAAAAAGCAACAAAAGCAGACAAATAAAAACAAGAAAGAATCAAACAACAAGGAAATAAGCCAATTACTTCAGTTTTCTTTCTTTTTTTTATTTAACCCAACGACCTTATAATTTATAAAGTGTGAGCATTTGTTTTTTTCTGTTTTTGTTTAAATGTGATATTTGAGCTAAACACTTTTATCGATTACTTCATAGTCTGATATCCTACACCGAAACACTTTCTTCCTTCTGAATTTATTGGTTTTGAAAATTTCATGCCCTTTCTTTTTTCAACCTTTTTTTTGTATGTTATGTCAGACCTTTATGATGTGATCTATATATAAGTTTTAGGATGGAATGATCTACTAAATCTTTACATTTTAATATTTTCAGCTTTATAAACAGTGGTGTAGATGGGTCCAAATAATATATCTTGGCCTTTGTAGACAATGGTCAAATTACAAGCTTAACAAATGTATTAACAATCCTTGTCAACATGATATCGAGTGTTTTGCTGCACCTCATCTGAAGCGTTAAAAATGTTATCAATCTTTATTTTGAAAGTACAACTAAAGCTTTTATTTTGAAATCCAGACCTATTTCTTGTTTTTTTTTTCTCCAAAATTGACAAACTGACGATGTAAACATTTTCATTGATTAATGAACGTTTCATTTTTTTGTGTCAATGCAGACAGTAAATCTCATTAGTGCATAAACTGAACGGTGTGGATTTTGTGTGTTTGTATTTCCTAGTTTATATCATGTTTATGTCATTATTCCACACCGTAGGTAAGTACTGTGTGTATGCAGACAAGCCTGCAAACACTGCACCATATGTACATTTTTGGATTTGGGAGTACACCATGTCCTACACTGAAAACAAGGCAGTTTCATAAATGAGAAAAGCTGAATCTGCATCAGGAACTTCGACTTTAATTGAAAACTGACATTCAAACGTCGCCTCCTCTCTCACTGTTCAGGACGCACTTCTGCTCAGACTGCATGAACGTCTGCAGTCAGATGGAGTCGTCATGGTTCTGGGCTGTTCGGAGGTGAAATAGGAGACTGGAAGTGTGAGAAATTGTTATGAACGCAGCTCAAACAGAGAGCTTCATGACTCTAGGGGCCCGAGCAGCGAGCGAGCGAGTGAATTGAATGAAACAGCAGCAGCTGCAGGTGCCACGCCGCGGCGGGTCAATCCGCGTGACCTCAGCTTTGCTTCTAATGAAACCGCTGCAGTCCAAGCTACAGTAACACACACACACACACACACACACAGGGCAAAGTAAGTGATTCTTCTCACGTTCGCCTCAGATCTTCAGAGTTAGAAAGAGGCAAGGAGGCGATGAAGAGGAGGAGGAGGAAGAAGAAGAGGGGAGTGATGGCACATTTACCATCTGTAATCAAAAGAACTCCATATTGGACTGTCGGCGCCTCCCTTCCACTCTTTCTCCTCGCTTTCTCTTTCTTCAATTTCCTCCCTCCTGTAGAGAAGCCTGAGTGGCATACTGATGGTGGGATTACACACACACACACACACACCCCCACACACAGAAGTCTGAGAGGTAATGACTTTCTGCCTTCTCTCTCAATTCGCTCCAAGCATCGAATTCCCACTGGGCTTCTGTGTCCTCTGTGAGGGAAAGCGCGTGTGTGTGTGTGTGTGTGTTTGTGTAAGTAAAAGAAACAGACCACGACACACGAGGGGGGTGATCCGTCTCCAATTAGCAGAGCTGGTGGTCCGTTCGGCGTGTTCGTGTGTTGGCTGCATAATGAGAGCTTGCTGAAGGTCTTCATGCAAATTGAGGACCTGAACCTGAACCTCAACCTGGATCTGATTCCGGCACAACTCGCTTCCACTTAAAGATGCCAGTAAAAAAATACACACTGCCCCTTTAAACCCATAAATCCTAACAAATCTGCTTTCTTATCACATTAACCGACAATGAATGATAATTGATGGATGATATTTTAATGATTTTAAATTTTAATAATGGGTTTTGGAAACAAAAAGGTTGTGTAAAGCTGAATCAGAGGAAGCAGACAGATTATCATAATCATAAAACTATGTAAACTTTAAAAATTAAAGCTTAAAGCCTTTTTGGTTGAACCACAATTATGCTGCAATTCACTTTCATGATGTCATTAAATTCTTAAAGGGTTTCTCATCTTCACACAAATAAATGTTTGAAGTTAAATGTTTGTTTTCTGCTCAGTTTCCCTGATTGTTCTTCACTTGACAGCTCAAAAGTTTATAAAAAAATGTTATTTAAGGTAGAATAGCTACTGTATTTTCTGCTTTTTTCAAAAATCGCCTAATAATTATTTGGGTACCAAGTTCCTAAACCTGTAAAAATACTCTTGTGCAACTTTAGAAAGACTCTGATAAACTGTCGGACTATTCGATGATCATTTGCGCATTTTGACTGACACACGTGGGTCACTGACAGAGATTCTGGCAAGTCGTGCTCCTGGGAAACAATATGGTTGGTGGTAAAGTTGATCAAATCTCAAGTTATAGCATAAACCCAGCTCAGTGCAACAAATCCATAAAGATCAGCCAGCATTTCAGAGCGCAAGTTAGTGCTGGGCGATAGAAAAGTGTCTATTGTGACATTTTTCTTCTGTCGTTTAAATTGTTTCTAACCTAATTTGATCAATTATTACACCAAATATATCATCAAATAGCCTGAGGCGATAGTATAGGTGTTGCCAAAAACTTATTTTGGGGAAAATTGAAACAAATTGAAAAGAAATTCTTCACTAAGAAATTCCGTTTGGTGGTTTTGCGACGAAAAACTGCTTTACGACCTTTGACTTTCACTCAGGCGGGTTTTATAACACGCTACACGTTATTTAACACGAGTGGAGGATGACGGCAACATGTGAACAAGCATGGAGGATGTTCCTGTGCTGATGTTAACACAACAAACCTTCTATCACTCAAGGAAAGTCCACAAAAACATGAGATTGACAAACCAAGCTGTGGAACAGGTATCCAAGTATCCGAGTACTCAGATACTCACGATCTGCTCCCGAAAATTTGAGTACAAAAATGTACGACTTCCAAGATGATTCGCAACCCTTATAAATGTAGTAGAGATGTGTATTGTTCTGAAATGCAGAATAATGTTGGATTTTAGTTTATGAACTAAATACCGCGCTCCTGTTACCAGAAGTAAACAAATCTTCAAAATAAAGTGTCAGTGAAGCTTCCTGTTTTCAAAATAAGACTAGCACGTACTGCTTTTCTGTTCCAAAAATGAGATTGAAGTTCCGATTACTGACGTAATTTCTGAAAAAAAAAATATAGTTTTAAGATCAAAGCTTTAGCTTTATTGTTTACATTATTTTAATTATAATAACTCTTCAAAAGTTGACGTAACTCCAACAGAATTTTGTGCAAAAATGTGTTTTTCTACTCAGAAACTTGAAACTGTTGTGGAATTAAAAAAAAAAAAAGTTTGTTTAAAAAAAATGAATGTGGCAATTATGTAACTTGAAATAGTCAGTAAAGCAAGCTATAACTTGTTTTTTAGAGAATAACTGAAAATATACTTCATTGTCGAATATCGTGATATATATCGTTATTGTGATATAAAATAATTTATATTGTTTGTATAATAATAATAATACAGAATAATACATTTGAACTAAAGTCACTGTTTTGCTTCTGTTACTTTTTTTTTGCCTCTTATAATACGTTGCGCCTTATCTATAAGTTAAGTACAGAGATGGTACTTCTAATTATGGGTTTGTAAATTCCTAATTTCATGACAGGATTTCCTAAAACTCTCTTATTCTTCAGGGATATCCAGTTTATTTAGTCTGTTTAGTCTTTAGATATTTTTATTTTCATGTTTCAAGACTATTTTCTGCATCTGTAAAATTACCTGCATCAAGCCCAATGAGGCAAATTTCTTTGTGATTTTGGGCTATATAAATAAAATTGAATTGAATTGAAAGTAATATCTATACATTGAATTTATTTGCATGTTTACTCAATGTTTCCACAGAATTTCTTTAATTTTTTTAGGGGTCACAAGGTTGCTGGAGCCTATCCTGCAACCGTTGGTGGACACTTACACACACTTACACATTCATGCAATTTAGACTCAACAATTACCCTATGAGTCATGTTTTTTATGCTTTTCTCCGGAATGCTTAAAGAAATCTCATATATAAGGAGAATTTGCAAACTCCACTCAGAAACTAAAAAATAAAACCATCACCAGGGGTGTTAACAGAAAATAATATTTTACTTTAAATTTTAAATTCTTAAATCTCTACAAAAATGAATCACTGCAAATAAGTGAAGCACCAATAAATATAGAGAAAACAACTTTAATTCAGAATATATTTGTTCTTGGAAAAGTGTCATCAAGAGAACAGTGGGCAGCATGAAGCTGCAGCTGCAAACTCAGCTGAGAGCACCGGGAAGAGCCGAATGCTTTCCACAGAGCTACAGAGACCCAGTTTCTGCGTGGACATGTGACCAACGCATGTCACAGACTTCTCATTACGACTTCTGCAGACTTATAAACCAGCAGGAATGAAGATATTTAAGAGACAAGTGCAGATAAGAGAGAGAGCTGGAAAAGTTTAGAGAGATCCAGAAATCCCAGAGATCAGCATGTCAGTCTGCAGTTTCTGCTTGGTATTGACGGATGCTGCGCTGACGCCTCCACACACACTCAGAGGCGCCAGCAGGTCAGAAACAGTGACGGAGGAGGAAGAGGAGGAGGAGGAGGTGACAGGGTCATTTTTTTCCCTGCGTATGTGTGTCTGCGTGTGGCTCCAAATCCTCCAGTTCTCATTTCATGCTCCGCTGCAAACCTTTTGAACCGCTTGTTGTTTCTTTTCCTCGTTTCCTCTTCCTTTCCTTCCCACTCCCTTTTCCTTTCCTCCTTCCCTGTGACACTAACTGGGACCGGCTGTGTGGGAACGTCACTGTTCACGTTCAGCCTCTGTGTGGTCATTGGCTGATTCCTGTCAGCCTCACACCTTCACTGTAAACTTTGAAAAATATCAACCTAAAAACGTATAATACAGAGCAACTTGATGCCTTTTTTTTCTCTCTTCCGTGCTGAAGTCCAAGCGTTCACCAGAGCAGAATCGACACGTAGCAAACTGGATCAAGCATCTCGTGTGGTCCAACTGAAGGCAGAGGCCCTATACTTAGCACAGCTTGACCTATTATTTACAAATCAAGAGAACGACCAAGCCCAGAAACGAGACCGGCCAACAGTGACAAGGATAGGCTCCAGCAATCCCGTGACCCTGATGACAAATCAGCTGGTTCAGAAAATGGATGGAGAACCATTAACCTCGTTTGCCCTTAGATAAGGAACAATAGAAAAAGTAAATGATATTTTCCTGTTTTCTCAGGCTGGTTTCACACATAATAAACCTGCAGATGTTCCCACCTCGACTTGGTTTGCTTTTCCACTCAGCTCTTTCAATTAAGTTTGTTCTAAAGCACCAATTCCAAACCAGGACATCTTTGGCTCCTCCCTACTGGACCAATTGTTGGGGCATTTGAAGCTATTGTAGCAGAAAAGTTTTTTTTTTTTTTAAAGATGACCCATAACAACATAAGGCTCAGTATCCTTCTCCCTGCAGGGTGAGGAAAAAAAACACATTTTATTTTTTAACGTGCATCAAGGTTTATATATAACTGTATGTATTTAGTTTTCGGCCCAATCAAGATTCTTCCCTTCTCCCTTCCCTTCATTTCTCCAAACAGAGAAATATGAAAAAATAGTGTCTCATAATTCAGACGAGACTTTCTTTCGATGACGTCACCAATAATCGCTGGACTGCTAGCGTTAGCGCGGAGCTTTCAGTCCTCAAATACATACTTCTCACAAAAATTAAAGGAACACTTTTTTTATTGGGCCTGGCATGAATTGAATGAAACCTGTCTGATCATTTTCTTGTTGGTTAATCAGCTGAGGGCCTTGTTCATCAATTTCAGCTGTATTAGTGTTGATGGAATTAACAACAGGTGCACTTCAGTGGCAACAATTAGAAAACCCTCCAAACAGGACTGGTGTTACATGTGGAGGTCATTTCAAGTTTCTCCTCTTGATCTTTTTTGGCTGGTTTTCCACTCGTGCTGATTTTGTCTTGTGTAATTCTCTCTACTGGCAGTATGAGGAGATTCTTTAACCCTACAGAAGTTGCACAGGTTGTCCAACTTCTCCAGGATGGAACATCCACACGTGCTGCAGCAAGAAGGTTTAATGTGTCTCCCAGCACAATCTCCAGAACATGGAGGAGATTTCAGGAGACTGCTGGTTATTCTGGGAGAGCTGGACAGGGCCGTAGAAGGTCCTCAACCCCTCAGCAGGACTCATACCTGCTCCTTTGTGCAAGGAGGAACAGGCTGAGCACTGCTCGTGCCCTACAGAATGACCTCCAGAGGGCCACTGGTGTGAATGTCTCTACCCAAACAATCAGGAACAGACTTCATGAAGGTGGCCTGAGGGCCCCACGTCCTGTTGTGGGCCCTGTGCTCACTGCCCAGCACCGTGGAGCTCCACTGGCATTTGCTCAAGAACACCAGAATTAGCAAGTCCACCACTGGCGTCCTGTACTTTTCACAGACGAGAGCAGGTTCACCCTGAGCACCTGTGATAGACGTGAAAGAGTCTGGAGAAGACAAGGAGAACGTTCTGCTGCCTGCAACATGGTTCAACATGACAGGTTTGGTGGTGGGTCAGTGATGGTCTGGGGAGGCATATCCATGGAGGGACGCACAGACCTCTACTGCCTAGGAAATGGTGCTCTGACTGCCATAAGGTATCCAGATGAAATCCTTGAACCCATTGTCAGACCCTACGCTGGTGCACTAGGTCCTGGTTTCCTCCTAATGCACCACAATGCCCGGCCTCACGTGGCAAGAGTCTGCAGGCAGTACCTGGAGGATGAAGGAACTGAAACAATTGAATGGCCTTCACCCTCCCCTGACTTAAACCCAATAGAACATCTCTGGGACATTATGTTTGGGTCCATTAGGCGCCGCCAGGTTCCTCCTCAGACTGTACAACAGCTCAGGGATGCCCTCATACAGATCTGGGAGGAAATGCCATAAGACACCATTCGTCGTCTCATTAGGAGCATGCCGCGATGTTGTCAAGCATGCATACAAGCTCGTGGGGGTCACACAAGATACTGAAAAGCATTTAGAGTTGCAGAAATTAGGTTTAGGAGAAAATGGACTAGCCTGATACATCTTCATTTCACTCTGATTTCATAGTATCTACACAATTGAGCCTCTGTAAGCTGAAAACCTTTATTTCCATTAAAAGACTTTGCATCTTTATGTTCCTAAGACACTGCCCTGTCGTTAACTGTATAAATATCCAACTTCATATTGAGATCTGATGATCTAATGTGTTTCTATAAAGTGCTCCTTTAATTTTTGTGAGCAGTGTACATAAAAACAGACGTTTTATAACTTTAAAAAGATCATGCTACAACAAAAAGTCATTAATTACATTTAAATGTTAACGTCTGTGCTTTAGAGCGCACCCACATGAAGAAAAGCACTTCTAAGCGCGACGCGGTTTACCCTCGCGACAGAAGACTTTGTATCCCTCCAGTTGGAGGGTTAGATTAAAAAAAAATAAATCTGACACACTTGCACACAAAATGCCCCTTCAAATGGAGAGGTAGGCAGAAGGGGTCTTTGTTTCAGCATGACTTTTTAAGGATATAAAATCAGCGTTGTTTTGTATTTTTCAAGCACTCACAGAAACGTGTCAACATAGATAACCAACAAATATTGATGACATCATCAAGTGGTAGTAACAATCAAATTTGAAGACACTATTTTTCCACTCGGAGGGATAAATGTAAAAGTTAGGAGAAGCTGTAGGGATCAGGGTGGGATTCAGATTTAGCTCATTCTTTTCTCTAATTCAATTGACATATTTTTGATGTATTCTTGCTCATTATGAAACTCTCCAAAATGGATTCCCTGGAAGCACAAAGAAGACAAAACAAAGAAAACACACCCACTACAGGTGCATGACAGCTAATCGGACAATATATATATTTTCCAACTTTGTTTCCATTTTCTTTGTATGCTTCCTTCATGAACTCTCATTGGCTCACCTTTTTTTCATTGTGATGCGTTGTTTGTCAATGTTTTTTTAGAGTTTAGGAAAATTTACCCGTTTGTCAAGGACAGATTTTTCACGAAAACAAGGTGTGGTCTGTACCAAACACATTAGTATGAATATGCCCAAACCCGCTGGCCTTGAACACATCTGTTAGATATCACGGTTGTGTCAACGTTTACAGCTGAAGTCATACATTACACATCAATTCATAGAGACATACTGCACAACATCTCTGTTAGATAAAGACTTTCTCACGACTGTTTATGTCTTAATCTCATCATGCTTTGAGAATTTGTAAACAAGCTGCCATTTTTCTCAAGGAAGGATGACGTTAATTAAATGGGTAATTAAATACTATAAAGAATCATTTAGAAAGTGCATTAATGAGGATTTTGTGAGGCCGTCTTTTGAGCTTTCAATAATGCAACAGAGAGGCTCAAAAGATCTGCAATGCTAAATCTGGATTTAAGTTTCTGAGACTTTTTTTCAACTCCAGGTAGATTCTTGGAATGTAGAATTGTGTAATTGTTGGATACGTTTCAGATATATGTTTAGTATCCAAATGTATTCAAAGATTAGAAGGCTAGACGTGTTGGAAATCTCTCTATTTTTCACAACAGTTTGTTTGTTTGTTTATTAAGGATCCCCATTAGCTAATGGACATGCCAGCAGCTATTCTTCCTGGGGTCTCACTTGTGTGTAAATAGAAATAATAGGACAATTAAACAAAAACAAATCAAAACACAAACAGACAAAAACACAAAAGACTCCACGATTATCAAGGTTCAATCCAGGTTCGAAACTCTGAATTCAGGACAAGACTTCAGCCTGCAACAACACTTTAAAACCAACAACACATCCAGTTTCAGTTCAATGCAGCTTTGTTGTTGTCGTTGTTGTGTGAAAATAAAAAGTCTTAGTCTTATAGAAAAATTATTTGTATTCATTTGTGTAACTAAATATTGTGGTAATGAATTCCACGCCACCATTGCTCGATACTGAACAGTATTGGTAGAACTCTAACAGACTCTGAAATAAACAGGAGACATTTACAATAGAATGTGTTTTAGTAATCTCGTAGACATCTTGTGTCTGCTGGGTAAGAAGCCATTTGTAAAAAAAATGTCTGGATGTCACGATGATTTAAAAAGCATCAATGAAAATCCAAACTGTGGTTGTAGAAACTCCAGTCTAATGAGTCCAGGGGCCTCAGGTGTGTCGCCTGTCTTGGAGGTCAGCAGGAAAGCATAGCAGGACTGTTATTTTTGGGATAGTGTCATTTGCTGTGATGCTGGCGCCCGCCGTCCACGAAAACCAACAGGTTCCCCCTCTGAGACCCAAAAGTCATTTGTGACCTTCATCTGAATTTCGCTTCACTTCCTCCTTCACCTTGTTCTGTCAGTCTGAATCACCCTGCTCTATTTCTACTTAGCATGTCGGAGCTAATGGAAGCCTGCAGACATACACCCCAGTGGGCACACACACACACACACACGCCCACACACACGCACACACAATGACCTGATGAGTTTGTCTCCTGGAGACAATGCTGCAGAGTTTAGTTCCCTTCTGCAATCCGTGCTGCTGTTCTGCTCTGACACACTGAAATCATCTGGAGCTAAACGCTGCACAGAAAGTTTAACATTTTTACAAAGAAACACGTCAACTCAGAGCAGAATGCAGACACGGATATTTATCCGTATTCGGTTAAAACAAACAGAACCGAAGTTTGTATTTTTAAGCTTATGAAAAGCTATTTTCAAAAGAAAAATGGGAATTTGAATCCAACAGTATAATCGAAAACGACTCATGGGACCAAATGCTTGAAGAATGCCACAAAAACCTTAACAGCCAACAATGGAGAGAGTTTGACTAGAAATGTAAAATTAGATATTTCTACACACCAATGGCTATCTCTAAATTTACTAAACAATCATCATTAGCACAATGCTGGAGACAATGCGGCAAAGTAGGGGACCAGACACATATATTTTGGAACTGCCCTATTATTGGAAATTACTGGACCAATGATAAAGAGGAAAAAGAAAAAATATTTAAAGAAGAAATACCCACAAATACAATGCTCTTCATATTTCGCCATTTACCTAATAATAGCCTAAATAAAGAGCAAAGACAGATTATATATATGCTATTAGTAATTGCTAGAAAAATGATAACACTTAATTGGAAAAATATTAAACCATCAACAATAAATAACTGGAAAAATAAAGTAAGACAAGTATACGTGATGGAAAAAATGACAGATTCTCTTCAAATGAAAAATGGAAAAGACTATTTAAATATTTAAATCACAGGTTGTTTAAAATCTCTATATATAATCAAATGTACACACCTATGAAGATATAGTTAAATATAAGTACTCAAGGTTGATCTGAAACAATACCTATACAGATTAACTCCTCGTCTCATTTACTCATTTTTATGAATGTAATTATTTCCTTTTTTTCTGAAGAATTGATGGTGTAATTTATCTAACTGATGTATGTTTTGTTCTGTTTTTAATTTTTTTTTATTTAAAAAAAAAGCTATTTTCAAAATAAAATGCTAATTCGAGAAATATAATTTAAAAAAAAAAGTCTAAAATTATCTGTAGATTTTTTGTTAAACATATGATGAAGATTCAATGAAACAAAGTTGTTAATTTATAGATGTTGTTTCTGATTTGAACAAAAATCCATAAAAGAAACATTACATGTTTTTCCCCCCACAGAACATCTCTTTAACACTCGATCCAGGCTCCGACTATCTTTCAGGGCAAAAAGATTCATCATATTTTGTCTCAACATAAATCCTCATTCATTGGGTATTTTTTTTAACAAAAATGAAAATTTTCTGAGTTATAGTTTCTGAACCTAATTCAGCTTTGCTGTAGGAAAATTTTTCATAAATCAGCAACTTTATTTGATTAAATCTTCAATCTATGTAAAATGTTTGCGGTTGGTTTGAATTTTTATGACTTTTTTCCCTTTAAAGTCAAAGTGGAAGCTAACAACCAAACGCTTTTAAGCTTTGATGGACAAATGAAGCAAAAAAAATTAAAAATAAAGAGGCGAGGATTGTAAAACGATGTGATACATGGTGTGACGTGTTGTCATGGTAGCGGCTACCAAACCTGCACCAACTTCTCTCTGAACCAGTGGTGGAAAGTAGTGTATAAGCTAAACAGTGACACAAAACATTGTTTTTGAAGAAAAGTTCACCTCTTACTACTTGTTTTGATCCTGACGGGGAATCAAGTTCGTTTCAAAGAAACAAAATCCACAAGTTGTTTCCTGAATAACTATGAACTCTGATGATTCATCATAGATCAGCCAACAAACACTATATAATAATAATATCTATAAACATACTTTTACTCGTTATGAAGCAAAATGGTTACCAAGAAAGAAAGATAATCAACAAACTACTTCAAATAAAAGCTAACGCTGCGGTTTATAGTTAAATATGATCCGGTCACGTCCATCATTTGAAGGACAGATCTTTTCTTTCTTGTCTTCTTGTTGTAATAAACTGCAGAATAAGGTACGATCATCCATGGTCCAAGTTCCCTTTTCCCAACTTTCATTTAGGCCATTACAATAATATAAAACATTCGGGGTATGTGATCGGAGTTTGTTTTCTAGGTTCCTGTTATCCTTTTTAATGGAGCCAATCAGAATCGAGTATTACTAAAGTCAAAAGTCTAAACAAAAGTCACTTAATCACAAAAGTCCCAAATCTCACTGTGGAACAGAGGAGTGACCAGTGAAATAAACTTCTTTACTGAATTGATCTACACATTATTTGAACTGATTCAGAGTGAAATCAATTTTAACAATTAAAAATCTCTCCCTGTTAAAATTTGAATTGCAGTGACTGTCTTGACATAAACATTAACTCACAGGGATGAACAGAGTTCACACGGTGGTTCACAGCTGTTTGTCAGGTTTTACAGACCAGATCATGTGATAATGTTGACTGATCAACTAGCTAACAGTAATCAATACTTTTGTTTTTCCGGGTTTGTTTTTTTGTTATGATGTGATCAGATCTTTACGTGTTGCTTGAAAAAGAAACGGAATTAAATCAAGTTTGAGTGAAAAAGCTACGACGTCTCTGCGGCTGAACGGTCCATTTTCAACAGCGGTACATAAGCTTCCCCCATGAAGAATTTCCAAAGTGAAACCTCGGTAGCTCTTTTTCCTCCTGGCTCCCTTCATCCTCCTCATCGACTTGTGCTGAAGGTCAGGCTGCTCCAGAGCAGCACTCTGTAATGATTACCAATTTTATCCAATTCCATCTCAGAGAGGGAGCGAAGACGAGGCTCTGCGTCTAACAGCAGACGGGATGTAATCAGAGCCACTCCGAGATAAATACAGAGGACTGCTAACCAACTCTCACTAAAGGACAATTAAAATGTCTAGAAGTTTGTGGGGAGATTTATGGGGCGATGATGTACAGTGGAGAACCCCTGTAACACATTCGTTACAAAGGTTTCATAGATTTTTGAGTTTCCTCTTCATCACCTTTGTAAGTAAAAGTCTGAACATATAATCCACACCAGTATATATATTCTATTATTTAATTCATTAGAAAAGTAATCACTATAGATAACAGGTAGATTAGTGGAACAGAATGGATTATGAAGCGTTTTGTTCAAAAATGTGAAATGGGACATTAAACCTTTTTCCATTTTCACTGTAAAAAAAAAGAAAAGTTAGGTAAACTTATTTTAAGTTTTTTGTAACATCCCATAAAAGTTAAACTGAGCTTGACATTCCAATGCTTTTAAGCTAACTTTAAGAACTCCAAAAAGTTGAACTGACTTGTTTCAATCAAACGCCTTAAAGTTGCTTTAACTTAAATAAAGATATAACAAAGCTATCTTCACTTTGAATTCCCAAATTCAAAGTGGATTGAATCCCAATCCCAATTTACTAACCGTCTGCAGAATTCCATAAAAAACGTGTGATAAAGTTTTAATATCGTTCATAGTGTGTTAAAATAACAAATATGGGCAGACTGCTTAACCTCTGACCAGCAGATACTACTTCAAGACCAACTCCAAGAGTTGGAGTTCCCTCATTTCACAACAAAATCATGAGCATTAGCAGAACTTTGACAAGTTGTGGTGAACTCCAACTTCAAGATCTTCTGCTAATGAAGAAAAAGAAAATATTAACAGATCAACAGAATCCAGCTTGAATGAATGAATGAATGAACAAATGAAACCCTACACAGTTATTAAGACATGTTATTTTTTTTGCAGATGTTCCAGTTGTTTTTTTCTTTGTTTCCTTCCTCTTCCATCGTTACAATCATTAAAACATGTTTTTTTTTTCCCATTAGCAGATGTTCTGGTGTTTCAGTGTTTGTCTCCTTGCTCTGTCATTGTTACAGTTATTGAAACATGTTTTTCTGTTAGCATACAGCATGTTCAGGCGACTTTATCCAAGTCTGGCGTCTTTTCTCTACTTTCTGCTGTTACTCCTTTTCCTCATGGTAGTTGAAAAATATAGACTTAATAAGATTATGATGATCTGGAATGCTTGTAATGACGCTGGTTTTAATGATCTTTTTGTTATTTTTGCTTGGTGTGATATATTTTTAAGTGCTTTTTAACATCAATAGATGCTAAATAATTAAATATGATAGAGTTTTTTCTCCTTAAAGGTTTCTCTCAATGAAATACGTCGTCATTCTGGAAGAAAACACTATCAATAAATATATTTTTGTATTTTTACTGATGTAGGGAAACAAGTCTTAACACTTGAGTGTTCCAAGTATCTTTTTTTTCTAAATTCAGCCTCGTGTCATTATTATATGTGAACGTTTGAGTATTTTGTTCAAATTCCCATCTTTTTGTATTTAAAAAAATATTATTTTAACTGATTGTGTGGATTAAAATGAATGTGCATTCATTGTAGAGCTGTAACAATTCATGTTAACGGTGATCCGGTTCTTTATTAGACCGTTAGATCACACTGTATGATCACATGTCAGCAAAAAGTCAGAATGTAATGATGACTTAAACTTTTATTCAAATGATTTATGTGATGTTTTCCAATATCAATATAATTGATTTATTTCAATTTGAATTTATTATTTTTTTATATTTTTAGGTCGTTTCTATTTGATTAACTACTTACTGGTCTCAGACGGATCAATTGGATGGATCGTAGGAATAGAAATCAATTCATTGATTAATCGTTACACCCCTATCTAATTACATAAACACTTTAATACTGAAACGTGTTGTAAAGATGTTCTCACCTCCAGAATCCACTGGAAGTTTGTTAATTGCATAACGGGGTTACGCTACTTTAAAGTAGAGCTAAAACTGCGGTGATTCAGGCTCAATAGATATCTAGTTCTAGATATCTTGTGACGTCTCAGAGAGGCAGACTGATGTAGAAGATGCCAGAGGCTCTCTAAAAAAAAAGAACTCCATGTTAGGTTGTGAAGGCTTTGCCAATTTCATCTTCTAAAGTGCTTAACATCATCAGAAGGCTGTGCCACTGGAAAAGTCTGTGGGTCAGGGAAAACCTAGAAAACATGTTATGTAGCGTGTTTCAGTGCAATAACACTGCGGTAAGTACAACAGCATAAATCCAGGTGGTACGTCGGCTTAAGAAGAGATAGTTCTAGTACGTTCTAACATTCTTCTGCTGACGGTTCCCATCCAAGTTCTTCCTGCAGGTTAGTGTCAGTGAACCTGCCGTGTTTAAAAATGACATTATTTAGATCTTCCCTGTAACTTTTCTATTAACTGGGACTTCCAGCCAGCCTAAAGTGCTTCTTTTAAGAAACTATTCCCCGGCCAGCCTCCTGGGTTTTTTTATTTCTTCTGAGTTGTTCATGTGCAGACGATACATATTTTTCCATTTGCCCCTGATTTAAATAATCAGCAGTGGGTCAGATATCCTAAAAAACAACAGAAAAACAATCTTTTGAGGACTAGGATTGGATTCCCAGGCAAGCTTTAAACTTTTTAGCAGCAAAAAAAAACAAATTAAAAAAGAATCCAGCACCGGAATTCCATAAACTAATCAAATCAAACTTTATTCATAAAACCTTTTTGATACAAACAAATACAAATTTCAAATTTAAAAAGTAAAGTTCTTTATAGAAAAACAATAACAGTAAATCAAGTTTAAGATTTTCAACATGTGCATTTAAATCTGGCAAAAGTGAGAAAACATTATGAAGGGAAAGAGTCTGATGGGATCCCAGCAGCTAAAGGATGTGGAGCCCCGCCCACACAGACCGGGGCAATTCCTCACAACAACCCTGTTCACTAAACAGACATCGTCCCCGATGTGGAGGATCTCTGTGATTTACATGAAGACTGGAAGTCAAAATTTACGAGTGAAAATGAAGATTATAATGAATCTAATGTGGAGCTGCATCAAATGTTCAGTCCAGCAGAGTTTAGGAGATTATTCTTTTGACCTGGACTCATCAGAGAGTTTCCTTCCTGAGTTTGACAGACATCAGAGATGACAAAAGCAAGAATAATAGATTAACGTGTAGAATTTTATATTTTAAGTAGAGCATGGATGCGATTAAAAAAAATCAACAAATTAATCACAAAGTGAGAAAAAATGATTTTTTTTTCTATTTTTAGTCACACTATTTTCCAACCATTTATAATCTGCGAATAACAATGAAATAAAATTACACACAAAACATTTATAACATTTATTTTTAATTAATGCTGTCAGTTGATAAAAAAAACATATTAGATCAATCACACTTTTGTGATTATGTTTTACTAAGTACATTTATAATAATAATAATAATGGATTGGATTTATCTGAGCTTTTCCAGGCGCTCAAAGCGCTTCCATTCATTATTCATTCACTCCTCATTCATACTCAGTGATGGTAAACTGCTGATGACAGAGGCGTGGCTGCCAGTGCACGCCACCACCCTCTGACCATCACCGGAACATTCACACGCCAGAGGAGCCACAATGTCATATTGATGACAATATGTGTTGCTTTTTTTCACCAGCCAGTGAAAAGTGTTTCCTCCATTTTGTCTGAAATTTTTTAATTTATCAAGCGGTAATCCAGAAATGTAATTAGTGAGCAGAACAGTAAGATATTCAGACTTTCATGTTGCAGTATTAGTCCAGAAAACAGAGTTGCTGACATGCAGCCACAACAAACAAACAAACAACAAACAAACAAACAATCATTGCTCTAAATTACTGCTGCTCTAAAACAACATTGTCCTTCACCATCTGGACAAAAACAAGCGGTAAGAGGCGAACTTTCTTTATTTATTCAACCCATCATGAGGATCAGCATTTTTATCGCTTTCCTTCGTAGTCGAGGCTCAGCAACGTGTTGTCGTTACCGTGACAACACACCGGATCCCAGATCGAGTCCACTTTATGTGAAAAAGTGATCCAAATAGAAAAAAACAAGATTAAAGTACTAGAAACAGTTGAATATTTATTTATTTTGTATCCATCCATCCATCTTCTTCCGCTTCATCCGGGACCGGGTCACGGGGGCAGCAGTCTAAGCAAAGATACCCAGACTTCCCTCTTCCCGGCCACTTCCTCCAGCTCCTCTGGGGGGACCCCGAGGCGTTCCCAGGCCAGCCGAGAAACATAGTCTCTCCAACGTGTCCTGGGTCTTCCTCGGGGCCTCCGCCCAGTGGGACACCTCTCCAGGGGAGGCGTCCAGGAGGCATCCGGACCAGATGCCCGAGCCACCTCAACTGGCTCCTCTCGATGCGGAGGAGAAGCGGCTCTACTCCGAGCTCTCTCCGGGTGACTGAACTCCTCACCCTATCTCTAAGGGAGCGCCCAGCCACCCTCGGGAGAAAAGTCATTTCAGCTGCTTGTAGTCGGGATCTCGTTCTTTCGGTCACGACCCAAAGCTCATGACCATAGGTGAGTACTGGAACGAAGATCGACCGGTAAATCGAGAGCTTTGCTTTCTGGCTCAGTCCCCAAGATATTTAAACTCCTCCACCTGAGGCAGGAGCACTCCACCCACCAAGAGAGGGCAAACTACCTTTTTTTGTAAAGTATTTTGTAAAGTGGGATAATGCGCGCCAAAGTGTTTTAATCGATTAATCACGTGTGTTAACATTCACAGCCCTGATTTGAATCATTCGTCATGTTATCCCTGTTCTATTGTTAATGAGACAATTCATCTTTAGAATCTTTAAAGAGGAGTTTCAACTCAAATGGAAATAATGTTTGTTTCTTCTCCGTCAATGATGGTTTGTTTCTACAAGTATTGAACGAAGAGTAATAATTATCTTATGGATTTTGCAAAATAAGAACAGATAGAAGCTAAAATCTGAAGCATTGAGCATCGCAGCTCATAACTAGGATTTTTGACCTCAATAATGCAGGTCAATAATGATCTGTGTGACGTGGGCAGAAAAACATGACAGACACCCAGAAACTTAGAACTAACTCATTATGGCCCGCAGCAGCAGTCTACTGACTCCAAGGACCATATTGTTTTTGCTTAGAGTGAAAAAACGTAAAAAGCCCAGAACAAGCCTCAAAGAACCGGCCTAAGCCCAAATGGACCCGAGCAGTGTAAAGCAGGACAGAAACTACACACAGTGACACCCCTCATCCTAACCGCAAAAACTTCTACATAGTTTCTGCTTTGTTTATTATTGTTCTTCCGCTTTCTAACGACGCCTTTTCGCTCAAATTTCACCCCCGCCACATACTCGAAAAGTTCCCAAAATTTCCACAAACCTAGGGAAAATTGTAAAATAATTTTTTTTAGAGTGAACGACACCCACTCCCCAAAGTGATGACATCACGGGGGGCGTTCCCACAAAAAAAAAAAATGAATGGGCCGGAAATCGTTTATGGGGCCAAAAAAAAAAAACGCAAAAAAAGGCCAATGAACCATGTCGGGGATAAGCCCGGGGACATTTGAAATTATTATGGGATGGCCAGACGACCCACGCCTTGGCGCCAATGTGGCACCGAAAACTGAGAAATGGCGATTTTCACGTTTTTCATCAATATGGGAAAACGACACTTTTGTTCGTCCGATTTTCACGAAACTTCATGGAGATAAAACCAACAGAAAAGCCGCCATTTTGAAAAAAGTGCTTTTTTAATCAATTTCTCACATAGATCTCAGACCAGCTATATAGAAAGAGAAGGGAGGGTCTTAGGGTTACATAGTGAGTGCTAAGGAAGTGAGTTCAGGTCAAAGGTCGGCATCGAGGGCGACAATGGTGCCAGAGGGCGGGCGGCGAAGGTGGCGTTGGTGCGTATTTGCGAGCAGCGAGGGAGAGGGAGAGGGCTGGTTGCGGCAAGGGTGAGGGCGCGTAGTGACTGCGGGCCATCCAACGTCGTTTACCACTTTAATTTGAAATTGCATTTAGATTTCAAAATGTCTCAGGTTCATTTAAACTATGATTAAAGGAATGAAAAATGTAAACATTTTAATTATTGGACAGGGAGAGAGCCAGCCTCTGACATGCATGTTTGAAGTGTTGCTTCGCATCTCTGTTAATTTTTTTTTGTTCTGCTCATCATTTCCTGCATAGGAATGGCACACAGGATATCCTGTTTGTGCGTTTGCAGTTTTAGCACGCCAGATTGTGTCGCTGACAACCCAAAGCGTGAAGATGTGCTGTCAGACCGATCGCAACAAGCAGACAGTGTATAGCAGAAATCCATAAAGCCAACAAATACAGAGGGCGAGAGCGCTTCATGCAAGTTGAATTTATTTTTAATTTGTAAGTGTTCCAAATGCATCTTCAGCCCCAGTTTCTCTCTGCAGAAGCTTGCCAGTGCGCGCTCTGAGTCTGTCTTCATAAATCCTGCAGAGCGAACGTGAATTTTCTGCCATCTGAAAGAGTGTGAGTTCCTACTGTCAGCCAGAAAGCAAATTAAAACCTAATGCCAACTGGAATTGGCTGCAGAGGCACTGACAGACACACGCAAACACTGAAGTAATTCACCGTGTGTGTTTCTATGAAACAGAGAGCCCCTGCTGTTCTTTACATCTCTACATGTGAACCCACTGACCCAACACACACACACACACACATACACACCCACACACACATACACACAGCTCCATCCAAGACAGGAGCCTTTTTGACTTGATAAATTCCTCTACGTCTGCTTCTTAACTTTATAGAAAACTTTTAAATTCGCTAAAAGTTAAATGCTGCATGTTAATAAAAAGGTATTAAGCGCGGCGTGAATGTGCTGACCGGCTGAGAAACGGAGATCCCTCTGCACTCTTTTTCTGTTCATTTGGGATAAAAGGATTAAAGGATTAAAGTTTAGGTCACATCAAACTTTTCCTCTGGAATCCAGGGATACTCTCACTTTTAGAACGGTCCTTAGTTGATTTCACTAAATTCAGGTAACTTGTTTACAAGATGTGCTGCTGTAGTGGAAGCCTGTCACAGTAGCCATTTTGGTTCCATATTATATATATATTATATATTATATATATATATATATATATATATATGTGTTATGTACTCATTTATATATACTGAAGCATGTAGAGAAGAGGCGCACACAGGAAAAGAAGTCTTCAACAGCTAAATTCTTATTTTCCTACGACGATCTCTGTGTTGGAACATGTGGACACTTCTGATGTTTCAGAGGTTAAAAAACAGGTGAAGTAATGACTTAATACACAATGACAAAAACTACTTTGTCTTTCAAGACCCACAGCCATGAAAATTGTGATTTTTAACATGTTCTTGTAGTATTTTTGTCCATTAGAGCCTAAAGGTCAATTTTCCACAGATAAAACAGATAAAACACTCATGATAACACAATAAAAACGATAACATAAAATGACCAAGTATCGTAAACTTAAAAAGCTAAAACAGTATAGTTCAAAGTACACTTTAAATCAGGGGTGAGCAAACTACGGCCCGGGGGCCACATGCGGCCCCATAAGATACTTAATCTGGCCCTCCAAATTAAAATACATTGAATCAAAAATCCTAATTATTGTTTTGTTTTCATTGTATTTCTGGTTTCTTCTCATGAATGGTGTTGTTTCTCTGGCACTCGTGTGTGTTTTTTTTCTGAGTCAGAAGGTGATTTTTCGGATTTCTTTGAGTTTGCATTTTCCTCTGAAGAACATCAACCCATTGGATCACCAAAAAGAGAACAAAAATCAAAATTTAGAAATTAAAATTCCCCAATTTTCTGTTTTTAAATGAATATATGAATTTTAATCCAAATTAAAGCATGTTTTTTTTAATCTAAATTCCATATTATCTTTTTAGTTTTACCAAATCACTCCTTCCATCTGCTCCTTGTCCGGCCCTTATGCCAAATTTTAGAACCCTTTCTGGCCCACAAATCAAAAAGTTTGCCCACCCCTGGTTTAAATAATGGGAGTACATACACCTCATGTACACATGTGTAAGTCTCGCAGCATCAAGTTCAATGTCAAATATCTACAGGAAGACTTCCATCAAAAAGAGGAAAGGATACTGGTTGGATGCTTGGTAGTCTGTCTTGCTGGGCAGCAGAGCTCGCTAACTCGCTACGCTACACCAGGTGAACTTTGACCTATCAGGGGCTCGACTTTGGTACTTTTAAATGGTTTGAAAATTGATCATAAAGGAAAAATTAATAATTTGTGCTTGTCTGGAATTTTATAACTCCAAGTCTTTCATATATCGGAATAGAGCTGTGAAAGAAAAAGCCTGGAGCAAGATTTGCCCCGCTTCAACATTTAGTACCATGCCTCGTCCAATTGTGAGTATATACGCTAGTACCAGCTAGCAACAGACCTGTGTGAACACCCTATGACACGTCTGGATGAATTCAGGGCAGTTTAATTGACATGTCTGCTTAGAGAGTTCAAGTTTTAGTCCCCCAAAAAGAAACCCTCCAAGAGGGAGATGGAAGAGGTTGATGTACTGTAATTTCTTCTTGGTCAATATCCTCCTCACTGGAACAACTAATGAACACAAAATCACTTTGATTATTGTTAGAGAAGCAGCCACGATGGAACGTCAAAAAAAACTGCAGTAGTCATCATCCTCTCCATTCCCTCTCCCGTCAGCAGAGCAGCGGAGCGGCGTCATGATGTCTTTTGTTCCTGAGTCATCCGGAAAATTCCCAAAGCAGCTGTGTTGCCACAGCATTGACTTTGGACTGAATCAGCTGACGACCGTGTTTGTACTTCCTCCAGCTGAGTCTCAATCTAACCTGAACATCTAAACATGTTATTTCTGTCCAAAATCAAAGACTGTTGAACGAGCTTTTCATTCATTCCTGTGATGCTGAATCAGGTCAGTAAAATGGATCTTGAGGGGTTGTTGGTTTAAGTCCCAGGACCCGCAGAATTGAACCTTGGCAAATCTTCTGATTCTGATCAGAGCAGCTTCTGATTCTGAGAATAGATCCGGATCTCCTGAAGGAGAAGTTTTGCTTTCACTGGATTTTCCTGAGATAAATAAAGGTTAAATAATTAAAGATTACACATTACCTGCAGTGTCAGAATTCTACTGAGTTTGTTGCAAAGAACTAAAATGTGAAATTTGAAAAATGGCCTTTTTCAAAATCAATCTTTTTGGTTGAATTAAATCAGAGTTAAATCAGAGGTCTGTTCGGATTTTTGTGGAGGTTGTGATCTTTTATGTTTCTACTAAGAACTCGTTTGGATACATAGAAGCAAACTTAGAACTACAAGGTGGCGATATGGTGTAAGCTTCAGTCCGCGTTTACCAGGAGAACTGTCTTTCCTGGTGGCTTCAGGGCGGTATGAGCCGGCGGAGGCGGTTTTTTTTTTTTTTTTTTTTTAATCTTTTTTTTTATTGCAGTTTTACATATAAAATATAAAGTTAAGAAAGTGAACAAACAAACAGCACGGGATATCCAACAAAACCAGATCCTCGCAGTTAAAACACAGCACTTAAGTCAAAAAGAACATGAAAGGCATACAGATATTAAAATTGCTAGTCCAACCTGTAATATTTCACAATTATCATTAAGTTTTCAAACAATCCCACATTTTTTCCCATTTTTTGAAAGCATCAATTTTTCAGCTTAAGTAATATCTTAATCTTTCTAATGTAATTGTTTCGGAAATCAAAGTTTTCCACATTCGAACTGTAGGAGCTTCGTTACCAACCCACTTACAAGCGGAGGCGGTTTTTGAATACGGAAATGCCTCTCCACGCTCCAAACAGCTTAAAATCGCGTGAATTCATGTTTCCAGTCGGGTCCAGAAAAAATAAAAGCTGATGTTATTCCCACATATTTACGTGCAACCAAATGCATTGCCCGCATGTATTTTAAGTTAATCCAAGGTTAAATATCTAACTCTAACTCTTCCTCCGGGTCCGTCCGACCAAAAAGAAAATTATGAGCGAACAGTTACTTATAATTATTATAATTTTCTTTGTTTGTTTACAAAGAATCTCAGTATTTCTTCTTCTACAACTAATTCCGGCCTTTTAGACAGTTCTGCGCATGCATGATTTATTCCAATCAAACGTGTGGTTCAAGGAAACATTTGATACAATCGGATTAAGTTTTTCAGGGCCCATGTGCACAGTTCTATTCTAATCAGATCTTTGATCCGATCAACATATGTAAACATATACAACCTAGACACGCTACCCGGACCAGATGAGGTGAAAGGTTTCGCGCACGTGTAGCAGAGCCGTTGTGACGTAGAGAAGGCTCATTAATTCAAACAGTTTTTTGTAAAAAAAATGTCACACATACATGTGAAAAACTCAAAAAACAGGATTTTTATCAGAGGGAGACTTTAAGGCAGTTTGACATTTTAAGCCACATAAATAAATGCTGCAGGAGCAGAAACTCAGGCATGCCAGAGTATAGTAATTTACAGTGAGTTCAAGCCAAATGACTGTGGAATGCAGCTGAAGGGAAGAACAGGAGGCTGGACACTCCGGAAGAATCCCTCACTGAGGATGAACAAACCACAAGAAAATCCATACTATCATTTAGAATCCTGCCTTAGAAATGTCAGCATCAGGACATTTTCATCTCAGCGTGCAATAACTTCACAGTACTGCGGAGGTACTTGGTGCAAAAACAGGTCAGGATAATAAAAACACACAATAAACATACAGACCTTTAAAAAGTTAAAATAACATCAAAAAGTATTTATTTCTATAATTTAGCCAAATATTAAACTTTTATAGAGTTTGATTGATTTCAAGTATTTATTTGCTTATTTTTACCTAAATTTGGTTCCAGTTCATACCTAATATGAAGCTCTGTGTACTTAGTACACTGGACAAGCCAAGAGTGCACAATCTGGATAAAATACTATAGAGAAACTTACTTTCTCGTTTTTCTTTTTTTTTTGTCAGAAAAATCCAGACTAAAATAACTTTAAATGTTTAATAAAACAAACTTGAACATAAATAAAAGCAAACGGGGATACAAAGGGAGAAAGAAATGTGACAAAAAATGGGACCAAGATTAATTGAAAAGCAAACACTCGAATAAACCGAAGAGGATTGACTAAATAAAGACAACTGAGGATGATTAATGTGAGCCTGCTATGAAACAAACACAAACCAAGAAAACAAAACTGAAAAAACAAGAGCAGCTTCTTCGCAACTAGTAGCTCAGTTTCACAAAAGCATTTTTTTTATCTTTAACGGAGATATTTTCATGTGACGTTTTGTTCCCTTAGTATTTTTTAACTTTTCTGGAAACAAACTAATACCAGAAGCTGAAGTAACTCTGGCAGCACGTGGAGAAACGGTCACATGGCGCTGAGCTGCAGGAGTTCCGCTCAACCATGTGAACTGCAGGAAATACACACAAGCACGAGTGGATGCAACGTCAGGCTCCGGTCGTTCAACGGTTCAGCAGGGAGGAGAGGCACCTCCAGCCAGGCGGCAATGTCTGTCTCACAGTAAACTGGACTCACTCACACTGTTAACGGAAAAAGCAGGAAGATGCTCACGTTTCCATTACTTTCAATAAAATGCAGAAGAAAATCGCACAAACCATAAAGAAGCACTAAATTATTATTAATCTGGCCTTTAAGACAAGCAGACATGATAACAGCCCAGCTATGGAAACACTCAGATTTTGGGAAAAGCAAAAAAAGAAAATCTTTGTTGTTATTTCTATCCTGTAACAGGAATTAAAGGTTAAACTTTAAAAAGAAATTTTACGTTTGTTGCCTCATCACAATTGCACTTTTAGACATCATAGTAAACAGTTCTGCTACATTTTGGGAGCAAGCTGAATGCATTTGGCATCAAATTAATTTATTGTAAAATTTATTAGTTTTAAAAAGCGTCAGATTTGATGCTTGTCAGTCATCAGAAAGTCTGTCGCTCTGACGCCCCGCTGAGTGTGGGAGAAGCTTCCGTCAAAACTTTTCTGGAACTCTTCATGAAGAACGTGGATACCGAGAGATTGATTTATTGTGAAGAGCTGAATAAAAACATCGGTACACATCTCCGTGTCGGAGTTCAGGAGACCTTCCATTGAGGAGCGGCCGCTGTCGCACTCCTGCACCCAGCTGGCAAGAGCCGACAGGGGAATGTAGATCTATGGCAAGCCGTTAGGTCAAAATCACCAGAAAAAACGGGGTATGGCAGTGCGTCACCTGGACATGTGCTATGGTTAATAATACTTATTTGACATATTTAAAAGTTGCCACAGTTAGTTTCAATACAACAATTAATACCAAAAATAATGAAAGTTTAATTTCAAAATTGCAGTTTAATTTGGTGGGATAGCATATTAAGCATTCCTGTCTCTCTCCAGACATGTACATGTAATCAGAAAATACATGTTTTGTTTATGTTCAAAGTTCAAAATGTGTGAGTTAATGCTTTTAAGTACTTTAATTTTAGGCTTTTTTCTTCTTTATTCTTGTTGTTTTTTTACTTGTTACTGATCCGAAAAATGATCCGAACTGTGACCTTAAAGCCGTGACACGATTACACCCCTACTAAATACAACAAAAATAATTTGTAATACATTGATACATTTTTGTTATGTGAACCCTGAAAACATTAAAATGTATTTGTAGACTTAATGCTTTGTTTTTTAATGGAACTGAAGAAACAGTTTAGTATCTATTTCATAAACTTTTGAAACTTGAAAGCTTTTCCTTTAATTTTCAGCTTAGTTCATTTATACATATAGTCTTGGTTATTAAAAAACTAGTTGCATAATTTCCATTGGATCTGTTATGCTTAGTGTGATAGGAAATAAATATTTAAATTTAACAACCTGCTGATGAGTTTGCATTTCATTTTTGAACCACAAAGTGTTCAAATATAGTTATTTGGTTTATATCGTGATCAATATCGTTATCGCGCAATATGTAAAAAGCTATATCGTGATATAAAAAATCCCATATCGCCCAGCCCTAGTAGTTTATAGTAAAAAATTAACATTATAAAACAGTTTAAAGCTTGACAAAGGTGATTTTCAGCATATTTCATAGCGTGGGAAGTACTTATTGTCCCTGGCTGCAGTCATTCATGCCGGGGCATAGTCCCTAACCACGCTGCTACTCCTTCACTGGACCCATGATGGGTTATCCTCATCATCAACATGCAACTAATGATGATTCAAGTCTATTTCCATCCCATCCAGATGCTCCACTTAAGCTTCTGAACAGAAAGACCCTTTTTGACAAGTCTGCAAGCTTTCTGTCACACCAGAATGATCTGCTTTGTTTCCAGGACAGATAGGTCACAGAGTCATGGGTTCTGTCACACCAATGATGTCCGGACATACTCAGTCATGGTTTACTCATAACTTTACAGCAGCAGAGTGAGGGAAGCACACCTCTGTACGCAGAGCAATCCCAGCAAACAAGCACTTTGAAATCAAATGTACTCCGACAGCGAACACATGATCACTGCCAGTGAAATTAGCTTTCACTCATTAGCATGACAAAGGCTGCCGACACTCAGAAGCAGCTTCATGGAAACCTGGCAACTCTCCTGCGTGTAAAAACGTCGGCTACTTTCTCCCGAAAGCAGGTTTCCCTCAGAAACCGTTACTTAATTGCACCAACCGGTGCCGTTTCCTGTCTCGCAGTCGAACCGTCTGGTCTGCACTTAGATGAAGCCCTCCTTGTTTCTGAACATCAGTTTCAGAGACTCACCTGCAGAACTTTGTTCTGTCTCTGCCGCGTGTGAACGATGAACACATGGGCAAAAAGAACATTCGATTTGAGCAGAAACTCTTAATGAATCACGTCTCTGACTCAGAAGACCATTTCATAACGCAGAAGCAATTGAATTTTCCAACACAATCTTCACAGTTCAGTTTACATGCTTTCTTGTGTGTGTGTGTGTGTGTGTGTGTGTATTTATACGTCTGGGGGGCCAGACTTAGGAAACTTCACACTTTACAATGCAGAAGTCTCTTTATGACAGTCAAAACTTAGTTAATAGAGTGAGAGTTAGAATGATGACTTGGAGTAAGAGCTCACAAATGTATAATTCCAAAACAAAGTCCCCATAAAGATAGGAATTCCAGAATAAGTGTGTGCTCATGTTGCCCACAGAAGACCTTTGTCAAAAATAAAAAAAAATATCAAATAATTTCATAATGCGAGGAGAACTGGGTGGAACTGCTTACTTCCCTCTCCCCCGCCCCTCCCTTCCTCCATCCAGCTCTCCTCATTCTGTCCTCCCTCCTCCTCCTCCTCCTCCTGACTGACCTCAGTGTTATGCGGCTCAAACACACTCCCACGTGCTCGGAGAGCAGGAAGCAATAAACACACAAACTGAAGCAACACGTGAAACAATCTGGACTGACAAGTGCAGACACACCGTCTCTCAGTGTCCCGGTACCTTGTGTGGCCTCCTTCAGCTTCTCCCGTCTCCCTGCAGGTGCTCCCCTCTGTGACACCCAGCCGGTGGCAGAAGGAGAAGAGGGATGGACGTTTGGATCTTCATGCAATTGTTGCTTCTTTTTGGCAAATCCAACCCAAAAAAAGAAACTTCTGCTCACTCTGACATGTTCTACTTTTCAGTGTGTAAAGGAAGACTGCAGACGAAAGAGAGGAGGACAGTTTCTCCAAAGGCGTAGACTTTCCAACTCCCCCGTCCCGTCCCGTCTCTTCGCCTTCCCTCCTCTCCTCTACCTCTCAGTCCAGCAGAGTTCCCCGTTGCAACAGCTGCTGAGCCGTTGTTGCTAAGGCCATCTGTTGCAACACGTCTGACTGCCTGCCTCTCCACTTTCACTCGCCCTCTTCCTCCTCCCTCACTCTGAAGCACAGAGCGAGAGAAGAAGAGGAGGAGGCGGGACTTTGTTCTCCTAATCAGCCAACAGGGAGCCTCCGAAAAAACTCCCCTTCTAACTGGAAGGGGAGGAGCAGCTGCGGGAGGGACAAAAAGAAATTCAAGGGAAAACTATGAATTGGAGAGATGCACACCCCGTGGCGAGCGGCGTGAATGAGAGCTCGAATGGAGGGAAACGTTCACCATCATCATCACAACTCTGGATGCAGAGTTTGGAAAGCACATGGCTGATCAGAAAAAGTTTTGGAACATTCTAACATTATGGATTATAGGAGTAATTGAGAGTATTAGATCAATAACAGACCATTTTCTTTTTTCTCTGCCATTCTTGTTTAATGTGTTTATTTTTATTTGAAAAGGAGGACCCTCTTGAAAACAAGATGTTTCATCTCAAGAGGCTTTATCCTCCCATTCTTGATTTAAATGTCAAATAAATAAATGTTTAAGGAATGATTGTAAACTTCTACTGCTGCAGCTTGAATACTTTTGAAAGTAAGAAACTTTTAAAGATCCACTTCGTCTTTTTAGCACGTTCTTGTGGCATTTTTATGATGATTAAGGACAAATATTAAGAAAATTAAAATTTCTACATTTAAATTGTGAATCAGGAGCAGATGATAAATGTTTGAAAAAAATTTGTCTTATGTAAAAAAAAAAAAAATGGTTCCGCTCCATTCTGATGCTTCCAGTTGCATACAAATAGATCCACGAACGTCTCTTTTTTTCCTTGTCTGAGCTGGAATCTTTACTTAAACCAGGGGTCACATTCAACCCGTCTGACCCCTGACCCCGGACCAGTAACATAACAGCAAACACATTTCATGATGTCAAGTGTCCAAAATATGCTCTTACTTTTCTCAGCCCTGAAAACATAGCTTAAACCAAATAAGTCAGAGGTCTCTGTGGAGGAAGCTAAAGTCCCGTTATCTGTCGCACACCTGAATGTGTGAAATTTGCTTATTAGCTTGGCCTTTTTCTTTTTTTTTTTAATTTTCATCTTAAATTTGTTTTTATTGTTTTAATGGGTCTTTTATTTTAATTATTAACTTGGTGCCTCCTGTAGACTTTTATTGTAAATATTTAAAATATTGTTGTCAGAAGTGTATATTTTTAATCTGTGTGTAACTTTTTACCCTGTTCTATTTTTACTGCTGATGCCTAATCAGGTCGTCGTTGTAAATGAGATGTTGTTCTCAATTGACCAACCTGTATAAATAAAGGTTAAATAAATAAAAAATTCCACATTTGACTTATTCCTTGGGGGAGTGGTGAGCTGCAGACACAGCTGCACTTAGGAATAATTTGGTGATTTAACCCCCCAATCCAACCTGTTTATGCTGAGTGTCAAGCAGGGAGGCACTGGATCCCAATTATAGAGTCTTGGATTTGAACTCACAACCTTCCTGTCTCAGGGCGCACACTCTACCACAAGACCACTGAATCCAAATGCAGAACACTGACAGAAAGACGCCCCAAGAAACTAACGGGAATACATGCATTACTTTAAAAATGGAGCATACTTTAAGCAAAACAAAGCTATAAAAGAGAAAAACTATAAAGTCAAAAAGAAAGTGGACTTTTGAACAAAAAAGAACAGCAGAGTTCATTCAAAGCTGAAGTCTGATCACAACTTAGGATGAACATAAAACCAAACAGGTCAAATTTACAAAAAATTAAACAGTGTGTTTTTATAGTATTTTTGTCATAATGGAGGATATTTATAAAGTAATTTAAAATTAAAATTGCATTTCTGGGTATTTCTTTGTTCAAAATGTGATGAATCCAGAACAGATGAAAACATTCAGTTTAAAAAAGCTCTCTAACTGTGATGGGGAGTTTCTCTGTTCCCCTCCCATTCTGATGCAGACAAACAGATCCTGGAACGTCTTTGTTTTCTGCTACAATATTGCTCAACATTTTTGCTGCACAGCTAATGAGGGGCTCTAAGCTAGCAGGCGAGGGAGGGAGCGGGGATGATGGAATGAATGAAGGAATGATGGGAATTAGCCGAGGCTTACTTCCCCACCAACAATCTCGCCCACAACTTGGAGGGAAATTTTTAATGAATTCCTGCAGAAACTATGTCCTAGAAAACAACACGTTTTTGTTTTTTTATTTTGAAGAAAAATTACATAATCATATTTAACAAAACGTATTTTACAAAAGATTAAAAAATAAACTGGCCTGTGACTTTAATTGCAAAACTATAAGAGCAAAAATAATTAAAAAAAATAGTAAAAGCAGCATCCTCAGTGTTTTCCTCCTTGTTTTTATACTGCAAATACATTCAGCCAGCCTCACCTCTATTTGTCATCACTGCAACCAACAAGTATACTCATACATATCCAGTGTTGGGACTAACGCCGTTTAAGTATAACGGCGTTACTAACGGCGTTATAAATCAAGTAATTTAGTAATCTAACTAATTACTTTCATCCTCGCTGTAACGCCGTTATAGTTACTTCGTGTAAATCGCGGCGCGTTACTTCAAAGTTTGATGATCTTGCTGGAGCTGGGCGCTTCGCACCCGAAAGTTGCTTGTGTAATGCGGAGGGAGATCTCGAATGCGAGATCGTGATTGGTTAAAGTGTCAAGTGGGCGGATACTAGCTCGCGTGCATGAGCCAGTAACCACTGGACGCGGAAGCGCCGCGGAGCGGAGAGCGGAGTCCGCGCCGCTTCCGCTCCGCTCTGTAGTTCACACCAGACGTGCATTTTTCCGCGGCGGTCCACAGGCGCTTCTGCTAGAGCTTTTTTTGTTTTTGCCATCATGGTTGATAATTTCATAGCCTAAAGACATTAACCCATGTTCCTGCTAAGAAAAACTGCTCTCTCAAAACCCCGCCCACCCGCTCTGTCGGTCCACTGTACTGATCTGTGTGCGCGCGCGTGTGCATCTCTGTTTTGTGTGTGTCTGTGCGCACGCGCTCGCAGGTGTGTGTGTGTGTGGGTAAATTAATAAACTACAATTATTAACCCATATTTCTGCTAAGAGGAGCAGCTCTCTGCATCTCTTTTTTCTCTCCCAAAATCCCGCAGCCCCGCCCACCCGCTCCGGAGTCAGCTCACTGCGTTGATCTGTGCGCGCTCGTGTCTGTCTGTGTTGTGTGTATTTTATAAATATTACCCCCTGTTTCTGCTAAGATGAGCTGCTCTCTGCCTCTCTGTTGTCGTCTTATTAACTCCAGAAACTCCTCACCCCGCACCGGAGTCTATCCACGTTGATCTGCGTGTGTACGTGTCTGTGAAAAAAGAAAAAAAAAAGTGTGCATGTCTGTCTGTTTTGTGTGTCTCTGTGCTCGCGTGCGCACGTTTGTGATGTGATTGTATGTTTATATCGGTGTCTACCGTCTGTTAAGATACAAAAACATGGTCACATCTCAGACCAAAGATTTGAGAAGTTGCTACTTTTGCGCTACAATCAGTGGTTCAAAAATTAAAGCATTGAAACCATTCAACTGGCTGCTTATGCTGGTGGCATTGTTAAAGTTCAGGTTAAGGTGCAATAAAAGAATGTTTAAATGATCAGACATAAAGTATTGTTACTGTGCTCCTAAATATTCTTGTTAGGATACTTGTGTTATGTTGATACTTGGAACCTTTACTTTTATTTTTATACAAAGTTTGGTTTTATCTAAGTTTATTATTGTTGATATTTATATTTTGCGTGTATTGTTGTTAAAATTTTATAAAGACAATGTTAAAGCTGTGGTGTATATAAATAAAGACAGCAGAGATTTTGTTACTTGACAGTTATTTATAATTTATTATTGTTTTGCACTTTCAGTTTTTTAAGCCATTTTGTTTAATTATAGTTGTAGGTAAGATACTTGAAGTATGTTAATAGTTGAAACGTTTACCTTTTTTGTGTGAAGTTACATTTTTTATATATCACTTGTTGCAGTGTTTTGTGGGATAATTCTGACAAATAAATATTGAAAATTCTTTCCCTAAACCCTCTCTCATGTGTATCCTAAACTTAGACAATATGACTCCATTGGAAAACTATACCAGTATACTATTGTCGGTTATCATCTATTATTGAATGTAAATTATTTTTTTTATTTGTAACGCAGGAAAAAATACAAAATATTACCATATTTAAAGAGAAATTTAAAACGAGTTACATTGCCAAGTAACTAATTACTTTGAAGATGCAGTAATTGAGTTACTAACTCAATTACTTTTTGGGAGAAGTAACTAGTAACTATAACTAATTACTTTTTTGAAGTGAGATGCCCAACACTGTACATATCTATGTCCTACATAATAAAACTGAGACAGAAACGACATGCAAAGGTCACATAAATAGGAAAAACAGGACACCCAAACGAGAAATTATTGGGGTCTGCATCTCTCAGATCTACTTCAACTTTAAGACTTTACTTAAAGCTTGAGGATTAAACTGTTTACTGCTCTAATATCTAAAGATCAGAGGAATGAAGAAGGAGAAGAGAAGCATGACGGGTGAGATGGATGCAGAGCAGGCAGAGGGCAGCTGGTAATGGAGCTGCTGGCAGAGCTCCTGCTTGTTCGTGGGTATTCATGTAGCTGGTGGCTTCAGCTAAATGGAGCGAACAGCGAGGGGGGGGTGCCGAGTTTCAGCTGAACAAAAAGTCCACTCATGCCTTCTCCACACTCACTACCATCCGACTGGGAATTTTAATCCACTCAATTTAACTTTGAAGGTTTTCAAAAGTTATTGCGACAGGTTTCTGCAGACTCTCCAGTTTATTGATGAGTCCTAAAATCTCTCGTCAAACATCATTTATCACCTGGTTGTACGAGGTTGTTGAGGAGCTTCAAACATTGAGTTTGTGTCGACATGACGTAAAGAACAGATTCAAAGACTGAACGAACAAAATTGAAGGGAGTCTATGGTGCAATGGATATGATAACCCAACAGAGGATCCCAGGGGAGTGGCTTGATTAAAATAGGTGCTTGATGTGGACTTGAATTAAAAAAGGGAGAAACATAGAGAACAACTGCTACAAACTGTCCCATAGGTAAGCTGTGAATGAGCAATGTGAAACACAGGAGAGCAGCAAATACAAAATCAGATAACAGGAATCCAAAAGAACCTAAAAGGGATAAAAAGCCAAAATCCTGACATCCCTATGTAGACATCATGGCTCTAATATTATCTGGTTCAAGTGGAATTTGAGCATGTTTTTGTAAAATGCCTACAGAGAAAAGTACTGAAAAATGTTTTCGTTGTTTGCAGAAGAATCAGAAGCTTTCCATAATACGGGTTGTGTTTTAGGAATGCAAACATTCATTCTAGATGAGTGAGTTTGGATGACGGTTAAGGCTTGGTCACATGACCCATATGGGTGCTGTAACAAAGCATGCGACACCTGAACAGGTGTTGCAGGTTTCTGGGTTGTCTGGGTCTGTAGACGGTTCTAGAAAGGAATGGCTGTATCTTAAGTGGAGCAAATCCAGCTCAGTGGCCTTGTGGTAGAGTGTTCGCCCTGAGATTGGAAGGTCATGGGTTCAAGCCCAGGTCGAGTCATACCAAAGACTGTAAAAATGGCACCCAGTGCCTCCCTGCTTGGCACTCAGCATTAAGGGGTTGGATTGGGGGGTTAAACCACCAAATGGTTCCCGAGCGCGGCTGTGTCTGCAGCTCACCGCTCCCCCAGGGGATGGGTCAAATGCCGAGAACAAATTTCGCACACCTAGGTGTGTGACAACTAATGGGACTTTAACTTTTTAACTTTAAAGGTGTGCCTTGCGGTTTCCTTGATGCTTGTACGGACATTGTAACGCCTGGTTCACACTGGACGCGGAGCGGCGCTGTCCTCCTCGTCGAAGGCTCGTACCGTGCAGCGGACTGTTTCGGTTTCTTCCGCGTCAATTCTGGCAGGAAGTTACATCAAGATTCATGGGAAAATCTGGTTTATTTTCAAAATATAACCAATTTTTCACAATAAAACACTGCAATTGATATATGTGAACAGACTTTAGAGATGAAAATAAACATACAAAACCAACACGCACACACAGATCAAGGTAGTGGGCCAACCCCTGAGCGGGGCGTGGCACTGGGTTTTGGGTGTAAAAAAAAAAAAACAATAAGAGAGAGGCAGAGAGCAGTTCTTAGAAGAAACACATTTTTAGGTTATTAATTTATCCATGATAGCATTAGCAAAAACAAAAAACTCTGGCAGAAGTGCCTGTCGACCGCTGCAGAAAAATGCGCGCCTGGTATGAACTGTGGCGCCCACTCCGCTCTGCGACACTTCCACGTCCAGGGTCAACAAGGCCTAAGGGACATGACTGCTCACAGGTGGCCGCAGCATACCCATAGAAATTGATGGGCTCACCATGTGGTCTTTTTTAATTATTGTGAGCCACCTGCGTGCGCCGTACAAGTTTGTCCATTTTCCACTTGCAGACAGCCCGTATCCACCCACGGCTAAGGCATTAGATTACTACCATTAACATGGGTTTGGCAGATTAATCACTGATTCTTCTTACACTGAATACATTATTAATTCTAATGGACAGTTGTGTCCAAAACTGCTTTCTTGAGTGTCTGCTGCAGCTTCCATTTAGAGCGCATAAATTCTGGATAAGTTGGGATGCGTTAAATGTAATTATAGCTAAGAGTGCTCAATCCTTTTCACACAGTGGAGTTACATCATAAATAAAGTCACTAATCATCCGTTTTATCAAGCATACAATAGGGGAACCTTTTGAGAGCTGAGGGGTCAAATCTAATGGAAAACATAAGATCCTTTTGTCTTCAAATTGTGATTAATAAAAGGTGTTTCCTGGAAACTGAAGCCAAATGTACTCTCTAGCATCAGATGAATAGCAGGGGCTCAGACCCATACCCATGGGAGCTTGTTCATTATATGTCTGCTTTTCCACTGAAAGCTTGATTTTAGAAACTGGAGAATAAAAGCAAGGAGGAGGAAAGATAGTTGATTTAAAGCTTTTTAAGTATTGCATGTCATCTGCATCTGTGTTTGTTGCCTTTTGTGTGGAGTTTGGATGTTGGTCAACCAATAGCTGTAGTAGAACCAGACTTTAGGTGGGGTAAGAAAGAAGGAGAGATGACAGGAGCTGGACAAATGTGGAAAAAAAGGAATGGAATATCCCTTGAAGATAAAAAAAAAAAAATCAGTTTTTTAACTGCAGGAAAAACACCTTTTGGTTTCTCACCCGTTACATTTTGATTTGTCATCCAAGTGCAGGTTGGATATACAACGGATGATTGGGTTCAATTGACTTTAACAAACAGAAAGTTAAAAAAAAAAAAAAAAAACTTCAAAGACGTAGTTTATTTTGTAAAGCAAAGCAACTGTAGCAGACAGCCAGTTTAACTAGGATGAATCACAGAGTGGTATGTACTCGATACTGCAGCTTCTCAGTTTAGTTAGAAAACAATTTGGACATAAATCCTGTTTACTGTGCAGTGTTGATTTTCTCTTAAGACTCCTAGCAGGCCCTCATGCTGTCAATACCATCGACATAAAGACAAATGGCCCTGTACTGTGGAATCCTACAGCGCTGCAGTCTCATTGTCTCCCTGCTTTACTCTAGATAGATGTGCAAGCTGGAATTGACTCTAACCCAGTCACCTCTGTCATCTGAAATAAAGCAGCTACGTTCAAGTACAGACCAATTGTACTTTTTGTCAAAAACATCTGCAAAACTACTTAATAATTTTGTGACCAAGTCAGGAAATGAAAAGTTTTTTGAGTCTGACCATAATGAGGAAGAAGTCCTACCAATGGCTAGAAAGGGCTACAGAACAATAGAAGCACGAGGAAGAAACCGTGAACTTCAGAGCGATAGAGGCTCAGATCTACCAGACCAACAAGACCCAGTGCAAAGAGGAAACAATCCAACACATAACTGCAGGGTGTAAGATGCTGGCTGGGAAAGCATACATGGAACGTTACAACCAAGTGGCGGGAATAATATACAGAAACGTGTACAGAATATGGACTGGAAACCCAAAAATCAAAATGGAAACACCTCCGAGAGTGGTAGATAATGAGAGAGCAAAGATCCTGTAGGACTTCCAGATACAAACGGAAAGGATGGTAATGGAGAACCAATCAGACATTGTAGAGGTGGATAAAGAACAGAGGAAAGAAGAAGGAACATGAGAAACTGGAGAAATACCAGAGAGGAACTGGAGAAAGCTTGGAAGGTAAAAGTGACAGTGGTGCCCGTGATAATCGGAGCATTCGGGGCTGTAACCTCCAAACTAGAGGAGTGGCTACAGCAGATCCCTGGATAGATCTCAAACATCTCAGTTCAGAAAAGAGCAGTGCTAGGAACAGCTAAGATACTGCAGGACCCTCAAGCTGGTAGAAGACCCGAGCTAAGAGGAGAAACCAGAGCAGAGTTAGGTCTTATGAAAATTGTTTTGTTGTTGTTGTTGTTTCTCCTATGCTTCCAAAAAAGAAAAAGGCCAGTGGTTGCACTTTTTAACTTTTTGCATGTAAATGTTAGTAGAGCACATCTACTAAACCTTAATGCTTTTATTTACTCATCAATTTTAAAACCTTAGACTAATGAAAATGGAAGTTCTCTGTGTGCAAGATTCATGCATCTGGGCTGCAATGTAGCTCAGGATAAAAAGTGTGAGTCTTTCTGCAGACCGACTGCTGCAACACAATGACTATTGCAAGTTAGTGTGTGTGTGTGTGTGAGTGTGTGTGTAAGGGAGTGATGAATGAGTGTGCTTACCGCCCTGCAGGGTAATTCATTTCTCAACCTGAACGACACTTAATGTCAGACTGAACAGGATTCATCGAGGAACACAGCCAACACAAACACACAATGCACACACAGCTACACTAACTGAGGCCCGTGCAGTCTCAGCGGGACCTGAAACCAAACTCCTGTGGTTCTGAAAGAACTGATGTCATCCTGGAACAGGAATAGTTCATCTGCTGTTCTCTACCTGAGGAGGAATGGTTTTAAAATGATATTGGGACTGACCTTCGTTCTTCCAAACGAACCGAGGAAAAGCTTGCAGGGCAAGTGTCAAGTAATGTTATGCTGCGTATAATCACACAACAATTAGTAAACATCAAACAATAAACCAATTAATGTAAGTGGTGACTCAAACAATTGCTTTGGTAAATGAACATGACACATTTGGTAATGAGCCACTCAAAATTAATCAGGTGGCTATAAAATAATGAGGTGTATTTACCAATTTCCTTCATGAAGCAACACACATTTTCACTTCCGGGAAATATCACAGAAAATGAGACCACTGGAAAAACAGTTTGTATCTTAGAGCAGTTCGACTTTCTGTGTCCGTATCGCGTCTGTTTTCTGTAAACTACTTTCTCCATCCTCCACTCTCACGATTTTTGCTTTCTTGGTAAAGTTTGTTCAAAAACAGGTGCTAAGATCAATATTATTGATGAGGCATCGATGAATATTGATTGTTCAACGGTCATGGCTTTAGAGGTTAGAATGTCAGTTTAACTCCTGAGGTTCCACATGGTTCTGTTCTGGGCCTTTCATCTTTTCTCTGCGCTACAACGTCTGCCTTGCTCTATCTGTGTTTTTCAGTCTCCATCATTTTTGACAGTGTAAAGCAGTGGTTCCAACCAAAGCACTGAATCGTTCCGGGTCGGTATGTCATTTGGTATTGGGACGTAGACGCATAGTCTTACATTAGTCTTTAAGAAACTTGGATTTGCACTCATTACCTTTTTTTTTTATATATATAATTATGAACCTTGTTTATTTTTTGGCACAAATAAAAGCAAAAATATAAAAACTAGCATTTCTCACATTTTTTTGTACGTTTTTACCTTTAGTAGAGTCCAAATTAGCAAAAAAGCTAGCTTGTTACCTGATTACTAGCTGAACACCAAATTAGCATAAAGTTCCTCAGTAAATTAATTCAGCCACAAATGTTAGCATGTTGCTAAAATAAAAGCTAAACTCTAAATTAGCCTAAAACCCCAACAGATAACAAATTAGCCAAAAATGTTAGCATGTTGCTAACACTCTAAATTAACATAGAGGCCAAATTAGCTAAAGAAAACAAAAAAACAAAAGCTAGCTAATTACTAGCTGAACCCCTAAATGACCGAAAATTCCTCAGTAAACTATATCAATCAAAAAATGTGTCTGTTTCTAAAATAGAAGCTAAACTCCAAATCATCTTAAAAAGCTTCAGTAGATAACAAATTAGTCGAAAACATCAGCATGTTGCTAAATTATTAGCTAAACCCCAAATTAGCATAAAATCCCTCAGTAAACTAAATTAGTCAAAAGTGTTAGCCCGTTGCTAAAATAGAAGCTAAACTTTAAATTACCCCCAAAACCCCCAGTAGATAATAAATAATCGAAAAATGTTAGCATGATGCTAAAGTAACAGCTAATCTCCAAAGTTTTTAACATTTTTATTTTATTTTTCTTCAGCCAGAGAGCCGCAGGTTGCAGACCCCTGGTCTATGACTTACTCCTGACACGTGTCAGTTACTCGGCTGCTCTGTCCGCCAAATGAAAAGTGCAAAGCTAACAAAGTTCATGGAAAAACAAATGTCTCAACATTTCTTATGGAGAGTGAGGAGCCATTAAGGAAACTGGTGAGGAGTCCTCAACTTCAAAGAAAAAAAGGAGAAAAGTGTTTACGCGATCAATGTACATCAGCGAATTTTGTTGATGTAAAAAGCTGCTTTGCTCCGTTATGCTATCGGTGTAAAGCTGATATGGAAAGTCACTTTTCTCCACATCAAAATCAGCTGATTCACGTTGAAGACGTAAACGTTCAAAGACTTATGGCATGTCTTAAAATATTTTTTTCTGACTTAATGAGTTAATGTGTTGACAAGACAATGTCCTGTTCAGAATAAGAGCTTATTTGAGTTCAAATCTAAAAAAGTGGTGTCACTTCAAAAGAATTCCTCTTTCTGAATATGCACAAAGCAACAATACAGAAAACTGAAAAAAGAAACCGAGAGAAAATCCATCAGTGTCTCTGTGTGTCTGCATCAATCTGGAGACACAGTCCACACACACACAGGGAATCAGTGTGAGCATGTTTCTTTTTAGTGAGCTGCGAGTTGGACTGACCCTTTCCTTCACACTGACACACACTCTGAGCATGCTCTGTGCCCTCTGTCCATATCCATTTAGGCTGGCCTGCGCCCTTTATTTTCACATTGCCGTCTTTAGAAGCCCTGTCATGCCCTGACTCAGACAGACACCAGACATTAGTCAGACCACACACACACACACATGCACACACACACAGCAGACAGACATGGGAAATGAGGGGGAGAAGGTCATTAACTCGACAAAAGAGGCAGAGCAGGCGTTAGAATGGGTAAAGCAGCAGCTGATGGATGGCAGGTCGGACAGATGGGTGAAGCTGTAAAGCAATGAAGGAACAAAGTAACGGCATCGATGGATGAGCAGATGGATGGATGTTTAAGTGTAGAAGGGGATGAATGGAAGGTGGATCTAAATGGACAGAGGCAGAAATGTATATCAGTATTTCATTTATTCAAGATCTAAATCAACTTTATTTACCTTATCTTAACAATATACATATATGTTTTGTTGGGTGTACAAGCACAACTGTTGTCTTAAATAATAAAGCAAGTTGCAGCTATATACTTCAGATCATTCCTATATGATGTATATTGTTTGAACTGAAAGTAAAAGAATTTAGCCAAAGGTTTCCAAAAATAATTAGAAATAGAGTTGGTCCATGCTGTCATTCATAAGTCTAGTTCAGGAGTCTGCAACCTGCAGCTCCAGAGTCTGTGGCGCTTTTATCTCTCCATGGTAGCTCTGAAGAAAAATAAAATAATAGTAACTTTTTAAAGTAAGGATTACTTAAGTAGCATTTATTGTGTGAATACTTTAAAGCATTCACACAATCCTGATCGTGTTTCTCTTTATTGCGTGAATGCATTCACACAACAGTGATTCTCCTGTTCCTTTCCATACATTTTCTGGCACCTTCAGTGATTCCAGAAATCTCTGCATCAAAACGTTCAGGTTTTTCAGGATGTTACCACTTGTATTCTTATTCGTAAACTTTATATTTTATGAAATATGCCTCATAGGAAATGAATGAGAAAGTCTTCACATTTCAAAATTCGAAGAAGATTAACAACAAACCTTTAAATATATTCATGGGCTATGTTTTCATCTTTTATAGACATTTTCAAAAAAATTTGACATGCTAACATTTTTGGCTAATTTTTCATCTACTGGGGTTTTTATGCTAAGTTAGAGTTCTCTTTTAGCAACATGCTAAAGTTTTTGACTAATTTAGTTTACTGATGGATTTTTGGCTATTTTGGAGTTCAGCTAGTAACAAAGTAACATGTTAGCTTTTTTGTGGCTAATTTAGTCTCTACTGAGTTTTGTTACGCTAATTTGGAGTTTAGCTAATATGCTAACGTTTTTTGGCTAATTCGTTATCTACTATGATTTTTAGGCTAATTTAGAGTTTAGCTTCTATTTTAACAACAGGCTAACATTTTTGACTAGTTTTTTTTTTACTGAGGAGTTTTAGGCTTTTTTGGGGGTTAGCTAGTAAATAAGCAACGAGCTAACTTTTTGGCTAATTTGGCATCTACGAAGGTAAAAGGTAAAAAAATTAAAATGAATATATAAATAAATTACATTTTAAGAGATGCTAGTTTCTTTTTCTATTTTTTGCTTTTGTTTGTGCCAAAAATAGACGTAATTCATATTTAAAAAAAAAAAAAAAAAGGAGGTAATAAATACAAATCCAAATTTCTTAAAGGCTAAAGTAAATTTATACGGCTCCTTCTAGGTTTTGATCAGTAGAAAACAAGCCCAAATTTCTCTTTTACTGTTAAAGGTTGCCGACCCCTGGTCTAGATCGTTCAAGTCTATAACTTATTACGAAGGTCTGGTCGTCAGAGTTGCATTGATGGGCCAGCGAACTGTCCAGGATGAACCCTGACCTTCACCCAATAGCAGCTGGAAGAACTCCAGCACCTCCATTACCCTGAACAGGACAAAGCGAGTTCAGGAAATGGTTAAATGATAATCAGAGCTGAAACAAAAATTAAATCAAATAATTTCTAGCCGGGACAGACCATCATTCTTCCTTCTATCAAGAAATGGTTTAAAAACAGCTGGAATCAGACTCAGAAGAAACTCAATCAGCACGTAAATAAGAATGCCAGGAGCTGTTTCTGGTTAAACCATAAATCTAATTTTTGTATGAAAGATGGCCTTTCACCACAACTTTTACTTCTCTATGGGGGCATTTTCCTAGAAGGGGCACAAATGGCTTGAAATGTAATTATGGGAGGTCTGGGGCAGACGTCATAGAGAAGTCCTGAAGTTTCTGGAGGAGCGTTAAGCCTTTGCTGTGATGTTACTCATCACTGTGTCTATAAGTGGCTCCATTAACCGTTTCCTGGTTGCTTTTGTTGCTTGTGTTGAAGCTCCCCGCCGAACTCTGCAGCCAGGTGTGGGGGTGCAGTCTGCGTGAACTTCCACACTTTGTTCTCCAGGATTTTGCCAACAGCAGTTTTTGAATACAGACTGTGTTGCTTCACATCAACCGTTACCAGGCAACGGCTAGCAGGTTCAGGAGGAACAGCAAAGTTTGCGAGGGGGGCCAGAAGAGTTTGTCCTCTGAAGGCTGACAGCAGCGGGTGGAGATGGAAGGAAGCGCAGATGTACGCCGGTAACCGTGGCAACAGAGACGTCCAGTTTGCCTCAGAATGAATTCATGGGGTTTGGCTGAATCATCTTTTTTTGCTTGGGAGGCTCATAACTGATAGATCCAAATATGTGTTTTCTATCTATGTTGGGAAATATTATTTTAAGAGCTATTAAAGAAGATTTCAGGGTTTTCTTTTGATGCATGTTTGGTTTAGGAGTTTTTCCACATTTAATTGGCCACAGGATGTTGTTCAATATCGGCTATGTGAGAAACTTTCCCTTCCCTTTTCCTTCTTCTCCATTACTTTCATCTGCACAGAGCCAGTGTTTCCTCTCATTTCAGTCTTCAGCTCAGAAACAGGTCGATAACATCGCATAACATCTCACCAATAGACCTGTTTTTCCTCTGCATTGCACCGTTTTATCAGGACACAGAAGTACAACCTCTTGAATCTCTCTCTGCTCTGTTAGAGGATAAAAATCAAGTCTGCAATGTCGACAAAAAGTTGAAAAAAAGCAGAAAAGATTCTGACTCACTACATCTGTAATTATAAGAACAAACCTATGAATACGTATAAATAGAAGCTGCTTAATTTGGACCAACCAGCTATTAGTGATTGTGAAGACAGGAATAATCAGCAGTATTCACGAGAAGATTTGTTGTGCACCCTACATCGCACACATTAAATGAAATTAGTAGAAATCAGAGGAGAAAAAAAAAGCAAGAGAGAAAAGCGTGAAGTGGAGGAGACAGAGTGGACTGTGCACTAAAGCAACAGCTTAGGGTGAAATATTGATATTTACAAATAGGGGAAAATGGCAAAATTATTGCCGTTCTGAAACCGAAAACTTTAAGTTTTTGAATTTTGAGTCTGTGGACTCCGAGTTCAGGTTTGAACTCTGAATTTGTTAAGCCTTTTTCCAGGTATTTACATAATCCATCCATCATACTTGTGTGATCCCAACATTGGCTTAAGCAGAAAGATAGACAAATGTCTCTCAGTGAATTGTATTTTTCTTCCCTAATTTTGTCCCCATTTTAAAGAAAGAGAGCAAAACATCTTTTAAATTGCGCTAATTATTTTTTTTTCTTTTCTCTTCTGAATGTCCTTTTTGTTGTGTTCTGCTTTTCTCTCTTCAGAAATAATTATTTTCCCGCTTCTCCTTGGGGGTTTTGTGTTAATGTATAGAACAAATGAATCTCCAAATCTGACAACAGTGTAATCAGCTGAAGGTTGATAGGAAGCATCCATTCCCACGCCTCTGTCTTTGGTCGTTTTCCTCAGCTCTGATGGCAGACTGTGTTATCAGAACAACAATGTGGAATGACAGCTGTTATCTGCAGCAGACACACACACACAAAAAAAAAAAAAACACACAACTCCAATTGAGCTTTTGCTTTTCAAAACCAAGCAGACCGAATCTTTTTAAAGCAACAACAGCCAGAGGGTTTAAAAATACTTCTGCCCTCCAGATAATCATGTAGCAGGCGGGAGATAAGTGTGCGTCCTCCGGTGTCAATACTCATTCATTCTGTCAGCGTAGAGACAGACATTCAGGCCCTGCAGGATTTACACGACAACTCTCGGCGTCTATCTGAAATGAAAAACACAGATGAGACAACACCGTGGAGATTAAACTGTCCAAAGCTGAGGCGCTGCTTCATCTAAAGCACAATTCTGCTTCCAGACAAGCCTGATAGAAGGTTTTTTTTCCAAATGAAAGGGTGATCTACTCTATCTGACAGACTACGGCCTACAAAACAAAGATACTAATCAAAATTACAGCTGCAGATTTTGTATGACTGATATAACCCAGTGTGATCAATCTGATTAGACCAGACTGTCTTTCCTATATTTTATTAGTGGTTGATGTGCTCCATCAAAACATTACACAAAACCTATCAGTGTATTTATGCAAGATGACGGGAGAGTGGAAAGACTTTCTAAGAAGAAACATCAAGCAGAACTCTCTGTATTAACCATCTGTATTAAAGAGTTGGGATTAGAGTGTCTGGTGTCACCCTGCTATATCCCGGTTCACCTCCTGCACACTGTTTCAGTGTAACTTTCAAGCTTTTTCGACACTGTATTGTCTTCTGAGCCCTGATTGGCTGTTAACCTTGTCAGTCAATCTCTGTGATCCATCTTCTGTACAGAATGTGTTCAACCTAACAAATCCTCAATCACAATCAGATCATCCGTAATACAGGACTTATTTATCTAGAAAGGTTCAAACTTTGAGAGTTAAACAGGAGAGAAAAGTGTGAAAATGTTCATGTCTGTCTAAGAAAAGTAAATAAAGTATACAGTGAGGAGTTTTAAAACATCTGTCATCCTACTTTAAATAATGATCACAGATTTTTTGTTTTTTTTCTGTAATCGCCACAAAAGGCGAGGAAACACTGAACACTAGAGATGTAACGATTTGATCAAACCACAAATAGATTCCATTCAGTTACTCACTCGCCCGTGCACGCATTGGCCCACTCACCTGCACACGCACTTGCCCGCGCATGCAATGGCTCCCGCGCACGCATTAGCTCACTCGCATGCAATGGCTCACTTGCCTGCGAATGCAATGGCTCCCACGCACGCAATGGCTCACTCGCCCTTTCCCCTCCTCAACGCTGTCTTGCACTTGCCCACACTTGCACTTAGCATTAATGACCGTTAAAAAAATAAGACAGAGAAAAAGGAAGGAGTCAGAAGGAAAACAGTTATGAAATTCTGGAGGGACTGACTTCTGTGAAACTTTTAGATCAGAAGAAACTGCAAGAATTTCCCAGGAGGGTGTTTGTGTGTGTGTGTGTGTATGTGGGGGGGGTGGACAGCAAGCAGCCTGTCCACAACGTGCACACACACACGCACACACATGCGCACCTGCAAACCCACAGACGCGCACACACCCACAGCAAACCCGCATGAAGAAATGTCATCTGCTCTGCATTTTTCTAAATTCAGATACAGGCCGGGACCAACCAATTTTTTACCTTTTCCGCAATGATGAACATGTTGACGAGTTTAAAGTATTTTTTACTAATTCTCAAAGAATTGTTACATCTTTACTGAAGACCAAACACAAACCTGAAAACAAAGACACTGGAACAACTGCATAAAGACAAAAGATGAGACAAGTGTAGTAGTGACATAACTATTCTTAATATTCTTCTAATTTACTTCACCCCTCCTCTATTCTCTATTATTTATTATTTTTAGTTCTCTTTGCTTCTGTTTGGTGGAGTGTGATTCTCGTGTTGTTCCTCTTTCTCACTCCTCTCTGGGGGAGCGGGAGAGATTTTAGATTCCAGGTGGATCGCCTGTTCTCCTGTTCTTGACCGTGGACCTCGCCTCTGGCTCGTTTTTCCTCTGGACCTCGCCCCCACCTGTCCCCCAGTCCCATTTGGCTGAACTCCGTTCAAATCTGTTGTTGTAGAGTTAGATAAGCTAATTCTTCTTCAATAGTCCTGGTAAATGGCCTGTTGGGCCTGGGAGGGGATCTCTCCATCATTTTGGCATCTCTAAGGTTTCTTCTTTTTTTTCTGAATCAGGTTTTTTAGGAGTTTTTCCTTACCGAGAAGGGGGGGTCAAAGAGCATGGATAATCGGTTTAATCTACTCTGTTTAGTTTAGTTCAGCAATCAGATATTGTTCATATTTTATGACCGACCATCTGCTTTTGTACAATTACCGGCATGAAGCCCAATGAGGTCATTTTTTTGTGATATTGGGCGATATAAATAAAATTGAATTGAACAGATAGGAAATACAGTAGAAGAAGGACTATTGAACGACTCAGCAGTCTAGATTCATCAGGATAACAGAGACATCTTAATGTCAGTCAAGCCAACATCTACTATAATCTTTCAAAAAACGTAGAACTGTCCAATAATTTCAGAAGTTGTCTGTCTCCAAATGAAAGCGGGAATTCCAAAAAGGGAAACCTTTCTTGTCCTGGCTGCTGCCTGAAAGACCAAGACCAAAGATTTAATCAAGTGAATTTCTGACACACGCTGTTCAACTTCAGCTCACATGATCAGTGAGAGACTGGCTTGAAGTCTGAAATATTGAAAGGAGAAAAAAAATCTGAAAGTAACCAAAGAAAACAGCTGACTTTTCAAGTTTTCAACTTTCTGAGCACGTGATTAAAAAATATATGAATCTGTTTTAGTTGAAAGACTTAAGTAGAGTGTGTACACACAGACACAAAAGCACATTATCGCAGCCTGGATGTGTTTTATGGATCTTTTTGCTGCATCTCATGACTGCCTCATAATTGTCACAAACCCTTTTTTCTTTTCTCTTTCTGTGCGAACCCTCAGTGACATTTTAATACACAACGAAACCTCACGAACACACAACACTAGACCACAAACTCCTGAACCTGCTTCCATCTGCAGTCATCCCACTGGTGATGGATGTTTTGCGTTCACCATGTGTAAGTGAGTCGGGGAGTAATTAGAAGCCTTGCGGTTTGTAGCTAAGTAGTCTAATTGTCAGAAATGGCTCCAGGGAGACACGAGGCTGACAAGCAGACAGAGTGTACAAGAATTAACATCCACAGTTACCATCTCTGAAAGTTCTGTTTCCCTTCCAGTCAGAAAGATCAGCTGCTTTAAAAGTTGAGTAATGAAGACTTTGAGAGGATCAGCTGATATTGTTTTTTTTATAGGTATCAAGACTGAATTAAATATGGTGTGTACAACCATCCTAATCAAAACAACAGTATAACAGCTATAAGAGTTTCTCATCAGATCTGTTCCATCTCTGGTTTCATTTTTTGGTTATCATTTGACTCCCTTTTTTTTGTCTCGTAGCTCTCACTCTCTCCCTTTCCTCTTTTCTTTTTTTTTTTGGAACTTCATTTTTAATCTCATCCCTGAGCCTTAATTTCTTTGAGTTAACACACACACACACACACAGAGACAGTGAGTCAGTAAAGACAGAACTTCAGTGTTTGCCTTTCATTACAAGAATTCCTGCTACACGACACGCCGGATGACGGACAATGAAACTCTTCACTGCCTGAAATCTCTTTTTTTTTGGCTCCGTTTTTCATCAAACCAACAGGATGTCCGTCTTGCTGCTTTGCAGCTATTTCAAGAAGACTCTACCAGCACCCACAATGCTCTTTCTAATACTTTTTGTTTCTCCTTTCAACCAACTGTGGAATCCAATATCTTTATAAAATAAAAAAAAAAGCTAGTAGTCAGTGGTGTGCGGCGAAGTTCACGGCTGGTGAGGCACTGATGTTGTCAGTCAGATTTACAAACATGTGAACCCCACAGAGCAGCTTTTTCACCATTTGATTGACAACAGTTAATGTGTTGTTAAAAATGTAATTTAAACATTTTTCTTCCATTTACAACCTAAAAAAAATCACCAAAATTGTTATTATTAACTTACTTTTACTTGTAGATGAAGTCTGTGCGCTGCTCCTTCTGAAGAAACACATGAATAAACAGTTTGTAGAAGTCTTCCTTTTCTCTCTTGAGTTTTAAAAGTCTCTCTGTCTCAATGAAGATCACTTTCAGTGACAAGTCTCCACTATCAGCTTAGAAACGTCATCTATCATTTAGAAAATGATGGTAAACAATATTAAAGAGTATCTGGACTGCTGGTCTTGACTTGTTACCACTAACTCTATTATTCTTTAGCTGTGGTGTCACATTCTATGGGCTCACCAGCGCCCTCTGTCTTGTGGCATGCGCACTGCAGGTCTCAGCTAGTGTATTTCTAAAGACCATTTCTAGAGATCAAAAAATTAATGAACAAGTCGCAAAGTGGCGACGATAGAGAGACCGAAACAGTACAGTCCAAGACTATGTCTTGTGTTTCAGATTCTCAAATATATTGAACGAAAAGGTTTTCTGGAGATTGAGTCCCAGTACTTAAGATGCCAGTATCATGTCCCAATAATAAAAACAGCTTTTACAAATCATGTCTAATAGGAGCCAGCCTTGTCTTGTTTTCGGTTTGGACTAGAACTTGGTTTAGGTTTCTTTTGGTAGTACTTTGGTATGTTTTTTTACATTGCAGCATATTGTAGTGGCACTTTACACAATTGTCTTCTTCTGTGCCACTATTTGAAGACTGTCCAACAACTGTTATTGTTATTGAATGAGACTTGTTCATCGTTCAAACTTTTTATTCAAAATGACAAAAACTCACATTTGAAAAACTGAGTCACTTCCAATCTCTCAGGCTTCAATCTAAGAACACAAATCCTCTCTGTGACTTGGCTTTATTTTATTGGAAGCTAACATGGATGATTTGAACTTAAATTACTCGTCTTTTCAGCATGTGCTTAAATAAAATTTTACTTCTAATACATTTACTTTCAACAAAATAATTATTACAGTTTCAGTCAACCACTGGCAGCAGAGGGGATTATCATAGTGTTCAGGGGTCAGTAAATAGACTTTTTTTTTTTTTTTTTTTTTTTTGTGGGGGGGTCACATGGTTTAACTGTTTCATTTAACATTGAGTTGAGATGATACATTTTTAGCTGGTGTTATTTTTGTCAGTGTAATATCTTGATGTAATAATTGCCACACTGAACTTATACTTTAAAGTCATATTCAATAGAAGCCTGTTTCACTTGGACAATATCCTCAATGCACATCATCACCTCCACACCCCACGCCTGATTAAAAAAGGACTGAACGGTCACATAGGAAATGTTTTCTACAAATGCTGGAAACAATTGGGGGTTGGAGACTACGGTTAAATCCAAATTCTCTACAGCTTCTCCAAACCCCTCCAATTGTGGGGCATTTGAGGCAGTAGTGGTATCTGAAGTTTTTTATTTTAAGTGGAAATCGTAGTGACCTGAGTCTGTTTCCCTCTGCCAGGAAGGTGTTCTGTGAGGGTGTTCACCTACATTTAAATGTAGGTGATGACTTTTTGTTTTAGGATGACTTTTTAAATTTGTAAAACCAATGTTGTTTTTCATTTTCCGATTTGTTCTCCTCATCAGATCTACCACAGGGTCTGAGTCGTGTCAGTCGACCATCATGGTGGTTGGATGCAGTGCAGTCATTTGGTTGCAGCTTCGCTGGATCCAGCTCAGCTACTTTCTGCTCCACATTCTATTTTCTAAAGCTTTACACCGGAAAACAGAGGAGTAAGGTGTTGTCGCTACCTGTGTGGTACCTACTTTGAAGGATCTATGCCATGCTTTCTTATGATTTCAGGGTAAATTATATCCATAGATGATAATGTATCGCCTCTGGCACAAATGTAAGTTATATTTGTGAACTCTTTCCTACCCGGAAGTAAGAAGCCTTGACCTCCAAGGCTCCGCCTTTTTCTCCTTGTGGATAGCGTCCATTTCCTTACATCATCCTCGAGCCGTCCTCTGCAGCTTTATAGTAATGAATTAACAATATAATACACTTAGAGGCTCAAAAAGCTGATTTTACATGTCCGCCTTTTTAGAGAATCTGCGTGTTACATCAACAAATGCTCAGACAGTGTAGCACCTGTGTGATATTTAGTCAGACAAAACATTTCAGCGAACTCCTTCATTAAAGAAATTAAATATATTGTTTTGGAAATGAGTTGCTCGTCATCCATTACACCGACTTTTTCAGTTGCGGTGGTTCTTTGTGAAATCATTATGTTGGTTTTTCCTGTAATTCTACATTTCCCAGAAACACCACGGTACAACGGGTTCTGCTTTCTGTGTTATTATGAATAAATTGACACTTCTGGGCTGCAGCGGAAAGGAAAAATAGAGCCACGATGGACGGCTCACGCTGTGGCGCGGCCGGCTGCTTTCTCTCTGAGGCAGGTTCGGTGGGACTTCATGACTAATTACAATGATTTTCGTATAAAACGCCACCTCTATCTCTCTGTTCCACTCTCCCACTAAAAAGCATATTTTCAACATTACTGGGATTTTGAGCTCTTTATTCGCAACTCGTGACAAGCCATAGATGAGGTTATTTATATTCATTCATTTTCATAGCCTTGACTTCTGATCCAGCTTTTTCTTTACTGCAGAAGTCCCTCATAAAACATCCTTTACTTATTTGTAGATACAACACCAAGATTCCCAAACTCTGCCAACTGAAGATAAAACCCAAGTAGGCACTTTTCTGTCTTTAGGGATTTCCACAGTGTGTCTTATTTATTGGGGCCAAAAAATTCTACAAGAAAGACAATTTTAAGTGGTATCAGTGATTTTTCCTGTAAGTCTTTCCAAGTTTATCATTCAAACAACCATGAACACATGTTGCTTAATGGACCAGCGGCTCCATCTGGTCATAGTGTCTTCAGGTTGGTAGTAGAGAGTCTCAAAGAGTCATCAGCAGACGTGGATGAAGACACAGGACTACCATCAGAGTTTGTGACAGACCCAGGACTTCATCAGTGACAGACCACAACCACGACCACTGAGGAGTCCAGTCTGGACCGGATCGGGCCGACCTGGACTTTTGAGCATTATTTGTCTCTTAAATGAAATTAAAAAGCAATTCTCAAAACTGCTTTTTCATTTTCTTCATCAACTTCGCTCATTCTGTAACTTAATTAAAATGATAAAGAAAATGGCATTTGACATTTCATTTTCAAAAAGTTCTATGGTAAATCTGTACCAAAATTCAATCAGAAATATCAAATTTGAAAATGAAAATGCATTAACAGAAATGCTATTTATTTTTCAAAATGTTCCAGCATTTTTTGTCTCTTAAATCAAATTAAAAAGCAATCCTCAGAACTGCTTTTTCATTTTCTTCTTCAACTCCGCTCATTCTGTGACAGAATTAAAGTGACAAAGCCAATGGAGATTGCTTTTTCGTTTTAACATTCTGCAGCGCAATAACAAAAATCTTAAAGGTTCTGGAACGTCCCCTGGGCGCACGACGATGACGTCAGAACTCCTCCTCCTCCTCCGCTTTGGTTTGTGCTGTCAGGAAACAACAAGCCATTCTCGAAGATTTATATAGAGAAACGGAGAAAAAAGGAAGGTAGAGGAGGAAAAACGAGCTCAAAGCTGAGATATTTTTTTTCTTCTACAAATAACTGGCGTTTCTCAAAAAAAACAAAAAAAAATGTACAACATACCCCCGGTGAGCCTGCTGTTCAGAATTTCGGGTTTCTGCAGCTCGCGGGACGCGGCGCCAGACGCGGCGCCGGATGCAAGTTGGTAGGCTACTGGAAGCGAAACGGAACCGGGTTAGGGTACCGGAGCTCTCCGCGTCTTGGCGCCAGGCGGTTCTGGCTCGCAGCTCGGTGGTTGGGACCCGTGATCTAATGGGAGCAGCCGGTGCGTTAGAGGGCGATGACTTGGGGACATCTACAGCGTCAAAAGTGACGCGGGGGGATCCAAACGTTAACGAGACAGGCCGGAAGAGGATGTGTTATGGAAAGAAACGGCCCACCTGGAAAAGCAGTTCTGAGAATTGCTTTCTCATTTTATTTAAGAGACAAAAAATGCTGGTACATTTTGAAAATAAAACAGCATTTCTGTTAATACATTTGAATTTTCAAATTTGATATTTCTGATTGAATTTTGGTACAGATTAGGGCTGGGCGATAAAACGATAATTATTGATATCGTGATAGAACATTTTTAATTTCATTTAAGAGACAAATAATGCAGGTACATTTTGAAAATGAAATAGCATTTCCAGTATTGACTTTTATTTTTGTGTCACATACGCTTCCATAACGTTGGTTGTAGGTCCATAAAAAAGGGAACGAACCCGTGGGGGCGGAGCTTCTGTCGTCACGTTCATTTGCGGAAAGGTTTTACGACAACATAAGCATCAGAACAGCACTTTTCCCAAGTTTCTCAAGATCCAAACTGAAAGTTTTGCTGCAATCTTCTTTCAAAGAATAATAGCAAAACATTTGAATGTCTTTGTGGCGTTTTGAAATTCTGTCATTAAAATATACAATGAAAGTCAGTGACAAAGAGCAGCCAAACCTAAAAGAAACGTTACACCGCAGTACAGCAAGAATAACGGATGATAGAAGATTCAGTGACTGGAAGGAATTTCTGATCTAAATGAGGCAGAAATAAACTCGGACTGCAGAAGGACCAGGAGGTTCGTGCTCCGTAAAATCTCATACGATATCTTCTTCCACTCAGTTAATGTAGTTAGTATGAATGAATGAATGTATTAGTTTAAATGTCCTGAAACGCCCGTGTGACGGCAGAAAGCAGACACAAACACCGGCAGCTTGCTCGGTTGCTCTTTTTTTAACTGAATTTAGAGTGGATTACACAGCATTTGTTTGAGGTGATTATTACAAATATTATCTGATGGACCAGGCATAATCTGACTGCTTTTAATTTTAGGTCACTCCCATTCCCAGAAGCACTTTAGCTGTTTTGAAAACATCTGTTGTCCTAGCAGTTATTATTGCCCTCTTCAGAAAACGCCTCCGTGCCAAATCTTTTCAGGATCTTCTTCTTTGTCTCTCGGCTGATCTCTTTAGGGGGTTTTCATAATTAATCGTCTATCCATTTATCAATCTTCCTGACTGAACTCCTTGACCACATCCATGAACTTCTTCCTTTGTTTTCCTGGAAGCTTCAGCATCTTCGATGACATCAACAATCACCCTGTGTTCCTCTCTTTCCTGGAAAAATGTCTTCACCACCATTCATTTCTAATTTTTTAGCCACGATTATCTGAATATCAACTTTTTTATTGCTACGTCCGAATTCATGAATACTAAAAAAACTGTGGACTTCTGGGAAACATCTAGGGCACTCGATTTTGGAATTGTAGATTCGAACAGCTCTAGAAAATGGTGAACGCTCTATGAGTGAGTGGGGAAGGAATGCAGACAAACCACATCCCTTCCTCGTGTCCTCGGTTTCCTTCACCCACATACTGTATCAGTTAAAGTCTGCTCCCTTCACTGAAAATGCCCTCTGGTAATCCGCTGGATCTTCTCATCCAGAATTCACTCACATCCAGGGAGAAATAAAAATTTAACATCACACCTTTAGTTTCCAGCTTCTTTTCTGACCCTTATTCACCTCCAGAACATTCTTATCAAACTCCTCCTTCAGGATCTCCTCCTCTGCTCCTCTTTCCACGATAAAACATCTTGAATCTGCTTCCAATCTATCAGCTTTGCTTTCTTTCCATTTGATCTCTTCGAGATCCGCCTTTCCTTCTTTCCATCACGAAAGTTTCTACTCTAAATCCTTCTATCCTTTCCTTTTTCTCTCTGTCTACTAACATTTCTTCCTTTTCTTCATCTTTCACCGTCATTTCCATGCTTGGCCATCGAGTATAGAAGATTTTCTGTTCCATCAGAGGCTGAATCATTGAAACCTTTTAATTTTCTTTCTAAATGTTTTAAACTTTTTGATTTTTGATGTCCCAGAAATTAAATGAAAAAAAACTTTCTTTTTCTGTCTCACTAGAATAAGAGTCTGCAACCTTCAAGATTTCTCACATAGTATAACCCAGGAGTCACAAAGTCTTCCTTCACTCTTTAAAAAAAAAAAAAAGAAACTGATTTGTATTTATGCTACTGTTACTAATATGATAAACATAAATAAACTGTTGTTCATTTTGCATGAATAAAACAAAAGAAAAATGCATTTTTTTAACTATTGACAGAAGTTCATGTGAGTTCCTTTCAAAATAAAAGACACCCTCATCATCTCAATGCATCAACAAGTGTAACGTCAGCAGTGATTAAATAAAAATATAGATAATTTTACTGTTGTAAATTCAATAAACCAAAATAAAATCTGAGTTAATTAAGCGCTCATTGACGTCCATTGATTTTTCTATAGAGCAGGACGCACAAAAAGTTTCACAATGTTGCATTTGAACTTTTGGTTTTGTCCTTCAACTATTTTTTATGAGTTAAAGTTTGTTTACTTATTTTTCCTTTACTACTTTTTTCACTTTTTACTTCACAGTTATTTTTAGAATCTAAAAACTTTTTTTAAATTTTTCTTTAACCAGAGAACCACGATGGAGGGGTAAAACAACCACGTGTGGCTCCAGAGCCACAGGCTGCAGGTCACTAGAACTACTATAGTCGATCTAAGAGCACATCCAGATCCAACCGGTATCTAGCCCAAAAAAGTGAGTTTTTCCATTGAATTTTTAGGAAATTGAAAATCAAGGGTTCAAAAAAATCTGATTTAAAAGTTTAAAAATTCAAAAAGAAAATTCAAAGAGTCAAAAAATTTAGAAATGACAGAACAGAAAAACTTCAATAGTCAAGAATCCAAGACAAAACTGATCTTTAAAAACCAGTCAGTCAGTCAGTCAGTCAGTCAGTCAGTCAGTCAGTCAGTCAGTCAGTCAGTCAGTCAGTCGGTGTAAAACTGTCTCTGATTTGTAGCTTGATTGCTGCAAAAGTTCTGTGAAAATAAGCAGACACAAGTCAACCACAATTTCACAATTTGTGTACTGTTCTGTGTACAATAAATCATTTGATTTAACTGTTGCACTGAAAGATGGAAAAATTACAAAATCATTTAGCTTTTTTCTTATTTTATTTTTGTAAAATGGCTTCAAAATAAAAGCTCTATTTATTTATCTGTGTTTATAATACGGTGAGAAATTTAGAAAGAATTTATCAAGACAAAAATGACTACATTAACCACTAAATTAATACAGTGATATTTTTCATTGAAATACCTCTCAAAATAAAAAAATAACTCCTATATATATGTAAAGCTACGGGACGCTTTAAACCATCTGGATGATGTATACTGGGTGAAATTTCTTTGTAGAATTAAACCAGTTGAAGGCATCTTTAACTCCAGAGTGACTTATGGTTCATCAGAAAGTTCTCCTGCTCTCTATTAGTGCAACACAGACCAAGAACAGAGTTTGTCATTTCAATAAAATAAGTGACTAAAGTTTTGTTTCCTCCTGATAGTAACATGTTTTTTTGTGAGCGTCCTGGTAGCTCCACTCTGTCATTTCAGTTTCTAAAAATTAACTGCATTAAAAGCATTGAGTATTGATGGATTTTCACGTTTAATAACGGTACATGTCAGGGAAAAGTATTATTTACAAGTTGATAGAAATAATATTTTAACTCGAGATTAGTTTGCAGTATGTATAATTTGATTAAATCATCAAGTTTGACGTTTGACTGATGTTGTTGCCAACAAAAAGTATATAACAAAGTATTGAGATGAACTTTTGCTGTAGACCAAATATTTATTTTCCACCACAATTTGCAAGTAATTTCTCTACAATTTCTATAATTTCTCTACATCAGATTTTTAATTTTTTTTCTCTCTTTTTGACTCTCGTTGTTGAAGTGTACCTATGATGAAAATTACAGATCTCTCTCATCTTTTTAAGTGGGAGAACTTGGATAATTGGTGGCTGACTAAATATGGTAGATTTTACTAAAATATTAAAAAAAATGATTTGCCTTGATTAATTTCCTGATCAGTTCATCCCAAAAACTGATGAGTTTCATTTCCTGGTTGATCATAAACCTTCATAAAGGCCAGCGTAGTTAAATTGAGAGGACAATGAGCACTGAGTTGAGAAAGAAGTTTAAATAAATCCCTCTTCCCTCCAGAAATGTTCACTCTCATGACAAATTCTGACATTCTAAAACTTTAAAAAGGTCAATCTGTTTGTTAGTGTTCATGTGGATTTCACATTTCTGATCAAAAAATGATCATTTTCCCAATGAAATTACAAAAACTACAACAGAAAAAAAAAAAAAAACCCATCCTGCAGCTACATTTAAATATTCTCCTGTTACACAATCCAGAAACCTACAAATTGGACTGGCTGTCAGTCTGGATGTCTGTGTTTCATAACGAGACGCTGGGAGGAGGCGCAGACACGAGTGTTATGTGGGTGGGTGATAATGTGGTGCGGAGATGTTTCTTAGAAGTGATAACACCACCTGCCAGTTCTGAGTGTTTTTCTTCTTTCATGCAATTTGCGGCCGCCTTTTGACTCCTGACCCTGGAAGCATGACCCAGGCTGTCCAGCTGAGAGGATTTAAATCCAGCGGCGGTTTCGTACATTTAGGATTACGGCTTATCCTTCCGCTGAGCAGCTTCTCTACAGTAGAGTGACCCCGTTGACCCCAAAGTTACAAGTTAACATAACAAACCATGAGACTAAGTCTGCTTGGGATTGAGTTAAAGGTGAAAAAAAAATCTAATTTTAGTCGCCCATCTGTAAGATTAAAATGTGAGAATCGGTTATAGATTCCATTTCATTTAGCCTCATCTCTTGTTGTGGTGGGATTGGCCTTTGCCCCGCCGGTAGCTCTGTCACTTCGATTTTCCCACACTGTCAAAGGCTCTCGATCTGGTGTCAGGACTCATGGAAGGATCCTCATGGTGGTTTGAGCCCGTCAGGTTGATCCCCATTCTTTAAAGTCCCATTGTTCCCCTCACCCCCTCTCAGTGTGTTTTACACCCCCATCTAAACATTATCACCACCAAGTCAGCTCTATTTATGTTCTGAGAATTTCATCAACAAACATGGTTGGTAAATGTAAGTAGATGAGATATTTGTATTGCAGGCAAGTAATTAGTTCAATTTTAATATAAATCTTAAACTTGTTTAATTCTTGAAAATATAGTCAAAAACAGTCAGTGTGCTGCCCCCTAAAGGTTGAATGAAGGTATTACAGTTGGATTTTGTGATTGGTTAAACCATTTCAGAAGTCTCTCGTCATGATCTGCAGCTCCAGTAAAAGGTGCGTTTGAGATCACTTGCACCTCGGAAAGGCGATGAAGGGGAACTCCGAGACTGTACGAGAACGGGAAGACATTTCGACATTTGGTGGAATTTTAATATACCTCTCCCCTTTAGCATTATCTGTGCTATTATGTCTTTTATATTCTCTTTAGCATCTGTCAGAGAAAAGCAGATCAAATATAGCTGCTGGGCTGATATAATGTCCACTCTCCCTGAGAAGTAAATAAAATAGAAATGCAAAGTAACTTTTAAAGCCAACAATAACACTCATAACCACAGATGATTCAAAATCTTGTTAATTTTTACATCAGTGATTCACTATTCTCCAGACAGAGTTAAAAAATACATCGGTTTCCTTCATTTAGCGCCAGTTATTTCACATTGAACTTCAAGAACTGTGTGGACACCGTTTCCCACATTATTGCATTATTTTGTAGTCATGAAAGATAATTGAAGCTGCGCTAGATTAGGTAGGCACTGTGGCTGCATTTTCTGTATGCGGAAGCAAATCGGTTGCACCACTCTCCCGCATGCGCGAACTACACGTCACTTCCGCTCTTCGCCCACTATACGACGGAGTCATTTCCAAACAGTAAAACGTCTTCATCACAAGAATTTATGTTTTTCTGAACATCCGAGAGCTTCTCCTGACTGGATTACTGTGTGAAAAAAAGCCACCGAGTTACTGTTAAAAACGAATTTGGATTACCGGATAAAATAAAGTGTTTTGAAGTGGCGCTGTTTCCTCTTAACTTAGGGAGTAAACTGCCGTCATGTAAAACTGCAGAAGAAGAAAACATTTGTAGTCCGTTGTAGCCACTTTAAGATCGTAAGGTCCTTATCCCTAACGTGTCCTTTTTCTTTCGTTTATTCAACAATAAGTGAATGTTTTCACTATGATAAACATTTTAAGTGCTATATTAACATCCTACGAGGTTATTATTGTTGTTACCGTCCAAAGACCATAAAATGCTTTAGCGGAAGTGACGTGTGGTTCGCGCATGCGGGAGAGCGGTGCAACCGATTTGCTTCCGCATACAGAAAATGCAGCCACAGGCGCTGTGAACCCGCCCTTTTCCCGTGATGCTTCATGACGGCGCACATGTGACGTGGGTTCAAGAAACTAACCAGCATGCACCGCGCTGCAGGCGATCGGCGGAGCGCCGCGTCTGCCTCATCTCAAACACGCTTTCAGCTGTGGGTGGAGTCAGTCTCCAACTTCCTTGTTTGGTTACCCTTTAAAGACCCACTTCGATAATGTTTTTAGCACATTCTTGTTTTTCTCATGATGGAGGACATATATAAAATATTTTAGGATTAAAACTACATTTCTGATTAATTATTTATTCAAACGATAAAAAACAGTGATTTGAAAAAGTTTGAGTTTGTGATGCGAGCTAAAGTCTGTTGCATTCACTTAAAGACAAATAGATCCATTAACGTCTTTATTTTCTGCTATCCGACTCTAAACTGTACGGCTGGTAGCTCAATTATTACTTGACTTTTTTTTTCTATGCTGATGCTAGCTTGGGGTTGTGAGGGGCTCAAGCTAGCATCAGATAGGGAGAGTGTAAACAAAGGGATTATGGGATATCAACCCAGGGTAACTTCCACACCAACAGCAACAATTCAGAGGTGAATTTCTGATAAACTCCTGCAAAACAACGAAAAAAACGACACAATTTTTAAAAGATTTAAGCTAAAAACAGCATAACCATAACTAAAATACTGCTGGGAATGATTTTACGATCGATAAAAATATAGGAGGACTTGGACTTTAAGAAGAACTTTCTTAATAGTTGCAGTCTGGAATCTGATGCAGTTTTAAAAACACATTCTTTCAAAAAAAAAAAGAGAAAACAGTTGTAAACTAAAATCTCAGCTCGTTGAGTTTTCAGTCAGAAATATTCAGCAATCCTGGTTGTTGCTCACTGTGAGGAAGTAGGGAGGGGATTACAGGGTCAACATTTAGAGGATGAAGATTTAAAGATTAGGCCACATGTGTGCTGTGATCTGATATATCATGTGACCCCTGTGTGCCTGTCTGCAAGTCTGACCATAATAAGGCTTCATCTGAATGTCCAGTGGCTGACCTTTTAATCAGATGATCTGTGTGTTTGTGTGCCCGTGTGCAATGGGGCTTTAGGAAACACTTCACTGGGACTCCGGCTCAACATTAGACGGGCTCTAATGGACCAGTTCAGACACGCATGAAGGAATAGCCTCCCTCTCTCTGACTGCGGGAATCTTTCACGATTTCTTTTGGACTCAACAGCTGCAAAATGTTCCTGGTATTTAAGGCTTTTAGCTCACTTTCAGCGGAAAAGAAAAGAGCGAAACCAGCAGCTGTCAGCGGGCCGGGTTGGAGAGGGGTCATCATAAAAAAAATCTCCCGTAGAGTCAGGTTTCATAAATGTCATTGGCAAAATCAAAACAAAAAGTTTTTGTTTTCGCTTTTTAGATAAATGAGCAACATTTACATTACTGAACCTTTCACTGCTCCTTTAAAACATAAATCTAGTATTACCATGGACTACTTGATTCTGATTGGCTGAATGGTGTCAATTAAACAGTGATAATAGACACCTGAAAAAAAAAATACATTTACATAACCTGAATGTTCTATAGATTTGTGCTGGCCTAAATGCCAATTGGTTTCAAAAACAACAGAAATGCATGAGCTCGGCGGCCTTGTGGTAGAGTGTCCATCCTGACACTGGAGGGTTGTGAGCTCAAACCCAGACCAAATCATACCAAATACTCAAAAAAATGGGACCCAGTGCCTCCCTGCTTGACTCTCTGCATCAATGGGTTGGATTGGTGGGTTAAACCACCAAATGAATCCCAAGCACAGCTGTGTCTGCAGCTCACCGCTCCCACAGGGGATGGGTCAAATGTGGAGAACACATTTCATAGGGCTGGGTTGATAAAATCAATTTAAGCTTAATACATCAATAATCGATTCACAAAAATACAGGTCGATTTAGCACATAAGCTAAAGTCCGCTAGCTCGATGCTAATTTTTAATGGGATTTCCCATAGGACGGCTAATGCTAACACTTGATCAACCTAAACTTACATTGCTGACTATATGAACATCTTTATGAATTTTCCAAACTCTTTTAAGGAAATATTTTTAGAGTAGCCATTTGTGATCTAAAGCATCACTTTTTGTTCATTATTTCTTCTTCTTGATAAAAAAGTGTTCTGCTATAGCGTGATCGCCACCTAGTGGCCAAACTGTAACGCCCTCCAGGCTAAGCAGAACAATGTTAACAATTAACATTTTTTTAGAGCTTCTCCCTTTGAGAATCCATGTAAGACTGTTTGCTATTAACTACTTCATTATTTCACTAAGACGTTTTACAGTATGTGAACTGTTTCAGATTAATATAAATATATTCAAAGCATATAGTGAATTATTAATGCATTTCTAAACAAATATGTCTAAATTGTAAACTGTGAAAACTCAAAATTGAATGAAATCGTGAGGAGCGTAAGAATCAAAAACAATTGGAATCATATCGATCCAGGCGCTGGTGAATCGAATCGGATCGATTCTGGAAAGATATCGATACCCAGCCCTAACTTCACACACCACAGGTATTTGACACCTAACGGAACTTTAACTTTTAACTTGAAACACAGGTGGAGAGATGTTATTCTACAGTTTATCACAGCAAATTGATAAACAGCGAAAAACTATCTATGTCTTTAAAATGACTCCATGATATCTATCATACTTAACCATAAATGGCAATGTTGTCTTTAATTTTAAATAGTTTGTTTTCTGTCTTTCTGTCTTGCTTTTTATAAAGTGAAAACAAGTCTATAAATAACATTTAATACTAATTTATGAAATAAATGGTTTGTTTGTTAATACACATTTAATGATCAGACTTAATGTATTCAATAAAGGTGATCTACGAAAGTATTGTTGACTTTATTTATTTGAAATAAACTTCTTTTTCATCATCTGGACAAAAACAAGTAAAAAACAAGTGAACTTTCATTATGAGATGATGCTTTGTATCACTTTCCTCCCTTGGTTAGTTCGTATGCAGCAGCCCAGCGAGGCATCTGTTACCATGACAACGCGTCACACCACATATCAGACAGTTTGCTCCTTGTGAAAAATGACTTAAACGGTTGAAATGATAAGAGTAATCATTTTAATATTTATTTTTTTCATAACTGACAATAGTACTCCCCCTCAAGGTGTCCGTTGCGTCGTCCATTAATCTCAAACAAATTGTCAAACATTATAACTTACTTATTGGATCCGTGCCATTTGTCTACAAACATCTCACCTTTAAATTAGTAAGTGTATGACTTGTTTTTTTTTACTTCCTTAAGACTTAGAGGTCATATCTGTTCAGTGAAGCATCTGTGATTTAAATCCAATGCAGAAGAAAAATATATTAAAAGTGTTTTATTTTCACGCAGCTTTCTTTAGATCCCTGCAGAACACATAGAGGCATCTAAGTTAAGTGCTACAATTAGTTTTAGCCAATTCACGATTCATGAAACCTGTCAAGACTTTAAAGGTTTTTAGGTCAATATTTGACTATGATATTATGCATTGGTATTAAATGTAGGGAGGAATAAAGGTTTGCAGCAGTTGCTTCCTCCACCACAGGAAAATTACTTTTTTACCCAAAGATTCATTTTGACTGAGTTAAAGGTGGAGTTTTTCAAAAAAACAAATAGTTAGCAGAGATCAAAGCCTCTATACCTTTTCATCAGAGGAGCTGCAATTAGTCATCAGGACTTCTTCTCCCTCCGTGAAGCCCAGAGAGCCATCTCTGTTAGTGTCTTTTGTTCAAGAGTTAGCCAGTAATTTAAAGTAGATTATTGCTCTTTCTTCTCCTCACTGCATTTGTTTTTCTGTGTTTGAACAGACCTCTCTTGTGACTTTACTGACCAGCTCCTTTTTTTCTTTTTATTTCAATAAACTGATCAAATCTTCTTCTAGATTTGTGTTATCTTGACTTCTTAGACACTATGATTGTTATTATGCCCAAGAAATACATTTTTGGGTGTGAGAAAAAGCAGAACGGTTGTTGTTGTCAAAGTGCTCACAAATACCATCTAACCTAGTGTACCATCCAAGTCAAACAGGTTTCAATAAGGTAGCGGCCTCTAATAAGCAGACAGTAAATGTTCTTTGAACCAAACAAAGAACTTGTAAAATAGTCCAACAATTTACTTGTGTTTGTGTGTTTAACAAATGGAAGAGCAAACTTGACCGTTCTGTAAACTGCAAAGGTTATAATCTCATAAAAACGGAAGATTCTTGAAGTAAATTTAGGTCTGTTTCTTGAGGTTACTACATATGAATTGTTGTGGGTTCATTTAGAGCACTGCACTGACTCCACTGTTTGGAAAAGGACCCAACCGTCTTGGATCCAGGTAGAGATCCTGTCCTGCAGTGAGAGCCTTTCTGTCACTGAACTCTACTTCATGCTGTGTCACACCAGATCTAGATTACACTACAGTCTTCTGCCTCTTCTGGTTGTCTGTCAGAGATCACTTTAGATTGTGCCTCTCCTTTCTGATTGAAGGTGGTCACCGAGGTCTTATGTATAATAAAATCTTTCATCTCTCACGAAATCAGGTCAAATCTGTCACCATTGCTGTAGCTCTCATTGCTGTAGATTAATGCTAAAAATGTCAGATTTTGTATCATCATTACTATCCACATCATCTCTGGGATCTGTTCTCTATTCTTTATTATTTTTAATTCTCTGTGCTTCTGTTTGGTGCAGTGGGATTCACGTGTTGTTCTGGTGGACTGGGGGAGATTTCAGATTCCAGGTGGATAGCCAGTGCTCCTGTTCTGTACCGTGGACCACGCCTCTGGCTGGTCATCTCGCATCTCAGAGTGGGAATGATTCCAGGTGGACCGTCTGTGCTCCTGTTCTTGACCGTGAATCTCGCCCCCTCCTGCCCCCCAGTGCCATCTGGCTGAGCTCTATTCAAATACGTAGTTGTAGATTTAGATAAGCTAATTCCGTTTCAATGGTCCCTGTCTGTCCAGGGAGAGGATCTCTCCTTCATGTACACATCCTTAGGGTTTCTTCTTTTTTTCCTGAATTAGGTTTTTTAGGAGTTTTTCCTTACTGGGAAAGAGGGTCTAAGGTCAAATATGAGTAGCTTTTTTTAGTCTGCTTTGTTAGTTTAGTAATTAGCTATTGTTTATATTTTATGACCGACCTTCTGCTTCTGTACAATTACCGGTATGAAGCCCAATGAGGCCATTTTTTGTGATATTGGGCTATATCCATTCATCCATCCATCCATTCATCCATCTTCTCCTCCTCGTCCCGGACCGGGTCGTGGGGGCAGCAGTCTAAGCAAAGAAGCCCAGACTTCCCTCTCCCCGGCCACTTCCTCCAACTCCTCTAGGGGGACCCCAAGACGTTCCCATGCCAGCCGCGAGACTTAGTCTCTAAAGCGTGTCCTGGGTCTTCCCCGGGGCCTCCGCCCAGGGGGACATGCCCAGAACACCTCTCCAGGGAGGCGTCCAGGAGGCATCCAGACCAGAACCCCTTCACGAGCAAAAACACCATAGTTCCAGTTATGTCGCCCGGATTGGCGTCACCTGGGCCACACCCTGGAGACAGGCCCGGGGCTCGGAGGCGAGCGCCTGGTGACCGGGGCTCCTCTCACGGCCCCGGTCGGGTCCAACCCGAAGGAGTGACGTGGGATCAATCTCCAGTGGCCCACCACCTGCTGGAGAGCTCAGAAGGTGTTGTGGTTGGGTGGCAGTCGGGGGTGATTGTCTGGGCGGCCCAAACCCCAGGCATGGCATTTGACTTTATACATAGAATTGAATTTTATTGAATTGAAGTGATACAAGCGTCAACATTTTGAAAACTGATGACAGTATTTTTATTACAGTGTTAGTCATGTTTTTGGGGGCGCTGCAGTCACCAAGTATGAGGGACCTTACTCAGAGTCTACAGACCTCCCACTGAAAGTTGTCGGCAGAAGTTGTCAATCAAACATTCGAGGTGGGGCAGAGAGCACCTCATGCTTTTTCTGAGGCATCTGATTGGTCTGTTTATAAGATGAATAACTTTCGATGACGGAAAAAAGTCTTAGTAAAATATACATGATTAGAAAGGAGATGTTTAGAAAAAGGTGTCGGATCTAGAACGGTCATACTGATTAGTAAAATGACTGAGTGAAAGCTGCCTGGAAGTCTTTGGGTCTTTGACTTCTTCTTTAGACTTTAGAAGGTAACCACAACTCAAATTCCCCCAGACTCACTACTGCACAACTTCCTGGACTTTTAACTTTATCTCCCTCCATTTTTAAGCAGTAGTTCCAGAATCTGATGCCCGAGAAACAAATCATTTCCTGAGTTTGTTGGTGTATAAGCAGCCGACCTCTGAAAATGCTGCCCTGAATGGAGAAGATGACAGATGTCGCCACATATACTGTAAATTCAAAATCAGATCAAAACTTGTTTTTCTCTCTTTCTGTGGAGATGAACAGAAGTCCCTTTTATCTCTTGTGTGGTCCAGATGACCCTCCCCACATATTGATGTGTGATCCCATCCATGACAGAAGTGGGCAGGATTTGATGTCTGCCAGTGAAGATAAAATACCTTTATCTTGTGGGGTCCAGATGACCCCACTTTTGATTGTAAACATGCTTATGATAGCACAAGGGATAACCATCCTGCCTCAACGTCACTTACTCGGTAACACATGCTCTGAAAGTAGATTGTGTTTGGGAGAGCAGTATCATATCTCAAACATCAACAAACATTTATGTATCTGCTGTCCGCTCTTACTATGAGCCATTCAATAATAGATGAAAGTCTTTTCTTCTGAAGCCACGACTTGAAACGGCCGAAATGGAGCAAAACTGCAGGAGGTAAGGTTATGAATGCATGTACTCACAAAGGACACACACGCCAACACACACACTGATCGTCCTTAGAGTCAGCAGTAATGGCTCCCATAGGGAGCTGCCTTATTAATACCCCAGAATGCAGTTGAAAAGTAGTGAGAGTCAAGTTGTTTCCAACAACACACAGAGAGAAGAGTGGACTGAACTCTGCTTACTGACTGAAAAGCATCACCTCTGGCTCAGGTGCTGGTTTCTCTACAGGGTGTTCAGTAAAGGGTAGATGGAAAATTATCACTAATATTTATGACTGAATCAAGCGTTTTACAGATGATGTTATGGTATATGCAAGAGTCTTTTGTGCTCTGCGTGTTTCTATCTTGTCCACCATCTTAGAGAGGAACATTTTTCTCTAAAGTTATGGCTGCTCCGTGTGTTTTTAACTCAAAACTGAACACGTTAAATGTTGGGTTTTCTTACATGTAACAAATACATTCTCGTTCTCTTTTGGACTGCAGATGTTGAGTAATATCTTTGTCTATTTTTCTATTGTTAAAAGTTATCAGTTGTACTAATAAAGCGCTTCGAGCTGCGCAAGTATGAGAAGCGCTTTTTTATAAATAAAGTTTGATTTGATTTTGATTTGAATACTTTTACAAAACCTGTAAGAAATGATGAACTCTTGGCTATTTTTCAAAGAATGATAAAACAAAAACTTTATTTTGTCTATTGTTAGTGGTTGGACTAAGCCATTTATTGTTAAAAATAACAGTGTTACAAGTTGACATACCCCAGTTTTTAGAACCTTAAATTGCCTCCTTTTGTATCAATAACAGCTTGAGGTCTCGTCTGTATTTTCTCTATTGGTAAAGCAATGGTGTGGCTAGGGTAGAGGTCTGCAACCTTCAACACTAAAAGAATTCTTTGGGTCGATTTCTCACCAACTACAGCCCAATGAGCTCACAAAATCTTACTTAAACACTGATTGGTATTTCTTTTATTATTACTGTTATAAATTAACTTTTATTTCTTGGTAAAAAGAAAGTATAAAGATAAAAGTCTTTTTTTAAAATATGTCATATATATAAGGTTCATATGACTTCCTTTCAAAATAAGATCCCCTGGTCCACATCTCAATGCAACAAATTAGTAGTAAATAATAGTGTCAACAGAAAGAAAGAAAGAAAGAAAGAAAGAAAGAAAGAAAGAAAGAAAGAAAGAAACTGTTGATTCTATCGTTTCTAGGGCATCTCAGCCAGAAATTAATACATTTAACTAAATATAATGAAATAAGAGTCAATTAAGTGACTTTTACTGTATTTGTCAAGCTACAAGGCATTTTTAAAATCCTTGAATTTGTTTAAAAATAGTAAATCCATCATATAATCCAGTGTACCTTAAGTAGGAATTCTAGTTGTACTTACTAACCTCTAAGGGATTTTCTGCAGTACACAGAGGTCACAAGTCTTTGGTAAACTATGAAGGATTGATGAAGGATTCCAGCTATATTCTCAGGAATCTCATGGAGGAATACATGTTATCCTTTAACTGTTTGTGAATGAGTTTGATTATTTTTCCTTTTTCTTTTACTTTACGGTTACTTTTCAAACTAAAACGTGTTTCATTTTTCTTTAATCACAGAGTTACTTGTTGCTCCGGAGCCTCAGGTTGCAGTCCCCTGGACTGGGCCAACCTACCACAAGCTCTCTGACTCCACCACCAATCTGGTTTTATAGGCTCAACATGGAGCCTAGTTGTGGTGGACAGCGTGGATGTGACTAGAACTTGGAAACAGACAGAAATGAGCAAGAATTAGTGATGGGAATATGGGAGGGCGGGGCAACATTGAACTCTTTCCTACTGTCCTAATCAGTTGTTCCTCTAGTGCAGGGGTCTGCAACCTTTAACACTTCAAGAGCCATTGGGGTCAATTACTCACTGAATGCGTCCCAACAGGATCCACAATCACTTGTCAGAAAAATAAGACACTGATTTGTTTTCATATTAATGTTACTACTAAGATAACTATAAATGATTTTTTTTCTGACAAAATAAAATAAAGCTTTGTTTTTCTCAAACTTAAAATATTTTATAATTTTTGTCATAGTTTTAACATGACTTCCTATCAAAATAAAAGACATCCTAAGTCACATCAGATCATCTCAATGATGCAAATCATTAACTTTTAATTTTTAGGAACACATTTGTAAATTTAATAAACTAAATTAGAGCTAATTCAGTGACATTTTTTTTTTTTTTACAAACACTTAAAATCATCCTTGAATTTGTTTAAAAATAGAAAATCCGGCACTCAAAAAGCTTTTGATATCTAATGTCCTTCAATTGTTGGTAAATTAATTGAATTGAGTTTTTATTTTTTTTTTTTTTACTTCCGTTCTTTTTAAAGTTATACTTAAAAAAAATGCTTTTATTTTTCTTTAACCAAAGAGCCACGATGGAGAGGTCAAAGAGCCACATGTGGCTCCGGAGTCGCAGGTTGCAGGCCCCTGATCAAGTTAGTCGATGTGTTTGACTTTTTTTTGTCCGCTTTGGTTTTGTAACAGTTTTCTCTACATGTTTTTTGTCGCTAACATCCGTCTTGTTTGGATAAATCATTAGGACAGAGGTCGAAGACCAATCCCTCGAGGGCGGGTGTGTTGTTAAAATTCTCGATCTGCCCTGTCAGCTGCTAATGAATCAGGTTCACTAAACACACCTGAGCCCCATCTCACTGCAAACAGCTTTTTGTCCCAAACGTCTTCTGTAACCTTTTCTTTGCCTGAATCAATTTGAACATCAAAGCTTTCTAAAAAATGTCAGCAGTCCAATCAGGACTTCAACCACTCAAGTTTTTAAGAGATTAGCTGTGGCAGCTGCTTAGATTAAAAAAAAAAAATCCTGTTAGGGAAAAGTGGCTTCAGTCCAACATATGAAAACATATTTCATTTTTGATTTTAACGGTAAAACAAAAAAGAAAGAAAAAATTAGATCTTATTTTGGAAAACCAATACAATTTTTTTTAAGCTCTGGCTTTGTTAAAATGTGAATTTCTGCTCAAGATGAAGGAGACTATAGACATTTTGCGTCCAGAAGGTCTGACCTTAGCTTGATTTGAAACCATAGTTAAGAAATAGTCAACTCTGCAGCAGCCAACACAGAATTAGTTTCAAAATCATTGTTAAAGCATATAAAACAACCCCTAGAATGACTTTATCAGGACTAAAATCACTTTATCTGCCATTATCAATGATGGACCGACAAAAAATGAACATAACAAACTAGCAAAGGAACAAACCAAATGAATCACAGCCGTGCGTCACAAAGTAGGGCTGGGTGTCAATAATAATTTCCAGGATTGATTTGATTCTATTCACTAGAGCCTGGATCAATTTAATTCTGATTTTTTTTTGGATTATTTTTTCTTTTAAACCTCAATTAAATTCAATTTAATTTTGAGTTTACACATTTAGACACATTTGCTTAGAAATACATTAAAAAGCAACAATATGTTTTAAATATATTTATATTAATCTGATCCAGTTCAGTTATTTTTGTGAAATAACGAGATTAATAGCATACAGTGTTACATGGTTTCTCAAAAGGAGAAGTTCTAATAAAAATGTTCAGATCATTAACATTGTAAACATTGTTCTGCTTCTCCTGGAGGCCGTTTCAGTTTGGCCACTAGGTGGCGATTGCGCTATAGTAGCACACTTTTTCAGAAGAATAAGAAGCAAAAAACAGTGCCTTAGACCACAAATGGTTACTTTAAAGAATATTCCCTTAAAATAGTTTGGGAAACTCATGTTTGTGAGTTCATAAAAATGTTCATTTAGTCAACAATGCATGTTAACGTCGACCAATCGTTAGCATTAGCCGCCTAGTGGAAAAATCTATTAAACGTTAGCGGACTTTAGCTTTATGTGCTAAATAATCTCTATTTTTATGCTATTTTCATGAATCTATTATCTTAGATCGATTAATCGATTTTATCAACCCATCCCTATTACAAATAAATGATCATAGCACTCTCCTTAAACAATGTCTTAAGCCAGAATGAACCAGTGTGGAGCAGAGTTCATCTGAGGCTGAGGACAATCGCAGCGCCACACCATGCTGAGGCATGTCTGAAATAATCCTAAACTTATTCTTGACAGTCAAAGTTTACAGTTTCAGTCTGAAAAAAAATTATTCTCATAATTCTGCTGCATTGATTGATATTTTTTTCTTACAACAAAACATCAAATATTCATCAGTTTCCACATTTTTTATGCACACAGGTCAAGACTAAAGTCCAACTTGGAGAATGCTTGGAAGTGTTCAGCTTCAAAGATCTCCATCAGAAATCAGCTTCAAATATTAATAACTGCAGCCAGTGAGATGGCTGGCTTTTGAATCAATACTCTGACTCACACAGCACAACAGCAACGGCTGCACCCTCACTCTGACCTTTCTTTTGCTTTGAACTCTTCACAGAAGCTCGCTCTCTCCTCCAGGTGTGAAGTGAGAATGTTCTGAAACAGAACTTCCCAGGAAACTCGGATCCTCTTGGCGTTGTGGTTACGAATATAAACATCAAGCTAAAGAACACCATTATCTTCATGTTTTTCCTTCACTTTTCTTCTTGAAAACGTCAGTTCATGTTTCACCAGATTCCTCGTTCACAAGCTGATAAATCTTCATCTCACAAGGATTTCTGTCCTTCTCTTTACAGTTTTGCTTCATCTTTGCACCTTTCTGATAAGTATCTACATACTGTCAGGCCTGTTCTGATGTGTTGATGAGTTCATTCCTAACTAAATAACTGCAAGACTTAGATTTCACCACACGCATCAATGACTCCCTCTTGACGCATGTCAAGTCATTCGCCTTGGTCACGTGATTTAAAGCGGCTTCTCGGACAATGAAGTTAATAAAACGCTTTTTATTTTGAAAAGTAACATATTTTGGACTGTGAGGCAAAGCAAAATAGTCGATTGAATTGGAGGTCAGTAAACACAAGAATTTATACTTAAGAAACACTGGATAAAAAGAGAACTTTTGAATAAAACTCAAGGATATTAGGTTCATCTTAGGGTCTAGAAAGTATCTTAAGGTTCTCTTAATTACCTCTGATTTAATCTTAGTTTGTTAGATTTACACATTTCTGGTTGATGCATTAAAAACAAGATATTAAACAGTGTTAAGCTGTTTTTTTTTAATCATTGCTGATATCCCACTACCTCTTATTTTTTTTTGCATTAAGATGATCTTATGTGGTAGAGGGTGTCTTTTATTTTGAAAGGAATTCACATGAACGTCTACTAAAAGCTATCAAATATTTTATATTTCAAACAAATCTCTCTTTGCAATTATGTTTTATTTCTCCTAAAAGCCACTAGTTTATTTAAATTTAAAATAGAAGTAACAATAACATTATAATATAAATCAGTGTCTTATTTAACTAAAGGATGAGGTTTGATTTTGTGGCTCCAACTGAGTTTCGGTCAGTGAGAAATCAACCGATGTGTTGAAGGTGCAGACTCTTGTTCTAAACGAAAGCAGCTATTAAGATAAAATTAAGAACTTTGTAAAGCTCCATTGTGAGAAACGTGCTATTAAAGCTTTTGTAGTTTTTTATTTATGTATTTATTTTACAGAAAAAATAAAATCCTATGAAAAATGAATGAGACCAAATTATTACCTATGATGCCTCAAAACCTTGAGACAGTGCTTGTTTCTTCTATAGAGAACCTCATGATAACTTTACACTCTTCACCTGCTGTTTAATGAAAATGTTAAATAAACTTTCTTTTTGCGGTTAAAAAGCTTTTGTATTGATAATAGAACACCTTGTATTTAAATTCCTTAGGTGAAAATTATTAATAAATGTAAGCTTAGATCTCTAAAACTAATTTAGAAGAAATTAACTTTGACATCTTGGTCACATAAATGGTAATATATAATAATAAACAACATTTAACAATGTTTAGCACCATCCAGTAATGATTTAAAAACATTTGAGTGGCTATTTCACTAGATTTGTGGACTTCAAGTACATATCAGTAATACATATATTGCACACACACACACACACATATATATACACACACACATATGTTTATACACTTACATACAAACATAAATACAAATATGCAGTATGTAAACATGACAGTTGAACATGTTAAACAGATAAACTGTAAAACTCTGGATTAAAGTAAATACATTTAAGATTAAAAAAATGATTTGTTAGATTAGAAAGTTTTGTCATCTTGTGTGCTCATGACAAAATGAGAGGAGAGACACGAGTTCTCTTTTTTGTAGTTACTAACAAAAGCAGAAAGCGCATTCTGTAGTGAAATACTGCTGTATTTGAGGCACAACCACTAAATAAATCCACAGATATTGATTCAAAAAACAATTGTCGATGATGTTTTCTCTTAAAGAAAAAAGCAATAATAGAGGAGAGATTTGAGTGAGAATTCAATAGACTCGTTCTTACAAACGAATGGAAGCTTCCAGCAGAAAAAGCCAGTGAGGACGCAGACAGGTGCAAATTTATGGAAGAATGAGTGTGTTTCATCTGTGTGTATCAGAGCAAAAGACACGCTGATAACCGCGACGTTCCGTCTAATGAAATGCATTCAGTGACTGAAGGTAATTAACATCCTGAGGACGGCGTCTCTGCTTTGAGCTCTGCTTCTGGGAGAGGTCGTGGCTGGAAAACAGTTGGATGTCAGAAGGTGCGTCTGCAGCGGGATTTTCATGAATGCTAATGAAGCGTAGAGCCGCACGTCTCACTTCTGCTTCTTGTGGATCTGCATGAAAGGAGCAGCTCTGGAGGTGTCTCTGATCAAAAGCAGCTTCAGCTGAGAGTTTATCAGGACAACAACTGCAGTTTGTCTTCATTCAGGTGTGGATGAATTCATTGGTTGGTTCTTTTTTTTTTATGTTAGCTATACTTTAACGTATTTAATAATAAAGGTTTCACATTAAAATCTCTCAAAACTCCACTTTGTAAATCTTTTTTTTTTTTTAAAGCAAAGATCAAAGAAGGAAAATTTGATAAATTCAAAAATGTTCATCAAGTTTAACAATATTAGGAAATGAAAGAGAGCATTTGAGATAAATAAACCTGAGATAAATCATTTTTTCTGTAGAATTAGGACATTTTTCTCTAAGATTGGTCTCTCGGTAATATATATATAGCCTATATAGACATGTCATTTTTAATGTAGATGTAGAACGTGGAACTATTTTCACATTTCACAGTTCAGTTCTTCAGAAAAAAAAGTGTAACCAAGCAAAATTCATGACAAAGTTTCCTTGATCAACTCCATTCAATTCAGTTTAGATCAGGGGTATTCAACTCCAGGCCTCGAGGGCCACAGTGTCTGCATAATTTCCAGATATCCAAACTCTACTCATGACTGATTACCTGGTTCAGGTGTGTCCAACCAATTGGAGCATGCCAGATCCGGGTATGTTGGAAAACCTGCAGGAATGCGGCCCTTGAGGCCTGGAGTTGAATACCCATGGTTTAGATCATTTAATGTTGACAGATTTTTGTTAAATGTATATTAATGTCCAATTCAAGCGACTAACCCAGAGGTTGGCAACCTTTAACAGTAAAAGAGCCATTTGGACTCGTTTTCTACTGATCAAAACCTAGAAGGAGCCGCATTGACTTACATTAGCCTTTAAGAAATTTGGATTTGCATTTATAACCTTCTAAATATGAATAATGTCTATTTTTGGCACAAACAAAAGTTAAAAAAAAATATGAAAGAAACTAATATCTTTGTGTTTTTAACTTTAGAAGCAAAATAGCTAGCTTGCTGCTTAATTGCTGGCAGAACTTCAAATTAGCATAACATTTCTATGTGAAATAAATCAGCCAAAAATGTAAGCATGTTGCTGAAATAAACGAAACTCAAAATGAGCCTAAAACCCCCAGTAGATATGAAATTAGCTAAAAATGTTAGCAAATTGCTAAATTGCATAATCAGCATAAAAAACTAATTAGAGGCCAAATTCGCCAAAAAAAAAAAAAAAAAGCTAGCTTGTTGCTTAATTACTAGCTAAACTCCAAATAATCATACATTTCTTCAGTGAACTGTCAAAAACATTAGCATGTTGCTAAAATAGAAGCTAAAACTCTAAATTACCCTAAAAATCCCACTAAAAAGCAAATTAGCCAAAAACGTTCGTATGTCACTAAAATAATAGCTAGTGTCCTTTTTTTTTTAATTTACTATTATTTTATTTTTCTTCAGCCAGAGAGCCACCATGGAGAGATGAAAGCCTCATGTGGCTCTGGAGACGCAGGTTGAAGACCCCTGGACTAACCTAACCAAGACAAGTAAAGAAATAAAACGGCTGGATGAACCTAACCCCTCGCTTACACCGCTAGCGTCAAGGCTCCGTTGCGTGCGCCGCAGTCTTTTCGTAACATTAAAAGTGCGAGAGAAACTTCCACTGCAGGCGTTCAAGTCCTGCGTCTGCGGACTGGCCTCTGCGTCCTTGCGAATCCATTTCGTTCGGGTCAAATTTTGACGGACGACGCAGCTGATTTGCAGCATTTTTTTGTGAAGTTGGAGGTATTCACGACTTAAACTGGAAACCACGAATGTAAAATGCATCCGGTATATTTTCAAAATTAAACAACTCGCCGGTTCCCGCAAAAGTATTCATAAAATTTCAGTGCTTACCCATTATACAATGAAGACTCACACGCAGACAAAGAAGTGTTCTGAAATGACTGGAGAACGAGGGTGTGGCTTCCTGTATCGATAGCGAGTTATCACGTGATCCAACGTGAGTTCGCAATCTCGTGAGATCGACAGTAGAGCCTGTGGCTGGAGCAGCAGCCGGTGTAAGCCTTCGGCTGTAGCTAGTCCACTCCCGCGACGCAACGAAGCCTTGACGCTAAGCGAGGGGTAATCCTAGACAAAACCAAAAGCTGATTTTCTTTGGGATTTGCCGAAAAGTGAACAATGCCCTAAAACATGTAAAGAACTTTTCAAGAACGCTTTAAAAAGGGACGCTTTTTGATCTAGTTATCTTTGCCAGTGCAGACTAAAGAAGAACAGCCTCTCCAGAGCACAAGCTGCTTTTGACGAAGCCTCTGACCATAGTCGTCTTTCCCCTTCAGAGTGCTAAAGCCGCTACTGCCCTTAATCTTTAACTCCGTTGCGTAAAACTATGCTAATTGACCTTTTGTTTGCTGCTTTGTCAAACGGTCCGACTAAAGCTCGGCCGCTTCTGACAATCACGTCAGGAAAAGTGAATGAAACTTGAGCAGGAACGTTTTCTGGAGGAAACACTGGAGCTAATGAGCATGAGAACCTGCTAGATGTGTTGCATGCTGGGAGAGAACAGATTAGCACTCGCTGGTCACAAGTCAAAAGGGCCGAGAACAAAAAGCAGCTCGTCTCCGAAAACACACAGACTGACAAAAACACGAGCATAACTCATTCCCAGAAATGCATCATCCTTTTGCTTGACGACGTGTTGCTACGAGTTACCGCGACATCCTGTCAATCAGCGTGCCCCAGACAATGCTGTGATTGGTGGGCTGACAGACAAGGTCACCATGGCAACACAAAAGCCTGTTGATGACTCAATGCAGGGTGAGACAGAGGGCGAGGACTGAGGTTTGTGCCCCGTTGTTCAGCTCCGACTGGTTTCATGCATCAGAGTTTAGGTGTTGGAGGCTCATCAGCTCTAACCCAAGGTTAGTTTCTTCGTACGGTGGCCATTACAGATCAAAATGAGTGAAGGTAAATCAGCCAGGAAAGAACTAGTTCTGTATGTGTGGAACCAAAAGTCCAGTTATCTGCCTGCTCAACCAAACCTTTAGAAAACATGTTTTATAAATATTTTGTTTATTACTCTCCAAGGTACGGAGGCCCTACAGGGAAATTGAGGAAAAATAAATTCGTATCATTTTTCCCCCCCAAAAAATAATAATTGGCTAGTACCGGATGCGCACCAGTTACTGTCTGGTGCGCATCAATTAGTAACCAGAGCAATTTTTTTTTGCTTAATTAAATTTTTGGAAAAAAAAAACAGTTACCATTTGGAGTGCACCAGTTCCTAATCAGATTTTTTTTTCTTTTTTTACCACTTTAATGGAGAGGCACAAGCTTCAAGTTTCTTGTGTATTTGATCAGAAAACTCATAAATTCACTATTTTTTTAATCAAAGAAATGTTGAAAACCCACAAAGAAAAAAGTATTGATTGAACAGACATGTCCAAAAAAAGCATCGTCATCTTATTTTATTTACACATTTTTAAGCTACATTTTGCAGAAGACGCACTGCCTCATTGTCTCCCCTGACGGGACGTGACCAGTGTATTTAAATGTCCACAGCAGAAAAAAGCGTCTCAGGTCCATCAAGCAGGACGTTACATTTTGCTACGATTATGATTTGTATGAATGAACTATTGATTGTTTTTCACTGATAAAATGTCAAAATGTAAAGATTAATAATTAATAATTGCTTTTTTTTTTCCTTTGGACAAAAGCAAGCACAAGTTCTTAAAAAATAAAAAAAACAGTGAAATCTAACATTGAAACTTTAAAACACAATTTCTTCTGCTTATACATGAAGTCAGTGTGGTGTACCATCTGTCTTTTCATCACTTACTACTGTTGTTGATTAAATCCTAAATACTGTAGTGTGGCCTAATATGTGCCACAAATCATCAGATCTTAGAAAAAAATCAAACTTTTTGCCAATATTTTGCTCCAAAGGATTTATGGATCATACAGGCCTGTTGAGTGTAATCTAAAAGATAAACTTTACAGATTATTCTATGGTTTCAGGAGATTCTCAGCCATAAATTCACAAATCTGGATAAAGATTTTAATCTATGATAAAAGAATGTATGAATTATTTTTAAAAAGATTTTTTCTTTAGCCAAAGAGGTCAAATTTAGTGTAAAGGAACATTTCCAGTGTTTGAATCTTAGTGGCAGACACCATTTTAGATAAATATAGTAATTTGTTTTTATTTTTTTTTATGGATTTGATTTGATTTGATTTGACTTGACTTGACTTGACTTGAATTGATTTTTAATGGATTTGATATTATTTGATTTGATTAAATTTGATTTGATTTTATTTGATTTTTTATGGATTTGATTGATTTGATTTGACTTGACTTGACTTGACTTGACTTGACTTGACTTGACTTGATTTGATTTGATTTGATTTGATTTGATTTGATCTAGACCACACCACAGTGTGGTTCATATGACACAATAAAACCAAAAGTTATAAATGCAAAATCAAAGACAGGGAATAAATGAGATCAGAAACATCGCATCTAAAAACATTTGTGCTGCAATTGTAAACATGTATTTTGAAACCAAATAAAATGATGTTGAAAGCAAACGTTTAATATTTTTATTTGCAACTTTGAAAGTTTACTTTTATGTGGGTTTTATTCGTGGTGACACAAACATCACTTCATAAAGGACATCACTGATCGGCGTTCAAGTTTTAACGTTTCACATACATTTCAACGATACTAATAAAAGTTTTATCATTAGAACGAAGCGTATCCAGTATCTAATTCTGGTCGGAATGATGGTCAAACATCATCATCCAGTCCCAAAATACGCATATTTTTCAGATTCTTTTTTTGATTAATTTTTTCAAATTCCGTTTTGATTTCTACAAACTGCTTTTTTAAATTCTCTTTTTAGAGGAAATTTTTGACATTTTCATTAGATCCAAAGACAAATCTGAATGACAAGTTCACTTATTCAGCTAAAAATACACAACTGAAGAAAAAGAAGAAGCCAAAAGACAGTCTGACTATATTTAGCAGCTTTTTAGACACGTCCCAGCTGTGGTCAGAGCAGATGTTTACTGTCCAGTCTCTGAGTCTAGAGGGAAACTATCAATGTTGTTGCTGCATGATCTCAATTTGAGCAGATTCATGCATAAAGTTGTTGTTTAATTAACCCGACATGCACACAACAGACGACCCAAATGTAATAATTAGAAATTAAATAACGGCATCTACCAGGTTTTAAGTCCTTATGTAAAAAACTATAATTGGATGAAACAGCAGCCCAGACAACGCCGACATGACTTCAGGAAAACCAATTTAAGGAGACGGACTCGCGCTCCCACCAGGCTGACGGAGCGGGCCGAGCCGAGCTGTCAGGAAGTGTTGCAGGAAGTAGCGTTCGGCTTTCTGTCTGACCTTTTCAGAGGATCAATACGGTATGGAGCCATCCGAGTTCTGACAACTACACAGCCAATAAAAGAGTGACAAAGAGATGGAAGGAGGACGATTGACCAAAGAGCAGCTCCGTCCTGAATAATAAAGGAGGTTTTCATTGTCTGTTACAGGTTTGAACCCCAACCTGTCAGAGAAACATTCAGATTTGATTCAGTGCTTTATTCAGACGGAGTTTAGGACCACAGCTTTCTAAGTGCAACATCCTCCATTGGAAGCAGACTTCTTTTCCTAGTTAACCAGAATTCCTGTGAGAGTTTTTTAGGTTTTAACTGATGAACCCTCTTTTTCTGAGGCAGCAAACCAAAATCCAATAAAATATGAAACACTCTTCTTATCTACCTCTTTGTAGTCTGTCGGAGCTGCATGAGATAATTGGCTTCTTTTTGCTCTCACTCCTGAACTCCTAAAGCTGAAATTCAATTTGGTGCCAAAAAGTAGAAATTAAAACATAAATGCTTGACTCACAGAGAAAACTGCTGCATCCTGGCAGGTGCTGACTGGTTTGAAGTCGGGACGTTCAAAATCAGCAGAGATAATTCAACACTTATTAAGAGTCGACACAGCTAAGTTCACTTTGAAACAAAGTTATTGAACATTTTAAAGTCCCTCTCCACACATCTTCTGTTCATTGTAAAATTGTTACCAGGGTTTTTTAATTAGAATTATGGAACTACATTTACAATTAAAAAAACCCTGTTGTTTTTAAAGTTTCTACAGAGTGGCAGGAGCTGATCAGAAACTCTCCTCTGAGTTGTGGGCGGGACTTTTGGCGTAAACGTAAACCTTTGCTTATTTCTCATCATTCCTCTCTCCTGCTAGCTTACAGACAACCCAAACAACATTAGACGTTACCATGCAAAGTCTACTTTTGAGCTTTTAAGTGTATTATACTGTTCATTCCTCACTATAATGAACCCCAAAGTGGTATTTTGATCCGTTCACACATTTCTGAGTAATCCTCTAAAACAATGCGCTCTCAGCAGCAGCCCCTCCCATACCCACAAAAACGAGCGGGTCCTCACATCCTTACATCACAAGTTGAGAACCGCCCCCTCCAGGAAGAGTCTGCTCCGCCCCCAGGCTAACACAAACGCTTGCTCTGTGAAGCTAGCGGTGATCAGCTTGCTTAAAAACAGACTATTTATGGTGCAAAGAAAGGGAGCAGACTATTTCCTGGTAGATAAAGGGAGAAGACTATTTCCTATAGGGGAAAAAGGGAGCTGCCTATTTCCTGGTGGAGATGACTGGATCAGAAGAACAAGTTCTAACGTTAAATAATGAGCAAAGACGGAAAGGTGCGAGTGTCTCCAGGAAAATGATTTGCATCAAAGCGAAGAAGATTTTTGATGAGAAGATGGATGATGCTTCAAATAGCAAAGAAACGTTCACAGACAGTGCTATTGAGAACAATCTTTTCACCGTTTCAATAAATCCTAAAATGTTCATCTGCTGCTGTTTACATTTTTGACCAAATTTCACCTCAAAATCAAACCATTAGTCTTTACCATTCTCTCCATGCCAAATTTGGCATGGAGAGAATGGTAAATGGTAATTTTTGGGGATTATTAAATGGGCTGCACAGTATGTACTTCAATTTTCTTTTTTAATAATTATTTTTGTGAGTGACATGCTGACGAGGCCAACTCTAGGTTGAAGTCATGAAATGGCCCTCAAGGATCGAAGGGCGGAGCCTCAGAGATCGAGTCGTTTTGCTTCCGGATATGAAAAGAATGCACAAAAATAATTAATATTTTATAAATAATTTGCTTTTTACTGTTCCAAAGGTAATATAAATGGAAGTGCAGAACTGTCACCCAGTAGAAATAAAAAAAAGAAGAAAACGGCATGTCACGTTATAATGTGAAAGTTTGTTGTTCTAACAATATAACTTTCTTGTTTGTCTAATATAACATAAAGTTCTTACAAAATAATTTTCACATTTAAACAATAAACCTGTTTATCATCTTATAGCAAAAAACTTTTCATGTTCTTTTATATTGTTTGAACAAAAGTTTATTGTAAGAATACAAAACATGCTGCATTCAGAATCCAATAAGCTCCCAGTTTGATAAAGTTAGGAAGACATTTACAGATTTAAACTTCTGGGCTCAATCGCTCTTCTGATAAACATTCAAGTGTGACAGCAAGTATCTCAATCATTTTGTATTATCACAGAGAGTGAGCTACAAATGCATTTCAAAAGAAAATGATTTTTTTTTTTTTTTTGCTGTTTAAGTGTTCTCCTTGAGTTGCAGAAAGACGGCTGCTAAGGGACCGTCTAAAAAGTGCAAGCTTCGAGGGAAAAGGACATTCTGTAAAAACCAATAATCTCTCAAAAATGAATAAGTATCTGCATTTATGTGAGTAAGTCACCGTATTCATGCTACAATAAGCAAATGCTACAATATATAAATGAATGGTTTAAGTATTACAGTGATTGAAACAACATCAACACTGGAACTGAAGCTCTGGTGTTAAAGAGTTAATGACACATCTGCCGTCTGAGACTATAATTACATCATTTGACAGAAAAATGAAAACCTTTGTGAATAAATCTGTTGAAAAGAGTTTTAGTTCTCAGTTATAATGAGAAATACATTAAAAACAGAAGAATAGTTCATCTCTAAATGTGCTTTTAGCAAAATAATAAAATAAATGAAACAAAGTGTGAGCATCAGTGCTGTAAACATTTTTACTTATGAACAAATGAGCTGAAATTATTAATTGTATGTGTCAGAAATATCAAAACTGTTGTGAATGTGTGGAAAAAATCAAGTAAAGAAAAGAGGAATATTTGCTGTTATGATACAAACATGTGACCTCTGAGCTACTGGGGTTAAAAAATGAATCTGATCTGCACAGGAGGAATTTGTTTTACCGATCATTACTGTGGTAACTACAAGCTAGTGCACAAACAAACATCTTTGCAAAAACCTCCTGCTACACAACAGGAGGTCCCGGAGCCCCTCAGTGTGTGTCTGTGTGAGTGTGAGAGCCCAAAGGTTTGATTAAAAAGCTCTTCCTGGTTTTGAGATGCTAATCTTTGTATTATCAGCTGGATAAAAGGGAGTTTAGCTGCTTAAAGACAAACAAATGACTTCTGGCACACAAACACCATACATGGCTAATGAGCGCTTTGTGTGAGCGCTCACAGCTCGTCTTTGTGTTCCTCTGCAGACTGACGGAGGGACGTCTAAATCGTTCTCAGCTCTCAGGCTTGGTGGCTACGCAAACACAACACTTGAGAGTGAAATCCCATCATGTCGGCGACAGAACGCATTCATGACATCACTTTTCATGTCAGCTTACTCGCACCGGCCAACTGTGATGTCACCGCCAGGCGAAAAGCTCTGAACCCGCCTGGCATTTCAACTCTCCTCCGACGTTTTCAGGGAACCTGCAGGTTTTCTCTCTTTTTGTGCTTCCACAATAGGATGACATTCCCCAACTGTCAGGAGTTACTCTTTCATACTTTCATACTTCAGCCATTGCTGTGACGGATATAAAAACTGGCCTGAAACATCCCAGCCGTGACAGACGAGCAGGCAGATGCTCTTGTTAGATGCAAACTTTTTCATTTACTCCACAAATACACGCAGAACAAATCTTATCCATCAGGATTAGGAGCGGGGATTAATGTCCCTGTCAGACAGCGTATGAGACTCTAGCTGCACCTGTCCATCAGCGGGAAGTTTTAGGGCTGGGCTTATAAAAATCGATCAATCGATCTAAGCTTAATTTATTAATAATTGATCCATTAAGTAGGGATCGATCTAACCCCTAAAGGTACAGTCCGCTAGCTTGATACTAACATTTAATGGAATTTTCCATTGGACTGCTAATGCTAACGCTCAGTCATGAAGATATTGCTGAATAAATTTACACCAGGAATTAGTTTTCCAAGTTTTATTTAACCTTGTGTGGAATTAAATATTTTTTGCTCAGATTTTCTTCTTCTGGAATAAGGTGTAAAACGGAATAAGGCGCCACCTAGTGGCCAAACTGAAACGTCCTCCAGGAGAGACAGAAGAATTGTTGGAGCTTCTCTGTTTGAGAATTCATGTAACACTGTATGCTATTAACAATCTCATCATTGTTTGACTAATACATTTCACAGTATTTGACAAGTATCAGATACATTTGAATATCTTCAAAACATATATTAATATACTTCTAAAAAAAATTGGTCTAAATTTTTAAACTGTGTAAATTCAAAATTGAATTAAAGTGGACCGAAAGAAATTGAAAAAAAAATCAGAATCAAAATGATTCAGGCTCAATTGAATTGATTCTGGAGATTATTGGTGACACTCAACCCTAGTAGGCTATGTTTTTTTGTAGAGGATCATTTGTGTGAAATATCTGCTGTATGTATAAAAATTCAGATAGAACCCCTAAAGCGATCTACACACACGTTTAACCCATTGTGTTCACACTGGACAATCAGGGAGGGGCTTCTTCTTCTAATTCTACCGTTTGGTAATGTGCATGTCTGCCACTTACAGTCGACGCAAAATGTTGAAGTGGACAATGAAACAGAAACGTTCCGTTTGTTGCTAGCTTCTTTGCAATAGGGGACATGGATTAGCATCGTGTCAGGAGAGTTAGCTTAAGTTATCTTTATTGGAACAACACAGACATCATCAGGCTCATCACCATGTCTGGGGTCACCAGATAAACCAGCTACGCTCTGAGTACGGTGAGTTCTCCGCCTCTCCATAGTACAATACCAAATCTGAGTCGCTGTTGGTTTTAAACAACCTGAAACGTTTCTCTGCTACTACAAGAAAGACGAGAGAGAGATTAGCTCAAAATACTAACAAGAGAAACAGACAGAGAAACGTCTAACTTCTCTCTCCACTCTGAAGTTTTTATTCCATAGTAGGGGTTCGCTAGTTACATTTAGACCTTTAGCTCTGAGGGTAACAGGGAAAGGAAAGCTACAGACCGGTTTTTACTATCACTAACATCAGATTCTCTATCATCCTTTTTGTGTTTCTGTTTCTTCAAGTATCTGCATTATCTCAGCTCCTCACAGCCTTCAGCGACTCCAGTTTCATGAAACTAAGCTGAACACGACGTCAAGCAAGAAGATTGAAGAAATCACTCCAAGCAAATATTTGATAAATGTATGTACAACTTTATCACTTCCAGATTAGTCTAAGTTCAACAGAGTTTAACTTATAATGTGGGTTTAATAGCGTTTTGTATGTAGAGCCAGAACACAGTCATTAACTCTTGAAGCTACGTAAACACCAGAGTTTACAACGCATAAAAATCAACTTTACATAGACGTTTTATTGAAAGCGGTCATAGCTTTAGCATCGAGAGAAAGTAAAAGGTGCATTAACCTGACAAGTCGTCTGTTGAACTTGGAGTAAACTTGTTTCCACTCTCCACTGTTAAAGGAAGTTCCACTCAACCTCATTTCTTTCAATGTTTTATTTGTTTGTTGGTTGGTACAGGTGCAATAAAAACAGAAAAAAACAGTAGAGACACCACCTGGGCAGGTGGAAAAACTAGCAGCTAAGGCTGGGTATCAACTCTAATTTTCAGAAATGATTTGACACAGATTTTGAGATTCTTTTGATTCCTCAGTTCAATTTTCTCAAATGGAAATGCTCCGACAATTGTTCTGCATCTCCTGGGGGGCGTTTCAGTTTGGCCACTAGGTGGCGATCACGCAATAGCATTACACCTTATTCCAGAAGAAGAAGAAGGAATGAGAAAAAAAAAACAATGTTTTAGACTAAACAAAAAATATTTCCTTACAAAAAGTTTGAAAAATTCCCGCCTGTTAGTATATAAAGAGTTTTATTTCGTCAGCAATGTATGTTTAGGTCGACCGAGTGTTAGCATTAGCATTTTTATTTCTGAGGTAAACAAACAGAGAAATTTCAACTTTACTAATCCTATTTAAAATATAATATATACTGAGTACACTTTAGAAAGCATGTCCCCTTCACAGAAACACAGAGGAACATCTTAAACTTGAAATACATGTCCTCTGTAGATACTAGATCATTCAGCAGAATACAGGAGGGATGAAACGATTCGTTTTAAATATGATTTGATCATAATTGCTGATACTAATAGTCAATGTTGATTCATTTTGAACGATGCAATTCAATTCGCTGACCTAAAGCTGAAGCTTTTCACTTCCTCATTCGAGCAGACAGAACTATCATAATCAAACGGGAGGGGGTAAGGGGCGGGGCTGCTCAGCTCCAAAAGCCACGCCCCTTCAGAGGAGATACAGGAAACCGAGGATTCAGATCTACATGAAAAGTGGCTTTTTTAAAGATATTTAGGTTGTAGGATTTGGGTTAAAAACTTCATAATTCTAATTAAAACACTCCTGGGAACGTTTCTTAAATTGAAGAAAATTACGATAAAGAATTTCAACCAAGTGACCCAACCAGAAGCCAGAGAGTTTTCTCATGAGGAGCCGTCTTTGGCCCGTCATCCACATGAGGACAACCGGCGACGGCGCGGTTGAGGTCCCCCCAGAGAAGACTTTGACAGGGAAACAAAAACAAGAACACACACAAGGCGTCCTAAGAGTTGTGTGTTTAGCCGCTGACCAGCAGGACCTGTGTGTGAATATGCCCACTTGTTTACATAATCCAACATGAATAAACATGAGATGATTTATAAATAAACATGCTGAAGGCGACGCGGCAAACACACACAAACGGTTCTGGGGAGATCATGAATATTCAGCAGCGTTGTCCGTCGTTCTCACACTCATTCGTTGTTTTGCTCTCGGCCGGCCGGACGGCTCCGTCAGGCCAGATGGACGGACACTTGTCCTGCTTTAGGACACTTCGTTTTTATGTCTTCCATCTGAAGAGTCCTCACCTGATGAATCCATTCTCTCCAGAATCTCCTTGCTTCTCAGCTTTTTCATTTCATTTCTTTTGAAGTTTAGAGTTCTATTTCCTCCCTTCTGACTGCCAGAGGTGATGCTGCCAGCACCAATGATCCATCGATTTGTCATGTGTGACTTCCCAGTGACTCGAGTGAGGCTATAAAGTCACCTGAACAAGACCGAATGAACCAATCTATAATTTAAAAAATAAAAAGAACCAGCTTGATGAGAAGAGATCAACTGACGCTAAAACACTAAATCTTTAACTTACTGTAACTTTTCATCCGTTAACACGATCAACACAATTCTAGTAGATTCTGAAGGAGAAACGAGGTGCGAGCTGTACGGATGGATGGCTCAGATATTGATTATTTATAGCATAATATTAGCTTGGGGTTGTGAGGGGCTGCAAGCTAGTGGGGGGAGAGAGTTTGCACCAACAGTCAAAACTCGGAGATGGATTTCTAATGAACTCCTGTAGCAGAAATGTGACCTTGTCAAATGGCCGTCACTCCATTCTCGCAGGCAGCTGCATTGGTATAATTTCATTTACAAGACTCTGATTGGTAAAACAACACACTACCTTCAGTCCATCCTAAAAATGGCAACTAGTACTTACAGTTTGCGTTCCAATAACTTTCTCACCATGGCTGTACCCAGAGTTAGAACCACGTTTGGCCGCTCCTCGTTCTCTTTTTCTGCCTTCTATGATTGGAGCGAGCTGCAGAAAACCCTGAAGTTGCGTAATCTGGTCTCATTAGCTGCATTCAAGACCTCTTTAATGGATGTGATTAGGGAATAATGCAGGTGTTATTAGCTTAGCTTTTTATTTTTATTTATATATTTTATTTTATTTTTTTTTTTCATCTTAAATTTGTTTTTATTGTTTTAATGGGTCTTCTATGTTAATTATTAACTTGGTGCCTCCTGTTGACTTTTATTGTAAATATTTAAAATATTGCTGTCAGAAGTTTATATTTTTAATCTGTGTGTAACTTTTTACCCTGTTCTATTTTTACTGTTGATGCCTAATCAGGTCGTCGTTGTAAATGAGAAGTTGTTCTCAATCGACCAACCTGTATAAAGGTTATATGAGAAAATATGTCTTAGAAAAAGACAGTTTTTAAATTTTAATCATCATAATCAAATGTCAACTGGGAACAATTTTGCATCAAATCAAAAGTTGATCGTAGTGGATTATTAAAGCTTCTGGACATCCGCATACAGAACTTTCCCTCTGAATACTTTAGTTTTCGACAGCTCTTGGAAGAGTGGAGCAGCAGATGATGTTCAGGCTCCTCTGTTTATTATTTTTTTAGCAGGAAAATGCTGCCCCCTAGTGGCTGCGTGAGCACAAGACAGCTAAAGCAGAACACATGACATCACAGGTTCTATGTTCATCAGCTCGAAAGGTTAAACTTGTGTTAATAATAAGAAATTGTACAATTTTCAAAATTTGGGATGAAAGTAATGACGACACAATGATTCTCATTAAAGTTCTAGAAAAATATGTCTTGACAGACGTTTTGGCTCCTTTGTTGCTTTATCTGTCTAATCTAAAGGTAGACAACCATGATGCCCCCACCTCCATGCTTCAGCTCCAAGTTCTGGAAGTAAAACATTTATTCAAAAGTGTGAGAGTTTTAAAGGGGCCTTACCATGATTTTCTTAAGCTTTTCAGAGTAAAATATATCTATGTAAATGATCATATTTTACCTTTTGAAAACTAAAAAACAAATGAATTATGAAAATTTAAGTTATTTTTGAGATTTTTTTTTCCTCCCTGGAAGTAAAACGACGCTGCGTGTGGCTGCCGCCCATTTCATGACGTCATCCTACAGCAGGCAGCGTGTCTGCGACTCTCCCACGAAAACAAACGTCCAAACTGGTATTAAAGATGGAGGCACATCCCACATATCTGCCTTTAGCAGCTCTGGCCATCGTTACACTGGTTCACAACACAAACACAGGACACGACTGGAAGATATACGGCATTCTGCATCTAAAATGAAAGGTTTTTGCTGATCACGAATCGCTCTGTGGAGAAATCAGGTGTTATTGTTAGACTGGGGGCGGAGCTGACTCTTCCTGAAAGGGGCTGTCTCTCACTCTGTGACATCAGCAAGTGAGAACTTGCTTGTTTTCGTGGGTATGGGAGGGGCTGCCGTTGAGAGCGCAGGATTACTCAGAAATACGTGAACAGATCCAATTACTGCTTTGGAGTCCTTTATGGTGAAAAATGAACAGTATAATGCACTTAAAAGCTCAAAAAGGTTTTTTTAAAAATTTTTTTTTAAATGGTATAGCCTCTTTAAAGTTGCTAAAATTCTAACTTTAACAGGAGAATCACTTAACAGAGGGAAGTGCACTAACATCACAAAAACTCAGTTAAAATGAAAAACTTCGTATTTATTGTCACAAACAGTCTTAAACATCAGCACATCACCATCAGTACGTTACAATGTCAATATAATATAAAAAAAAGGAGAACTAAATCTGAACTGAGTAACCAGGACAGCATTCATTGTAGTCATGTAGAGCAGAACGTTACAGGAAGTGTTGGCTGTCAAACGCCGCCGGTCAGGCTTCACCGCCAGATCAGTCTGGATTTCTGGTGTCAGAACGAAACCTGACAAGACCAGCGCTCTGAAACGACACCGCAGACTCAGAGACAGGCGGCCGCTTTAAACTGCACTTTAACACAAAACTACAACCTCCATTTTGCTGCTTCAGTCACAGAGAAACAGACAGAAAGATGAGGATTTATCAGAAGAAAGTTTCACTTTAATGCTGAAGGTAAACAAATAGCTGCAGGACTTTCTTTCTCCTATTTATCTTGTTGCCTCCAATTCAGGAAAACTAAATACAAACTAAACATAACTGTTATTTCCCATGTTTGAATCTTGGTTTTATTTTTTGGAGGGTTTTGAGGCTCAGATGAGACAATTCTTTAAGGACAAAAAGAAAAGTAAAAGAAAACAGCAAATGTTTAAAGAAATGTTGAGTCCTTCACAAAATCTGCTGAACTTCCCTAAAGCTCCGCCCGAATCATGGAAGGGGTTCACGATGATCCTCCACAGATCTGTTAACTGTGACTGAACCTGAGATCTGAAGACAGTGGGTTGGGTGATGCAGCTCAGGAGGAGCCACTAGAGGGCGCAGTGTGAGCTGGGAAGCCGAATAATCCAGAAACGTCTCAAATCCAAGCTTTGGAGTGAAATGAGAATGGCTCCGTGTTCACCCTCGCAGATCTTGTATGTGTTCACCTGAAGAACAGATGACAGGACCAGCGGTTTGGCTTCAGTAGCTGAGAGGGATCACTGGTTGAGATGCATGCTGGGACTTTTACACACAGTAGACAAAAAACAAATGATCTGCAGAGACAGAGCTGGGTGTTGCACAGCAGTGACCCACATCTACAAGTCCAGAAAAGCTTAATCAGCCTGGCAGACAAAACCCAGGGCACACGCTACACACTGTCCGTATTTAACACAAAAACTACCACAAAAATCAAAAGTCCTGACTTTCTGCACGCCACGGCCAGCGCGTGGATCCCATTGTGCTTCACTTCATCTCATGAGTGACAGATGCACGGCAGCCAATCAGGGAAGCCTCAGCGTAAAGAAACGGTCACGTGTCCACTGGCCTCCTCCCGCTGCTCATGTGCGCCTCCTCTTGGCTCCGCCTGGACTTGCAGGGTTGGAAGATGACAGCAGCTTGTCGGCGGCTCGGCTCCTCTTCCTCTTCTCGGCCTCCTTCGTCCCTCCTGCTCCTCCTCCTCCTCCTCCCCCTGTTGTCGCTCCTCCTTCACTGCCGCTCTTCTCCTTGTCCCGCTCCCTCTCCCTGTCCCGGACGCTGCTCGTTCGCTCCGGCATCTTAATGGAGGAGTTGCTCCCTGAGACGAGACACGCAGAGCAAACACTTTGAGTAAACACAGTCAGCGTGCTCTCTTCAGCCCCGCAGGGTCCTGACTAATCGCTGGATTTGCTATACAAGCTGCTGCCGTGGAAACAGACGGCCATAAGGAGAGCCTTTCACTCTCACACACATTTCAGGATCGGTTTGACATCTTCTCGCCATTTAGCACTAATTTGCAACGTACCAATAAATCCAGGACATCCCGTAATGGAGAAACATTGAGGAATATATATAATTGGATAGAAACTCACACATGAAGGGGTTCAAGTTCTGGTGTGATCATAGTTGAGAAACTTACAGCTTCATGTACAAATGTTTTATCTTAAAATAATTGTTCGCAAACTCGTTGTGAGTTCCATTTGATTTGAGAGCATTACGTAGAATTTTTGTTTTTGATGTAGTTGTTTAAAAAAAATTGATAATAATGAATACTCAGATGAAAAAACGTTTCTGGTGTTTTTAACATCTTGTTGCATTTTTCTGGTGACGGAGGACAATACTAAGAGCTTAAAACTTAATTTCCGAGGATTACTTTTTTTATTCAAAAAATGTTGCTTTAAGAAGAGCTTATTTGTGACAAAAAGAACGAGCTACATTAACCACGAGCTCCCTGTTCCACGCATTTGGATTCATCCACTTTCAGACAAATAGATCCATGAACGTCTTTGTTTGTCTCGTCTGAGCTGGAATCTGGATCTAAACTGTACAGCTGGAGAGCTCTGATATCGGTTGAGGGGCTTTAAGCTAGTGGGAAAGCGCGTTAACAGATTGGTGAGAGGAAGTGGGGGCGGGTTTGCTCTGCACTAACTGCCCACAGCTCAGAGGCAGATTTCTAATAATGCCGCTTTGCCGAAACTCTGTCACTAAGAACGACACAGAACATAGATTATGTCCAAAAACAGAGAAATCATAAATTAGGCAAATCATTTGCAGCGGTTTGCTGCCATGATTAGTCGACTAATCGACGACTAATTTAGTAGTCGACTAGGAGTTACTTTATATTACATGGAGTAAGAGTGTAATACAGTTGAATGTTATAAAGGCATTCTGCTAGCTTTTTGGACTATTATTAAGGTTTATAGGCTATTTTTGACTTTTGCTATTATTTCAGTTACATGCTAGCTGTTTTGGCTAACACGTTTTTTTCTCAGTTATTTAGAAATTGTTAATATTTCAGATATGTGCTAGGTGTTTTGACTAATTTAGAATTTTTTCAGTTTTTAGGCTGACTTAGAGTTGAGCAAATATTTCAGCTACATGCTAGCTTTTTTGGCTAGTGTAAATTTTATTCAGTTTTTTAGGCTGTTTTGGAATTTAGATAATATTTCAGATGCGTGCTAGCTGTTATGACTAATTTAGGATTTTATTTGGGGTTTTTTTTGGAGTACAGATACTATTTAAGTTACATGCTAGCTGTTTTGCCAAACTTAATCTTTTTTCAGACTGCTTTGGAATTTAGCTAATATTTCAGATCCGTGCTAGCTGTTTTGACTCATTTAGGTTTTTTTTCAGTTTTTTTAGGCCAATTTGAAGTTTAGCTAATATTTCAGCAACATGCTAGCTGTTTTGGCTAACTTAGGCATTTTTAGGATAATTTGGGATTTATTAATATTTTAGCTGGCTTCAGCATTTTCAGCTATCAGTTTCAGCATCTTCAGCTATTGTCACTAGCATCTACAGCGACCAAATTCAGCTTACAGCATATTATAGTTTTTAGTTATTTTAAAGCTAATGATGGTTAAGATGAGTGTTTTACATCCATTTTATGCATGACTCGATTAGACGACTAATCGGAAAAAATAACCAGTGATCAGTCGACCATTAAAATAATCCTTTGTGGCAAAACTACAGATAATTGGCTCCTACAAGTTGACAATTCATATTATAAGTATCAGACCGCGCCAAAATGATTTAATGTTAAAACGAAGCAAAACGTCCCTCGTGGCAAACAAAACCCGAAACACCCCACATGATAGCTACCTAGTTATAAAGCTAGCCAATTGGTCAATCGCGGTCATGTGACCTAAAGGCACGCAAGGCATGTAGCGACAAAGAGCCACTGACAGGGCAAGACGATGCAGCGGAACGGTTTTGTTATAAATTTCTTGTTTATATTAGAATATGAATAATCACTCAAAAAGGTTTGAGAAGGTCTGAGAGTTTCTGAGCTCCAACAAACGGACATTTCTGGATCCTGAGTCACGGATAAAGCCAAGTGGAGCAAAATATCTACGGGAAAAGGTAACTGAACTGTACAAAACAGGAAAGAGATAAAAGAAGATATCCAGGAACTGAGAATGCTGGTCAGCCGTGCTCAAACTTTGATCTAGATGTGGAAAACGAGGCGTTCTGTTGAAACCAAACCATAACATTTCTAACACAACTGCCAAAATAATCGGAAGAAAAACTCCAGCTGTGATCCCGGTCACAGCAGAACTAGTGTGAATGTTTTGAGATTGAACTTCAAGCTGTTATTGCAGCAAAAGGCATTAAGAACTGGGGCGTGTCAACTTTTAACAGGGTCATTTGGGGAGTTTCTGTTGCCATAGTGATTTATAAAGAGTTAACACAATAAATGGCCTCATCCAACCAATCACTACGAGAGGAAATAAAGCTTCTCTATAGTTCTCTGAATAATAGTCTAGAGGTCATCATTTTTTCCAAGTTATGTAAACTTACGAGCACAACTATATGCGGTCAAAGACAGCAGAAGGTCGAGGGTGTGGACAGGAACGAGTGCCGAGTCAGCGAGTGGATGTGAGCCGAGAAACCACAGATCAGTGAAGGACAGACTGGAATTAAGCTGTTCAAGCAAAAAAAAAAAAGTTTTTCATCTTTTCAAAGTTAGAGATGAATTGGACTGTGTATAAGTTTCCTCCCTGATCTCCAATTATTAAAAACTAGATAGTGTGGGACCATCTAGTGCACATGTGCCACAGTCAAGGCCCGGGGGCCGGATCCGGCCCTCTGGGTGATTATATCTGGCCTTCTAGATAATTTTACATTATAATTATTAATGGCCTGCAGCTATCTTGTGTTGGTAACATAGTGCAACACATTCTTATTCCCAAGTTGTCACATACTGACGCTTTATTAAGGACCCCTCTGTGTCAAAAATGACATTTTAGTTGTCGTCGTTTTTTGACGTCCAAATAAATAAACCTCCGGGCTGAAAACCGGCGCCGGTCCGGTACTGGGACATGTGTGAAAGTGTTTGTAACTCATAATTTAAAATAAAAGTCAATACTGGAAATAAATGCTATTTCATTTTCACAATGTAACTGCATTTCTTCTCTGTTAAATGAAATTAAAAGCAAACATCAGAACGTATTTTTGTTTTTCCTCTTTAAACACAGCTCATTCTGTACCTTAATTAAAAATATAAAGAAAATAACATTTGAAATTTCATTTTTTTAAAAAAGTTCTTTAGTAATTTTGTACCAAAATTCAATAAGAAATATCAAATTTGAAAATGCATAAACAGAAATATTTTTTCCTTTTCACATTATACCTGCATTACTGGTCTTTTAAATGAAATGAAGAAGAAAAATGCTCCAAACGGCTTTTTCATTTTCTTCTTTAAAACTGCTCATTTTATGACTTAATTAAAATGATAAAGAAAATGGCATTTGATATTTAATTTTCAAGAAGTTCTCTGGTAAATTTGTACCAAAATTCAATAAGAAATATCAAGTTTGAACATTTTAATGGATTAAGAGAAATGCTTATTCTTTTTCTAAATGTACCCGCAATACTTCTCTCTTAAATAAAATAAAAAAAGCAATTCTTTCCATTTTCTTTAACATCACCGCTCAATCTGTAACATAATTAAAGCAGCAAAGCCAATGAAGATTGCTTTTTCGTTTCCACATTCTGCCGTGCATTAAGTGTCTCATAAATCATGCTAGGGTTAGGAGAACAGGCGTTCGGATCGAGTACCGTTACCGGCAGCATCCCGAGGTTCAGTCCACGTTAATAAGTTACTTTCTAAAACTGTAGTTTTAGAGAGCTCAATAAATGTTTATCTTGTGCCGCCCATGACCTAAAGTGTGTTTTGGATTTTGGCCCACGCTGCAATATAATACTGATATAGAGTCATTTATTTTAAAAGCAATTTAGAATCCATTTAAACAGCAAATATAACGCTGGCGATTTCATGAAGTAAAAACCTAATAAATACAAACATTTTGAGAAGACTGTTTATGAATCCACAGTTCTCTGATGATGAAAACATGGATAGTTTAATAAAAAAATATATATATTTCTTTTAAAAATATTGTTTAAATGTTCTGCATATTAAGGTCTATATTCGCAAGTCTTGAGCACTGATTTTTTTGCAGAGACTTCTGGGAAATCAAGGAATTCAAACACAGCCTTTGTGTGTCAAGGAGAGAAGACTGAGAGGAAGTGATGTCATCGTGACCACACAGCTCGTCTACCTGCCTGATGGATCTCTAAAGATAGAATTTGAAGCTGATGAGACACCAACACAACTTCTTCCAGCAAACACCTGAGCTCCAATCCTCTGAGGGTTTCAAATGAAGCAGCAGCAGGAGGAAGAGGAAGAGGAAGAGGAGGACGACAAACCTTCTTCATGAGTTGCTGGAGGTTCTCTCTCCATCCTGAACTCCTCTTTGGTCTCCTCCTCTGAGCCCAGCTTCCCTGCACACACAGGTGAGATTTATGGTATCATGCAGAAAAAAACAGTAAACTATAATTGAATCTAATAGATGCTCCAGTGTCTTTGGTGGGCCTGGAAGCGCTTTGGGGTTTCCCGAGGAGGTTTCTGTGGAGGAGGAGGAGGAGGAGGAGGTCTGGGCATCTGCAGCTCCAGGTAAACCAGTGAAGGTGGATGAATTCATGTGATCGTGTTAGCCTGACTTGAATCAAATAAACCTGGTTGGCTCCAGAGCTCCTGCTCTCACCTTCTTTTACTTCCTGAATGATGTCATCAGGCAGAGAGAAGGCCTTCTCTGTGTTTGGAAACGGCAGGATTTCCGACTCGTGCTAAACAGGCAAAAAAAAAAAAAAAAGTCATCCAGACTTCAGAGACGCCGTCAGTGTGTGTGTGTGGGTGTGTGTGTGTGTGTGTTCCTCACCAGAGCCTGCATGTCGTACATGGTTCCCAGGTGGTCCCAGATGACGGAAGAGGAAACCTGCCGGCCGATGTTCTGACTGAACTTGTCTCTGATGCAGATCATGTGGAAGTGGCGGTTCACTCCTGCACGTGCACAAACACACAATTACTAACAAAATCCCTACTTTGTGTCATCTGCAGTCTACAGCCCCTTCATTACACAATAGTTAACAGACTGGCTGGCCTCTATGACAGACTCTACAGGGTGTTTAAGCGTAGCAGCTTTAGCAGATCTCCTGTTTGTGTTTAGGTTTAAGCTGATGATGGTTGTTTAAGGTCCCACTCTGATCATCTTTTGATCGGTTCTTAAAGCTTTTCCAGTGTTCTTTTAATGATAATTTTGCAGTTTTTAGCCAAAATTAAAACAAATGCAATCTTTTAAAAAGGCTTTTTTTGAATAAAGACCCAGTGACTCTCTGCTTGACCCTCAGCAATAAGGGGTTGGAAGATGGGAGAGTTAAACCAGCGAATGGTTCCCGAGCGCAGCTGTGTCTGCAGCTCACCACTCCCCCAGGGGATGGGTTTAAATACGGAGAGCACATTTCAGACCCCTATGTTCCTGTCCTCAGCTGTGGACCCCGCCTCTGGCCCGTCTTGTGACCCCAGCTGTCCTCTAGTTCCATCTGAATGAAGCCCATCTGCTACACTATTCAAACATGTAGTTGTAAAATTAAATTATCTAATTCTTTTTATCAATCCTGGTACATCGCCTGTCCGTCCTGGGAGAGGATCCCTCCTACATGTGGACATTCCTGAGGTTTGATTTTGTGTTTTCACAAAATCTGTGGAGTTTTCCGAACCGAGAAGGAAGGTCTAAGGGAACTTTAGCTTAGAAATCAGCTATTATTTATATTTTATGATCGATTTTATGTTTTTAGACAACCGAGTTGCTTAATTGGGCTATACAAATAAAATTGAGTTGGACAGCTGATGGAACTTTAAAAACAACAAAAGTACTATTTATCAGAATAGTTCTTTAAATCTGATTTTCTTCTGTTCCATCAGAACATAGAGTTCTGGTCATAAAAACCTGGTAACAAGAACCGACCAGATTTTGTTCCTCTGCCTCTGATGCATTGACTGCATAGGAGAACTGGACTGAGTGAGTGTGACATCACTCATAGAAAATCCCTCAAATCCAGCTCCAGCTAAATGAAGTAAATTAAGTCGTAATTTTTCCAAGATACAGATGTCGGGGGAGAAAACGAGGTTGGTTAGCAGTGACTGGTCTGAGTCAACGTTTCTATGGCAACCACTTTTATCAATCAGGAGTGAGCTTGTTGGAAGCCAACACCCCTACCACTAAAAGAAGACTAGGGAGAATCTGTCAAGTAAACATCTCTAATGTTAGATGGTGGGTTCCATCTGGTACCACACGCTTTTATTGAGGTATCTGATTGGTCCGTTTAGAATATCCAAAAAAAAAAAAAGGTTATCTCGAGCAAGAATTGTTATTCTGACAAAGAGAATGACTTAATAATAGCCGTTTATTTCTCTATAGAAGTCTATGGGATTTTGGCTAATTGGAGCCAGTTGGTACTTCCTGTTTGGACCATGAGGGGGGAGGGCTCACTCAGTCCAGTTCTCATATACAGTCACTGGTCCGATGCACTAGAATACACTGCTGTCTGTGGGAATTAAAGCACTCCTCGGCCTGATAGAAATGGTAATGGTTCTTCAGTGGTTCTGGTTCCACCTTAAATACAGTATGTGGGCCTGGGAGATGCAGAATTGAGGAGTTTGTTTGATCCATTCAAATTCTCCACATAATCATCAGGAATTTTGAACGTAAAAGTTCAAAATTAAGAATAATTTATCTCGTTTTAATCACATCTTCTGAAACATCTGCAATGCAAAAGCTTACATTTTGACAAAGAAACAATGAAGGGATTAAGTTAGCATAACAAAAAAAAGCCACTGATTGTTTTAGCTAGCGTGCTAACGTTAGCAGCAGAGTTTAAATAGGATGACAGGCGATTCTTACCCACGGGCTTGTGTCCGATCATCGCGTGGAACAAACAAACCTCCACCTCGTGGCTCCAGACCACCGAGTCCTCCCCGGGAGGCAGTCCCGAGTCCGGGGGCTTCTCCTCCGCCTGGCTCAGCGTCACGTCTGCTTCACCCATCTTCAACTAATCTTTAAAACCGGAGACAACGAACAGATTCTACACCGATGCCTTCCATTTGTGAGCGTAACCGGAAGTTACGTACAAGATGCAACACTTCCGAGTTCCGTTATAGAATAAAATAAAATAAAATAAAATAAAATAAAATAAAATAAAATAAAATAAAATAAAATAAAATAAAATAAAATAAAATAATTCAAGATTATTTTATTTTATGTGTTCATGTAGAGAGTTTAAATATAAAATCTGCCATGTTTTCCTGCAGCTGGGTACTCTTGCTTGAATGGATAAATGACAAAAAAAAAAAAAAAGAAAAAAAAAAGAAAGAAAAGCAAAGAAACACCAAAGACAAAATCAACTTAAAAAAAAAAAAAAAAAAAAAAAAAAAATTAAAGCTCAATTCAGGACCTCTTTGTATTTTCACATACCAGAAAAAAAGCTAATTTTGTGTTTATAAATTACAATAAACAACAATAAAACAATTTCTTATCTAGTAACTATAATTTAAGTATTAAATGTTTGTTTTCTATGTTCTTTGTTGTTCAGTTGTACCTCAGTAAAAACAAAAAAAAAAAAGGTATATTTTAAATAAGCGTAAGAGTGAACTTTCTGAAAATTTGCCTTCTTTCCATGGTTTCAATTTCTCACTGGACATCCATGAACTGCACTAGAGGGTAATGAAAGCCCAGGTTACTTTCTGTTGCCTTCAGGTTCTCTCCATGTTTGGATCTGGAGTTTCTCATCTTCCTCTTGCCAGCAGCCCATTGGTTTTCTACCAGGTTCACATGTCAGGAGTTTGTTGGATCCTAACATCATGGTCATTGTTTGGTTCCTTTGGCAGTGTGTGCAGGTGGAGTAAGTCCTGCTGGAAAATAAAATCAGCACTTCTACAGTTCACATCTTTACATCTCCTCAGTTTCTCAGCAGAGGATAGCAGGAGATGATATAGAACTTGACCAGCATCTTTCACTTTTTCTTCTTTTTTTTAATCAGACTCTGGGTTTGTAGTAAACCATGGTTAATTGTGGAAATTCATCCAAAACTTTAATGTAATGTGGACTCTGTTCTTTTCCGCGATTTCTCTTGAGTTTGGTACCATAACAAAACCAACCATCTTAACAAATTTAAGAGAAAATTGATTTTTTTTTTCATTTTTTTAATGAAACCGTTTATAACTTAAGAGGTTCACAAGACTTCCTTTCAAAATAAGACTTCCTGTGTCACATAGGGTCATCTCAGAGTAAATCTAGTGGTAGGTAGTGTAATGTCACCAATGAGAGAAAAAAAAAACATTTTTAAACATTTGTGGGCCAGAAATTCATATTTCTAACTTTCTGAAATCAAACTATTTTTTGAACCCTGAGACACACTTAAAAATACTGGAATTTGTCGAAATGTTTAGTTTTCAATGATCAAACCAGTGAAAAATCTGCTGTGCTTTGGGGGCACGTCTAGACAAGTTTTTTATTTTTTTTCTTTACACATTTTTTTTTTTTTTTAACTAAAAGCTTTGTATTATTCCTTAACCAGAGCCACAATGGAGGGAGGGGTAGAGAGCCAGACGTGGCTTTGGAATCGTGGGTTGCAGACCCCCTGGCTAGTGGCAGCAATCCAGTCACCTACAAAAGGGATCCAGCGGGTCCTGAAGATGGTTGGACGTCAGTCAAGCATGTGTAGATACTGACATGTTAGAACCTAACATTTTTCTTAAATATTATTCTGATTTTCTTTTTTTTTACTTTTAAGCCAAAACTCTAAAAATGACAACATGTTTGTAGTTTGAGACTTTATAATAATTTTGTTTTTAAATGATCAATTAATGACTTTTTTTTTTCCTTTTTCAGTTTTCCAAAAGGAATAAATCAAACTATGTACCTGAATTACACAAGTTGGTTTCAACTTTTTATTTCCTTCCCAAATCACAAGACTTGATGACCCATTTCAAACATCTTTTCAGAGTGTTGCATTGTGGGAAACATCTGCTTTAATAAATGTAATTCAATTAAATCACTCAAAGACAGAGAATCTTAAAAGCAGCTGCACTTATGTCATTCTCAAACGAACCTTTATTCTCACAATTTTGACCTTTAAATATACAAAACACTAAACTAGAAAATGAACGACTGAATTTGTTGTTAAGAACCAATTTAACAAATGTTTCTCCAAGTCCAAAAAATACCCACTTGTGTAGTTATGTTTTAGCGATCACTCAAACTGGGACGTACGTTTGACAGCACAACTTGAAGAGGACAATGTGAGAATGGAAACGGGCTTTGGTGCAGAAGACAGAGCACTGAACTGTGATTGGCTGGCAGGGCTCAGGTACACTCTCTGCAGCATCCAGGTAACTCTGAGGCCACACCAGCTGACTGTTGGATCATAACTGACATTTATTTTCTGTCAAGAACCTGAACAACCAACGGTCATACAAACTGGTTTTCACGACAGGAGCTTTGACGAATGGAAAAAGTAACCAACTAAAAACTGCACCGGCTTTTTTCCACCGTAAAATTCTGGCCTTTTGCTAAACAAATGAAAGTGTAAAATAAAGCGGCGCCGACTGAAAACAGCTGGTGTGAAAAGCAGAAAGCAGCATGAACAGCGGTCGGAGAGAAAAGCCAGACATGTTGGGAAACGTCACTGGGAGGAAAAGAAGAGGACGTTGCAGAAACTCGCTCTTCCTCGAGCTCCGTACAGACGGTAAAGCGCAGAAAGAAAAGCTCGGGAGCGCTTGTTTCACTGCGGCGTTTCCCCCTTCGAGCTGAACCAAGCGCTCCTTCAGTTTCTTGGCAGATCTGATCCGATCCGCAAATGCATAAAAACATCGCATGTGATGATGCCGCAGCTGAGAATATGTCTCAAAGAAACGCCACTGCCGTTACCGTGGGAACCAGCTGCTATTTCCAGTCACCGGAGACAAAGACACTGGTAAAACAGCCCCATCTCCTCCGGCGATAAACACTAAGCTGGAGAGGAGGGAGGGGGCGGGGCTTTGATGAAACATGGCGGCAGCAGGTTGGATGAGCGATGACTGAAATGGAGGGGGCGTTTGGGTGGAGAGCAAATCCTCATTGGTCCTTCTTGTCAGACGCTGATGAGTCCTCTTTGGTGCCTGCCTCTTCAGGAGGAGACTCCTCATATCTGCAAAAACGGGGAAACAAAAAGTGAATTCACTTTAAATTCACTTTAAAGTCTCGCCACATATTCTCCTTGTTCCATCTTCCAGTTGGTGATTCTACATGGTCCCTTAGGTGTGACTGTGAGAATATGAACCACTATTGGTTAGGCACCAACAACCCCATGACCCTGAATTGAAATGTGTGGGTACAGAGGATGGGTTTCACATTTTTGTTGACATTTTCATTTATCCTTCACCCTCTTTCTTCAGTGGAAATTGCAACTGGATTTTGAAAATTTTCCAAAGGAAAAAAATAACTATTTTTTAGTCTGAAATACAAGGAGATGTCTTCCCGATCACGATATATAAACCAAATAACTCTTTCAGATTTGAGTTTTGGGGATTCCAGAAGAGGAGTCGTGAGGACCTCAGTGGCGTTGTCAGCTTCAGAAACCAAAAAAGAAACAGGTCCCAGAGGAATGAAAAGAAGTTTTTGTGGATATAAAGGATTGCTGAATGTAGCCTCGAGGGGGCTAAAAGCAGGGTCTTACAAGCCCGGACAAATACAGAGTGTTGTGTCAGTAAGGATATGCCACGTAAGTCTTTACCAAACCAAATGCTGTATGAAAGAGGCTTAAAAGAAGAAAATAAATTTCAGCAAAACATAAGCTGAAACTTAAGTGTAAGTTTGGTCCAGCATGAAATGAAACTTTTCTCATTCAGTCAAAAATAGAAGACTTACTAATGAAGAAATCTAAAGTCAACAGACTGAGATCAGAAAGGTCGATTTCTTTTTCAGGAAACATTTATTTATAGCATAAGCAGAAATCAGACTAGATTTCAGCTCCATTGAGCTTTAATTAGGGAAAGTAAGCAATCCTGAAGTTTGTCTAAACAATAATTTCACATTTTACAACAAATAAAGTTGAGAATTGATATTTCAGGCATGAAAGCAAAAATATTCTGTCATTGACTGAATATCTTCTCATTTTGTAGTGAGGTTTGAACCCCTGAACAGCTGGTTTGACGCGGTTGTGGTTACTGTCACGGCTCTGCGGCTGGAGGATCGAGGGAATGTCTGTACGGAGGGGTTCATCTTTGGTTGACGGAGCCGATTTCACTGTTAATTTTGCTTATTTTACCATTCCAGTGGAGACGGGAAGATAGATTATGGTTGGGGGGGCGGGGCTTCTACGTAGAGGTGGGCTGTAATCGACGGCGAAGTGGGGAGGAGCCTGCTGCCATACAGTCGGCATCCATGGAGGAGGCCAGGCTGGCCGGGGAGCCACTCACAGTGGGAAAGGAAGTTAGCCTGGGAGAACCAGGAAGAACTTCCTCTGACGACTCGTAGCTACGGCCGACGGGGGATGAGGGGAGGCAGAGAGATGAACGGGACAGAAGAGACGAGGAGAATGAGAGAAGCCAGAGAGGAAGTGGATGGGATGGAGAGAAGGAAAAGAAAGAGGGAGGTAAGTTTTTCTGAAGCTCTGGTTTGGACAGAATCTGCTGTCGTGACTCTAGAAAGCAGAGAAAAGAAGTGAGGACTGGAAGAGAGGAAAAATGAAGAGGCGGACAAAAGAGGGATGCAGGACAGGACGAAAATTAAAGGTCAGGCAGCCCCCACCCCCCCACGATGGAACACTAAGATGCCTTCAGATCTGAGGATGACTTGATTTATTCAAGTGCTCATCTCCAGAACCTGTCTGGCCTTCTAATCAGTGAAGAGATGCGGATAGACCACTTTAAAATAACCGAGCTGCTGATCCTCAAGAACACCTACAGATGAAGTGAACTGATGAGGTTCAAACTGAGCTGAGCGCTGAGGTCAGATCAACGTTTGCAGCGTCAGAGCCAGTGACCTCAGGAGGCAGAACACACCATCAAAGATGGCCGACTCTGTTCTGCTCTGGAGACTCTAGAGTCACTAAAGCTTCTCATTTCCATTTGGGCTGAACTGAATCACCCGTGTTGATAAAATATTTCTATTTCTATTTAGTATTGCAATATTAAAATGCAGGAGAGCCAAAACGTTTCCATTATGGTTAAAAAAGAGCATCATCGTTGCCATGGTGACTCACCTGAACATCTCCGTCAGCTCTCCTTTGCATAGCGCCACGACGACGGGGAAGCCCACGCAGGCAGGAACCAGGTAGAGCAGAGCGGGCTGCAGAACACGTCAGAACTTCAGTCAGAACCACAGCTCAGCTCTTGGAGAACCGTTTAAAGAACCTATTTAAGAAGCTTTGATGTAAAGTGGAAACATCGGCGTTAACACCAGAGATTTGGCTCCAGTGTTTACATTACCGTAATTATTTCACCATTTATGCAGTTATTCTACAGATTCTGAAGCAGAGAAAAGCTGCTTTGAGTTGATTTTCAACACTTTAAAGTAGTGAAGTACTTATGCAATCAGCTGGTAAAAGGTTTTCAGTCACTGTTTGTGTCTTCTACTTCTAAATTCTTTGAGCGGATTCTTGAGAGGAAGTTTAACAGATCTATAGAAGATTAGGGTTTATACCTTAGATAGCACAGCAGAAATGCATTGTGTCTTAATGCTGGAAAGTTTAATTCTAGCTATAATTTTTTATTTTTATTTTAGCTAAATGTTGTGGCATTTAGCTTTTATATTTGTATAATGATAGCTTTTTGTTGACTACTTTTACTTTTACTGAGGTTTTTTTTTTTTTTTTTTAGAATTTAGCTAATAATATTAGCTGCGTGCTAACTGTTTTGGCTATTTTGGGTTTTACTGAGGTTTTTTTAGGCTATTTTGGAGTTTAGCTAATATGTTAGCTACATGTTAGCTTTTTTAGAATTTGATATGGTTAAGCTAATTTGGAGTTTAGCTCATATTTTTGCTTTATGCTAGCCGTTTTAGCTAATTTGGCAAGTTTTTTCTTAGTTTTTAGCTTTTCTTTATAGTTTTTTGGATAAATTCGGCTATTTTCCCAATTTTTTAGGCTAATTTGGCATTTAGCTAATATAGCATGCTATCAGTTTCAGTCTTTTCAGCTATCAGCTTTAGTATTTTTAGCAAATAATTTCAGCATCTTTAACGATTTCGGCTTTCAGTTTCAGCCTTTTTATTATTTATTTATTATATCAAGTTTCTGTTTAAAGCAGAAGAGCAATGAGGAAAATTTCTTTGTGATTTTGGGCTATATAAATTAAATTGAATTGAATTGAATTGAACAACAGCATTGCTGTGTATTATTCTGGTGTTTATCTTTAGCTAGGATTTTTTTCAGCGTTTAATGGAAGGGTTGGTTGATCTCTGACCTCGACGTACCTGTGCGTGTTTGAAGGTGTGCATGACAAAAATGGTAAGGCCAAGGCCAAAGATGTAGGCCAAGAAGCTGGAGTAGAAATACGTCCGGCTGTTCTTGTTTAAGCTGCACGTGAACACAGAAAGCAACAGTTTGGTCTCAGTTGGGTCAAAGAGGATCCTCTTCATGAACGACGGCTGGTGCGAGCGAGGACTTGCCTGACATCGAACCGCAGCAGCAGAGCGATGAAGATGCCCGGAATGACGATGTCGCCCAGTCCCAACATGGCAAAGTTATTGGCTTCAAGACCTTTTTCCAGCAAGTCCTGCGGGAAAACCACTGGAAAACAGAGCAGCAAACGTTACTAAACGCACTTCAAAAAACTCAAACTAATCAGTCAGGCTGTGCAAGATGATTAAAAGAAATTTGAAACTGTAAAAATCTTGTTTCTATTGAATAATACTCAAAATTGCTAATAAAAAAAGACAATTTTTACTACAATGATAAAAAAGCAAAATAACAATCACAGACATTGTTTTTACGTTTTATCCAGTTAAATTAAAAAAAATACATTTAAAAGGTCCAATCAATGGAACTTGCAGGACAAAATTTTTACTGTGATCCTTCAGGTGGTTTTTATAAAACACCAGATCAGTTCTCCAGGTAATCACTAGTTACACAAGCAAACCAGATTCTGTTTGCTTCAGAAGTTTCCAGCTCTGTGGTTGGATTTAACATTCGTACACATCTGTACATTAACTTTTTCTGAACTAGAACTCCCTTCAATAACGGTGGTTTGATTGACAGGTGGTATCTGCACCCTTTGCTCTTAACCACTGATAAGCCTGTTTGTTCGGCCCATTCTGAGAAAATTATGGATTAGAATCATATTCAGTTAAGGTAAAGCTGAATTTCTAGCTTTAATCCAGCCTAAATCTGACTAGAGTCTTTGTCCACGTTTTCTACACATTATGGATGAACTTCACAGATGTTGAACTAATTAAGAAACAATTGATTGAGAGTATACATTGCACAGAGATAATGTGAGTCATCTATTATGATAAAGTCAAGTGCAGGTCCACTAATTTGATTGGAGGACTGTTTTAGTCAAAGAATGGCGAAAAATGGGACGGACTAAAGGGAGGATCCTCGTATCCTCCAATCAGAAAAAAGCTGTTTTAAATCACAGAGCTGGTGTTTATAGAGAAAAGACTCCACCCACTGTACAACACTACAGAGGCTATTTAAAAAAAGAATGCTCCTGTGTTCATACTAAAGGACTTACATTTGATCGGTGCTTCAAATGACTTTGCCACGGTTACCATGACGTTGGTCCCAAACACCTGAAGAATAAAAAATTCTGAATGAGCATCTGAACTTAAAGATGAAATCCTGAATGTTTAACAACAAAAATAAAAGCGGTCAGATGAAGAGGGTTTTCTCACCCAGAACACGTCATAGACGAACAGCCCCCCCAGCAGGATGCAGCCAGTACTGACGTTGTTCAGGTGGAGCACCTCCACCCCGTTTAAGGCAAACGCCAGGCCGAACAGGTTGTTGGCTATCCAGTGCTGGTGTGTCAGAAAACAAACGCAGCTGTGATCACTGCCTTAAGACCATGCAGGAAAGACAGAACCATCAGAATTTACCTTCTTGAGCAGGTACCAGACTCCCACCACGCTGCTGATCAACAGACACACCAGGTTCTTGGTGTCAAACTCATAGTTGACTATTTCTGTTGAGAGACAGAAGACGGATCAGAACTTTAAACAGTCGGCCGGCATCTGAACAAATGCTCTCAGTAGATGGCGTATTAAAGATAAGACGGATTGTTTAGATCTAAATGACCCATCCTGAACTAAAGGAATGTTTGATTTTATTAAACTAATGTGATTCATTTTTGCTTTCTCTTAAACGGGATATTTTCTGTTTGAGTCAGTAGCTGCGATTCCGTTAACAATTAAATTGTGAAAATTGGATTTATTATTTTTTTTTTAATATAAACAAACATTTCTAAACAAAAAAAAACAAAAAAAACGTTTGCACTTTGAAGATTTAATTTTTTTGGTGTTTTGTAACTGACAAATTTCGCAAAACTGCAATGGAAACACTTTTTAAAATTAAACCAGATCCCACGCTTAGCGGGCGCCACAACAGGTCCCACAGCTCATCAAAAGTTGAGCGTATCCTCTGTAAAATCTTCAACCACGATTTCGCAATTTGGCTTCATCCGTAGCCCCTCCCACATAGCTTTCTACTTCAAGGCCTGAATAAGACGCCGACATCTCCTTTGCTGGATGATGATGAGCACTAGTGCTGTGATAGAAATTTGAATGCATCTGCTGTAAATCAAAGAATTGATCACATTCGTGTTTTGGAATGACTTACTGGGTGAGTTTGTTTGCATTTATTCATATAATTATGATTTACTGGGAACAGTGTTATTACGAAACTGTATTTATTGAGATTTCTATAAAGTTTGTTTAATGGAAGCGCAGCTTGTGTTACATAGACATTTGAAAACTTCTCTGAGTGAAGGCGGAACATCAGCTCTGTTTGCTTTAGAGTGCTTCTCAACCTTTGTAAAGGTGTTTCAACAGATCTGCAAATACAGTCAAATCCTCTGTGTTTCAGGGTTACGGCCCAGAATTTAGCAATCCCTTCTAAGACCCGTTCTCCAAAACAGACAAATCTTCTGTGAGCAACTTTAGAAAAGAAGACTTCAAGAGTCAATGTCTTTAGCAAATCCACCAACACAGAGAATACGACTGTGGGCGGGGCTTGATGGTTCCGTGTGGAGCTTACCCTCTTTGGACTCCCCGGAACCCTGAGTGAAGAGCAGCTGGTACTGCTTGTTTGGCAACGACACGGGAAAGATTCTGGACATCAGCGGACTGTGGGACAGATCCGGTTAGAGTTCCTGTCTCGACGTGTGGAGATTTGTACACGATTGGCGAGTTACCTCATAGTGTGAGACAGAGCCAGGACGCCCAGCACAAAGAAGTAGACGGACAGCAGCAGGTTGATGTACTCTTGAGAAAACACCTGTTCAACACGCAGTCTGTAAGAAACACTAGACCAGCTTCAGTGGAAGGTGGCGTCTGAGACCCCAACTCACCTTGAAGAAGAGGTAAAGACCGAACAAAGTACAGCTGGCAATGATGGGAAAGCGGGCGGCGTCCCTGCTGGTGATGGTCTCCGGCATGTCCGCAGAGTTCTGCAGGGAAACGAGCAGAAGAGAGAAGAGTCTCGAGGCTGATCTGGATCCAGGGTTGACAAGCAAAACTACAGGAAAAGACGGAAACTTCCAAACAAAAGAGGCTCAACGTTAAAATACAAGAAATGTAACACCACGGAATGAGAGAGTCTTGATGAATTAACTGGAGTTCCAGCTGGATTTATGGACACTGGATGATGACCTGCTGACAGGTACATCCCAATAATGTCTCACTGGTTTTTAAGGTTGTGCAAAAAATATAGTGAAAGTTTGATCAAATAAACTATTTAACAAAATATTCATTACATTTGTCAGATGATTGGAGTTCTTTCCCTAACTGGAGGCAGAAACTATTTTGTCCACAACTTTCTGCTTTTTTTTTTTTTTTAAATAAGAAATTATAATTAATTAATTATTTAAAAATAAACTCGTTTTTTCTTAACGTCACGGGATGGGGGGACGCAAATCATTTCACACCTTTTTCCAAGTACACAAACCTCCCATCCTGCTGCAGATGAGAGCTAATGAAGCTGAACTGAAAAGCTTCATCAGAAAACACTTTGTGTTCTCTTTCCTTAAAGCTGTTGCTCTCGCTTCTTAACACCTGTCGGTATGCAGGTGTCAGTATGTTCCTGGCTGATCATCTAACTCAGATGACAGCAGCCGGTTTGTCTTCTATCAATGAGTTTCAGAGCTTAGAAGTCTGCAGGTGACCCTACATGAAAGGCTTAATCATAAATGTTTCCAGTTTTTTTAAGCTAATTTGGCATTTAGCTACATGCTAGCTGTTTTGGCTGATTTTGGCTTTTCTCATTTTTTTAGGTTAACTTGGAGTTTAGCTAATATTTCAGCTACATGCTAGATATTTTGGCCAATTTAGATTTTTTTTAACAATTTTTCGGCTAATTTGGCACTTCGTTAATAATATTTTGGCTAGCTATCAGCTTCAGCATTTTCCGCTATCAACTTCAGGGTTTTTTTGCTGTCAATTTAAGCATCTTTAGCTATTAATCTATCCCGGACAATGCTATATATCTAGTTTTCTAAATGTTTTGGTATTCTTATTTTACATAAATACATAATTTAGAATTTAGCTTTGTGTGGCTTTCCGGAAAACCATAAATCTTTTTGTTTAGGCTGTGATTGCTACACTTTTTCTGTTTGCCTGCAAACCGACCCCGGCCCACCATCAGAGAAGAAAACAGTTATGTGGCCCTCACAAGAAAAGGTTTGGGGACTCCTGGCTTAGTAGATATTAAAGCGGGGGACGCAAAATATCAACTTGAAGGGCGCAAATGGCCCTCCAGTTTGAGACCCCTGCTCTAGAGTTTACTTAGATATTTACTTTTAAGGGCTTTTTCTGATTTCTTGTCAGGAAAATGAGCTTCAGGGTCAGAGAAAATAAACAAAATGAGGCAAAAAACTTTCATTCAGAGTCAAAATCAGATGAATTGAATATCTGCTGAAAAGTTTGGTCCGGAAAGTTTCTGATTATTCAAGAAACAAATGTTCTGCAAAGGAATTGGCGGCCAGTGAAGTGTGTGGTGATTTTCCCTTCATCCCATCATGAAGCCCCGGTCTACTAACACACCCATGAAGCCTGAGACTCGACTCCATCTATATTCTCCTCAAACGTCTCCTGAGATGCAAACTGGGTCAGAGACAGAAGAGGAGGGCGCTCTGGAGCTTCACTTACGACCTCATTCTTCCCGTTTACACCTGCTGACACCTACACTTTGATTCTCTGGAATTCTGTCAGAACTTCTTTCTGTAGAAGTGTTAAAATCCGACACAAGCTCGAGTCCACATTAATCCATGACATGAAACTCTGTATTCGTCAGTCAAACACACAGCTCCACACCTGAGAGGACCAGCACACATCAAGAGACGTGATGAGGACAGGACTCATCCTGAAATCCTACAAACTCCAACCAGTCTGGTAACCATGGAGATCTATTGGGATTGTAAACTTTTAATAGTCTTTTACACAAAAGCAGATTAAATAGAGAGGAATTGTGTCCGTATGGAGATTTATTTTCAAGATTTACAGTAAGTCCTTTTTGAAATTATTTGAGTTTTCCCCTAAATATTCATTTAAGTTGTGTTAGAAATAGGGGGAAATCGATTCGGTGATATATTGCAATATTTCACTTGACGATACTTGTAACGATTAAAAATTAGGACAAAATAATTATTAATTATTGTCCTTCATCGTCTTTGTTTTCCACTTCAACCAAAAAAAAAAAAAAAAATATAGTGAAAATTTGTTCTAGTGTAGTCTAGGGATGTATCGCGATATGTATTGTGGGACACATATCGCGGTACATATCACATTGCCAGCCCTATAAAATAAACTAAAATCAGCCATGTGGAACGCCTGGTTTTCAACTGACAGGAAGTCATGTAAAGTTCTCAGAGAATACTTCCTGCTTGTGTTGCTGCTTTAAGATTTTATTGCATTGACAACCTTTTGGAAAACACGATGATTAAAGTATTAAAGTTCCACAACTAAAGAAGTACTATGGATATTAAGAAATGTTAGTAAAAAATACTTATTACGTGGGACCCATTTTATTTCACCATTTACAAAAAAAAAAAAAAAAATGAATAAATTATGAGTAGATAAATTGCAAGTGTTTTTCCAACAAATGCCACACATGAGTTAGATTAATATAAAAAAAAAACTCCCAAAAAGCTCCAAGTACAGGTGTGATGTCAGACGAAGATCTGCAGCTCTATGCAAATGAAAACGCTTCAATAGACTCGAGGAAACCCCATCAACCACAAGCAGTCATGAAACGACTTTGAAAAAGACAGAAATATTTATGATGCTTTGATATTTAGTTTAGCTGCTGCAGAAAATTCTGAACCAAAAAAATGAGCAGCAAACATCAGGAAACACTCGCCACATCCATCTTTAATTCTTATAAATGTAGACTTGAGGGACTTGAATATAATCCCACAATGTTTCAACAGATACAAATGCTCCTATTACTGCACCGAATGAAAATCCCTTAAGAGTGTAATGAGATAAAAATCCTTCTGTGGCAGGAAGGGCTTTTATTGTGAAAGACAGGCGTGCAGCAGCATCACAGACTGCCTAGAGAATCTGAATTAATGACCAAAGAATGTTTTCACAATCATATCATGACGATATTAAAACCCTTACTAGTTCAAAACCTCAAATACTGTATATAGTGGCTGGATAATCCAGTGCCCTGGATTTTTACCATTAACTGTATAAGATAACTGGACTGAGTGAGTGTGAGGTCAGGAAATGGCTTACTTCTGGCTTCAACCAAATAAAGTTAATTTAGTGGCTAATGTTGGAACCAGACGTCAGTAAGAAGTTACTGGTTTGAAATCTATCAAATAGATTTACATTTACACTGCAAGGATCAGTCTGGTCTGTTTATAACTTGGATAACTTGCACAACAGAAAATATACATCATGGAAAAAATTGTGGATTATCAACGACAAAAGAAAAAATAAGTACTTCCTGTTTGGAACGCCAGGAGGGAGGGATTGCTCAGTTCAGTTCTCATGTACAGTCAATGGTTTTAATGCAATTTGGACGTGATCAATCCTTTTTTTTTTTTTTTTTATAAAAAACACCAAATATAATATCACCCATTTGCTGAGGTCAAACCTAATAAAAGCAAACATTTTACAAAGACTATTTATGAATAAACTGCGTTCTGATGGTGGAAACTCAAATGATTTTATTAAAAAAAAAAATAAAAACATTTTTCCAAACGACAATCATTCAAATCCAATACACCGTCACTGATATTCACCAAGTAAATGAACATTGATGCACATTGGTTTTCACAGAGACTTCTGGAAAATTTCCAAGGGACTAGAGATTTTGGAATTGTAGATTGCGACTAGATAAATGCCATGATGAAAACTTGCTGTGTGTGATATTAATAATCAATATTGCGATAATATGACTTTGAAATACTTCAAGCTGTCATGAGATTGTTTAGCATGTTAGTAGACATTTAAGACAGCCATTAATTGCTGTTTATTCTGAGGCTGGGTATGGCCAATAATTTTCAGATTCGATTAGAATCACTCGAACCTGAACCGATTCATTCTGATTTGTTTTTATTCTTTTGATCCACTCAATTCAATTTTACACATTTAGACAAATTTGTCTCAAAATACATTAAAAATCTACATATGTATGTTTTGAAGATTTTCAGATAAATCTAATAGAGTTCACACACTGTTAAATGTATTAGTGAAATAATGAGATTAGTAGCAGACAGAGTTACATGGATACTCAAATGGAGAAGCTCCAACAATTCTGCTTTTCCTGGAGGAAGTTTCAGTTTAACCACTACGTGGCGATCGCGCTATAGCATGACATCCAATTCCAGAGGAAGAAAACAATGAGTGAAAAAAACGATGTTTTAGACCAGGGGTGGGCAAACTTTTTGATTTGTGGGCCAGAAAGGGTTCTAAAATTTGGCATGATGGAAGGAGTGATTTGGTAATGAACCTCATAAACTAAAAAGATTATATGGAATTTAGAGAAAAACATGCTTTAATTTGGATTAAAATTCACATATATTCATTTAAAAACAGAAAATTGGGGAATTTTAATTTCTAAATTTGGATTTTTGTTCTCTTTTTGGTGATCCAATGGGTTGATTTCTATAAAGGGAAAATGCGAACTCAAAGAAATCCGAAAAATCACCTTCTGACTCAGAAAAAAAACACACGAACGTCAGAGAAACAACACCATTCATGGGAAGAAACCAGAAATACAATGAAAATAAAACAATAATAAGGATTTTTGATTAAATGTATTTTAATTTGGAGGGCCAGATTAAGTATCTTAAGGGGCCGCATGTGGCCCCCGGGCCGTAGTTTGCCCACCCCTGTTTTAGACCAAAAATAGTTAATTAAAAAACATATTTCTAAGTGTTTGTAAAATTCCTGCCTGTAAGTATATAAAGATGCTCATTTAGTCACCAATGTATGTTTACGTTAGCATTAGCCGTCCTATGGGAAATTCCATTAAACATTAGCATTAAGCTAGTGGACTTTAGCTTTATGTACTAGATAGAGCTCTACTTTTACGAATTGATCTATTAAGTTTAGATCTATTCATCGATTTCATCAACCCAGCCCGAGTTTGTGTTGTCTTTTGTGACAAAATGGTGACTATTTTATAGTCTATTGAGAGCACCAAGTTAGTAATGTGTAGGAAGGGAACTCGGACCCAACCCATAAAACCAAAAAGAGGGTATTTTGGTTCCCATCATGCACTTTGGCATTTGCTTTATTTACATGTGGTTTTGTTCTCCACAGTACAGGAGAATTGAGGAAACAAATTAAGATAGTTGTATAAAAAGATGTTTTTCTGCGGTCTGTTTAATCTTCTGTGTGTGAATGGTTCTCACAGATAAAGCTAGCTTAGACTTGAAAAGGGAATTCTCCAAATGTTACAACAGCTTCTCCAAACAGGGAGCTTATTTTTCTGTTAATCGTGACAGACGTGAAGGAGTGAAGCTACAAAACGGCTCTTTGGTCTTTGTCCCTGCTTCACGTGTCTCGTTAATAGACTCGCATGCACACCTTGGAAGCTGATTGGCTGCGGCGTGAGCTCCACCTCTGAACACTAGCATCATTCATGTGGTTTTCATGCAGTCAACGGGAAGTGTGCGGCTCTCATACTCACTCTGAACCCAGAATCGTAATCATTTTCTCCGAGCTCCTACAGACAGACGGACAGAGAGACGGACAGGATGGGTGGACAGACAGGTGTGCACAGACAGACAGGGAGAAAAGAAAGGTCAAATCGGAGAGAAGAAAGAAAGTACGAGAAAGGCAAGGAGCGAAAATGAAGAAACAGATCACTTTTCAGAAAGAGAGTTTGTAACCAAGTCCAATTCTGTTGGAGGTTCTTCCTCAACAGAACCAGGCCAGTTCTTTGTCAACTGTTGGTCATTGATCTGGGAAAACCCGCCAATAGAAGCAAATCTCCACAGAAGTGGAACTCAAGCATGGATGTTAGAGTTTTGTTTGGTTTGACGCTCATCTTTGAGTCTTTGAGCAGCATCCTGCTTCATTAATGAACTGATTGGAGTTTAACATTAGGGCTGCCACGATTAGTCGACTAATCGATGACTAATCGACTATTAAAATAGTCGACAACTAATTTAATAGTCGACTAGTCGTTACTTTATATTATTTGGAGTCAGGGTGTAGTAAAAATGAAAGTTATGATGGCATTTTACTAGCCTTTAAGAATATTTTAGCATTTATTAAGGTATTACAGGCTAATTTGGAGTTTAGCTAAAGTTTCATCTACATAGCTATTTTTGGGTAATTTAGGATTTTTTTCAGTTTTTTAGGTTAATGTGGCATTTAACTAATACTTTAGCCGGCTATCAGCTTCAGCATTTTCAGCTATCAATTTCAGCATCTTCAGCTTTTGACATCATCAGCAGCCAAATTCAGCTTACTGCATTCACACTAGCATTATTGCAGGTAGTGCTATGCATTAGCAGTTGTAGTTTCTGTTAGCTTAATGATGTGCTTTACATCCAGTTGATACATGACCCAATTAGTCGATTAATCGGAAAAAATAATCGTTTGTAGCAGCACTATTGAACATCCAGAGTTACAGTTCAGAACCTGCTCGCCGGTAAACAGAAAGAAGATTTCATCTAGTAGAAGACATAAAAAGCAGAGAATGACCCCAGAATGATGCAGCAGAGCGTTTCTTCAAAGCCACCAGAGTAGAACGCAGACAACTCACTGCCCTCTGACAGAAATGCAGACATTTACATGAATATCCGCTCTGACTGCTATGAAAATTTCTGCTGATAAGTCTTAGATTCACAGCTACTATGACGATGGAGGCATTAGCAAGACCGTTTACATTTAGATAGAAACAAAACTGCAGGACATCTGGAAGTTCTAAAAAAAGGACTGATGGAGCCTCTAGATCAGGTGTGCCCAACCCTGGTCCAGGATATCCACCGCCCGGTTTTCCAACTCTTCCTTTGCATGTTGCTGGTGATAATTTGGTCAGATCTTAAGGATCTCAGTTGGGCCGTAGATGCTCTCCAAGATATGTACGCATATCCCTTGTGCCATCTTATGGGGTCCAGATGACCCCACTCCCGACGCCAACAGAGTAGGATAGCACAAGGGTTAATATGTGAACTTCAACCACTAAAACCCACTGTATGGACACAAAGGGCTGCAGTGCCAAATTCAACAGCTATCGTAAAGACCAAAAACAAAACCACAGGTACTATATCACCAATCCAATACTATCGTCGTGTACTTTGTCTGATAGTATACTTCTACTTGGACCAAGCGACCATGAACACATCTCAGACTAGTGTAGTCGACTCGCCTGCTGTGTTGGAATAGAAGACATTCACTGTTCCAGGAAAACAGCTATTCAAGTACGACTTCCCAGTGATTTTTTAATCTTGATTATACCCTTTGTATCCAAAATTTTAAATCTTGTGTCGTTTTGATAGACAGTTTCTGGAGAGTCGAGCGGCAGGAATTCATCAGAGTTGAGTGAGCCTGCCCTTATTTCCCTTCATCGCTTTGTTTACACTCTCACCTACTAGCTTACAGTGTCCCACAACCCCCACCTAACATTAGCGGAGGAACAAAAATGGTGAGTAATATTGAAATTTAATTTCTTGATTTCCTAAACACTTGTTGAATGTGTACCAGTGCTGCATTATAATATTCAGACCATATTCCAGAAAACTTTCATAATATTTGGTATATGCGAACAACCGGAAATCACCACTTTTACAAATTCCAACAACACTCAAGATCTACAATTTTCTAAAACTAACATTTTTTCCCTACGTATCTTCCCGATGACGTTGGAGGAGTTAGGAAGTGGCTAATCTAAATCACTACGTTTGTAGATGGTGCTAAAGGGGTTTATTTTATTCAAGATATCAGCCTCTTCCAGCACTTCGAAAAATTATCTAAACTGTCATCCTAAAACCACGTCCGTCCCTAATGCAAGATTTCTAACAATCAGACGGCAGCACAGGGGCAGGAGGGTGGCAGTCGGAAATCATTTTGATTTTTAGGACCTTGGAGACCCTTCTGTCAGTTAATTATCATGCTGCTGCCTTCCTGACATCACACGACCTTTAAAAGCACACAGCAATTAAAAAAAATAAATAACTAAAAATAATAGTTTGGACATCGCTCAATTTTATTCGTAAAACCTCAGCTGCCTCACTGTGGCGTGTAAAATGCAACTACCGTCGGCCAATTACAAATGCAGTAATAGCCTTCTAGCATAAGCGACCATAGTCTTAACCTGGTGATGTGCATGTGAAATTTCATGTGAAAATGACCAAATTTCACACTTGGACACAGGTCCTTTCATGGGTTCATTTATTTGACAGTTTCAGCCGCTGTGATGTCATTAGTCACCATGTCAAAATGTGTTTGTCAGCAACAAGGTGCTCGTAAAATTTTGGAATTACCAAAACAATCTGGTCTTTGCAGCTTAGGACTCCAGGAGAATGACTATGAAGTACTTCTAGAGGAATCTGCTCAAAGTAACTGAGTTTGAAGCCTCTATTACAGCATATATGTGGCAAGACATCATTTATATTTTATTTTAAAGGCTGTCACACACACACCCAACAGTTATTTTAATGAAAGCTCTAAAAAGTTTGATTCCTGACACCATTTCACTGACAAAGCAATTTTTTTCTTTTTCTTTACTGCGCATGTCACACATGACATCCCGAAAAGAGAGCGTAAAGTACACGTCTGTAGGTGACACACGCATCACCGATGCAAACTCTCGATTAATATTTTTACCGCTTTCAGATCCCGGAAATCCTCCATCCAGGATCTACAAGAATCAGCATATACTAAAAATAAAAAAAAATACATAAACCACCTGATGCGTGAAACCCAAAAAAACATGCCTCCTTAGAGCACGTGAATGCAACAAGTGCGATTGCTTTTAAAGAATCGCCGCGCGACAGAACCGTCCGCTCTTTATGTGGCCTTTAAGGACACTTTGAAAAATATGATCCGAATCAAAAACTAACACACACAACACATTGTGTTGTTGCTGTAGCTGCTCTCTGGGGGAAGCTAACGGCTGCTTCCCAGGCGTTACCTTGGACTTGGAGCAGGTCACGGACCGCAGGGCTCCGAAGAAGATGGGCAGCAGCGCCATGAACACCAAGCTACCGTACGCCAGCGCCGTGCCCTCCGGGGTGGCCACGAATTTAGCCGTAGCGTTGAGCGCCTCGGTCCCGTTGGAGTCCGTGGCGTTCAGGGCGTCCAGGATGACAGCGGAGGCGGCCTCCGGGGCCGAGGCCGGGACTTGTTCAGCCTCAGACATGACGTTTGTGAAAACGGCGTTTTGAAGAGGACCGCTCCGGCTTTGGTGAGAACAGAAGATCGGATGGAAGGAGAAGCTGAGCGGCGCTCATTCATCAACCAGGTGCTGCTGCTGCGGGACCCGCAATAAGGCCACGTTTCCTAAAGCTGCGAGGAAAGCAGAGCCGCAAACAGGAGGTCTCACTCTGTTACTTTTCTGCAATCCCTTCACCTCGTTGTTGAGGGGAAAAATCCCTTGGATGATAAATTACATTAAAAAAAAATAGCTTAAGTGTGTGAATTAGTCTATTAAGATAATTTATAGGATATTTGTTTTCTATGGATTAATGAAGAAAATGAAAAAACTTCATATTTTTATTTATTTTTGTGTAGTAATTAAGAGCACGTAAACATATAAATATAAGCAATACAAGTTTATTTTCACGGCAATTGTTGATTGTAAGACTAAAATGAGATAAAAAAAAAAAAACTAAAAATAAAAGATAAAAAATAGAAAAAAAATCACAGAAAATGAACCATTTATATTATTGATTTAATTTATATTATCTATTCATATTGGTGTATTTCTTTAAATATTAAAGCCTTTTAAATAGAATTTTTTCATTTTAACTGTTTAATCTATTGAAATGCTTTAGACTTTACACTAAATCCATATAATTTCTCTTTTAAAATACATTTATGAGAAAAACACATTCAAAAACACATACAATCTTCATAACCAAAAGCAACAGTAAAATAAAACATTTGAATCACAGACACACTTTAGTTACAATCTTTTCTGTCGTATAGCTGCATCACCTGGGATTTTTTAAAAAAATATATAATTCAATAAATCAAAAAAAAAAAAAAAGTTTGTACCTACTTTGCTTTTGTTTTTCTGGAAATTAGTCCTAGGTTTCTTTGGATTTTAACACAATTTTCAAAATCTAAACCTGTTCGGCTGTGTCCAGTGTAGGAGTTCATATATTTAAAATAATCCTAAAATGTATTAAACATTTTTTGCTACAGTTTCTTTTGTGAGGATTTTATCTGTAGATGAAGATTTCTGTAGCTGCCAGAATGTGAGTCAACTGTAATATTCATGTCAACATATTTACAGTCATATTTACTTTTCAAAGGTAAACCCCCGGGAAAATTATTCTTCATAATCTAATCTGAGCTGTAAAAAAAAAAAAAAAAAGACGTTTTGCACTGTCTCTACAGGAAATAGACGATCTTTGCAATAATCAAACTGGTTTCTTCTTCGTCGCTGTTTGGGAAAACTGAGACTGCAGCGCTCTCAAACGGTCAAAACGAGGAATTGACAACATAGATCTTATTAAAAATGCGTTATTTGACTCCATAGAATCATGAAGTCATTTCTTTTTCCATCAGATACATCCGGTATAATAAAGCTGATATTTTCTTACTGACATATACTTTTAAAGGGAAGATAGAAAACAAAAGAAAAACAAGAAATATCAGAAAGAAAGTTCTAGTATTATAAATTCTTATTCCAGTGCACAGACTTTGTATTATAGTACTATTCCCTCTCTAATGAGTTCATATTCATATCCATAAGAACACATAACTACACATATATTAGGGCTGTCAAAATATCAGGTTTAAATAATTAATGGGCATTTTAGTGTGAAACCTTTTAATTGTGTTAATCTTATTTTTGCTTCCATGTTAGTGCAAACCTGAGGACATTATCCCGCTCAAACCAGTCATTTAAGATAAAATTAAACATTAAATAAACTACTAACTAAGCGAACAATTTCAGACACACATTGTTGCATTGTCATGGTAACATCTTCAGCGAACTCTACTCTCGATCCTTTTTTAGAAAGTCCAGATAATAAAGCTAAAAAGTTAAAAAAAAAAAAAAAGAGAGAGAATAAAGTCCAAAGTTTAAATAGTTGAATTCATCTAAAGTTTCATTTCTTCTTTCTTGGATTCTCTCCATTTCTTTTCTGCTTTATCACAGTTTTTAAAATGATCAAATTCACCCAAATAATTTAATTAATCTATAAAATCCCTCATGTCTTTTCTTCTGTCTTGATGTTGTGGTAAACAGTACAACAAGTTATTTCATAATTTGAATCATGGCATTAATATGAAGTTTGAAGGCTTTTTCCTTTTTTGTTTACTCAGAAAACTCTTCCTACTGTTTTTTGATGTCGTAAATTGGAGCACGCTGGATCTGATGGGTTTTTTTCTTCTTTTTCAATTGTTCAAGATTTTTTTAAAAACTCAGTAGTGTCAAAGTAAAAGTTGAAACTCTTATGACAAAAAAAACTTAATAAAGCCACATTTTTAGTTTTATTTTGATCTTTTGTTTTATTATCTTGTTTTATTCATTTTTTATTTTATTTTGTAAAAATGTAATTAACTTTTTTCCTTCAGAATGAGCTGGAATCACGTGGATCTTGTTAACGGTTGAAAAGTTACAGCATGTTAAAGATCGTGAGTATTTATGTCTGCTGGTTCAAACTGGTTTGAATTTTTCAAGCTGCTAAATGAAACAGACAACAACATTTTTACAAAAATGAAGTAAAACCCGTTTATTGAGTTAAAAAGCAGAATTTGTTTAAAACCAAACACACAATGAAGGATTTAAAAAAATCCCTCCAGATGTTTATATCGGGTTCCATAACAAAGAATCGTCGACTAAAGATGTGAGAAAGAAAATGTGACGACAAACATCCAACTTTCTCCAGATTTACATTCCCTGTAATAATCTGCTTGATGGTACTTATAAAAAAAACTGGAAATGTTGGAGATCTCCAACAAACGCACACATCTTCACTTCTACTAGATCTGGTTGCTTTAAAACAGCGGGCTCTTCCCCCCCACTCGTTTCTGTGGAGATCTAGAGCTGCTGATTGGCTCTTTCTGAGAAAAACAAAAAAACAGACTATCTGGAATTTAAAACTAAAGACTTGGAGGGAAGGTTGGACTCCACCCACTGATCACAGACCAGGAAGGAGAAGACGCGCCACCGCAGAGACGCACAGGAGGACTGTGAGGGGCGTGGCCTGAAGCAGAAGGCCGGAGCCCTTCAGCCTCACCTCTATGGGGAAGTGGTCGCTCACGTCCAGAACCTGGAAAACACCAATGAGAGGAGAGTCAGAGCAGTGGGAGGAGCTTCTGTTTCTGTCTGAAAATTCTTTAATTGGACTTTTTTTAATTTAAATAATTATTTTCATTTAAATACATTGTATGCATTTCTGAAAGATATTTTAAATTAGTTTTGGATTTAATATTTATTAATATAGAATTTAAATTTTTAGACTTCAATATTTTAATTTTTATTAATTTAGCTACAGATATTTTAATTGTTTTGATTTGTGTAACTCTGTTGAGTTTCAGTGTTTAGACAGAGGAATCTTCTCCAGGAATCTCAAACAAACCGTTTTCTCCTTGGAGTTCTGTTCTAAACCTTCACATTCTTCACTCAAAGAAAGACCTCTCATTTGTGTTATCTCACCAGTTTTGTGGTTAAAAACTTTGTATTTAGTTTTTGATCCAACGTTTGTCAAATTGATTTATTTTGCTGTTGAATAAAATCGAAATGTCATCTCACCTTAGCTCTAGAGAATTTAAATTCTCTGCCAAAATTAAAGACTTTTCCGGAGTACGGCACAATGGCCTGCAGGAACGGCTGTCCATACACCACAATTCTGGTACACACAAACACAAACATTACAACTGGTAAGAGACAACATCTAATATTTAACAGTTTTAACCCCAAAACCTTTTGCTTCATTCATCAAGTTTTTTTCAAATGAAATAAACTTTTAACCATTCAGCACTCAGAAAAACACACACAGAAGCACACTCACCTGCAGAAACACAACAAAACAAAACTAGGCCTGCAAATAAAACACAAATATGGAAGAAACACAAAATATGCAGAAAAAAAACAAAACATGTAAAAAAGAAAATGCACACACACACGCAGAAACACACAAATTCCTGCAGACAAACATGAATGCAAGGAAAAACAAAAAAGAAGAAACAAAAAACATGCAGAAACACAAAAACATGTGCAGAAACACACACAAATGCAAGAAAACACAAACATGCAGAAACACACACAAATGCCAAAGAACACAAAAAACATGCAGAAATACAAAGACACAAACATACAGAAACACACAAATTGCTTTAGGAACACACACGACTGCAAGAAAACACAAACAATGCAGAAACACAAACATGCAAGATAACACAAAAATGCAACAAAAGCATGAATAAAAACAAAACTGAAACACAAACACACCTGCAGAAACACAGACGTGCAAGAAAACGTACACAAACAGAGATAAAAAAAAAAAACAGGTTAAACAACCAACAAAAAAATACATAAATAAATAAAGACACACACAAACACACACAAGATAATTAGAGAATGCTGAATGGGGGACACACCTGCAGAACTCCAAAATATGTAGAAACAAACTCACATATAGAAACATTGAAACACACACAACAAAAACATGAATTTAGAAACACAAAAACCTGCAAGAACACAAAAACTTTTCATCAAACACACACTTTTAGAAGCACAAACAAACATGCACTTTCACACACAAACAGAAATGCCAAATCTATTTAGGAATTCAACAAATGCAGAAACACAAAAACAAACAAATCGGAGAAAACACATGAAACACATTAACGTCTCACTCTGATCCTGTTTTGGTGGATTTCTAAAGTTATGATTATGATGTTTTTAGACACATTTTTTAAACCTCTCTTCTGAGTTGTGGACAGGAGCGTTAGCAGAAGAAAGGGGAGCAGGGAGACAGTTTCTACGTCACAACTACAACATGTTTTCATCTTCTTCCAAGTCACCTCAGTTTGAACAAAGAAGCACTCAGAAGTGCTATTTTAATCTGAATGTCCTTTATCATCTGAAAAACATGTTCAAAACCCTATTTTCATGGGAGTGGTTCTTTAACACATCCATACAGACACAAAAACAGGCGTAAACACACACCTGCAGAGACGCATACCTGTCATATGCACAGCTTGTTGAGTCGGTGACGGTTGTGTCCACTTGTTCTCCAATCAACCAAGAGAAGCTGGAGTTTGTGTACAGGCGGATTTTTTTCCGGTCAAGTCGGGTCACGAAGCCGCAACTGGCATGGAAATCCCCCAAAAACATCACGTTCTGCAGAGTCAAAGGAAGCAAAGATGAGTCTAAATCTGTCACGCAACAGCGTTTTATGTGGGGCTGTGGATCGTTGCTCAGGTGGCGATCCGATTCGATTCACGAATCGAACCACGATTCTTACTTTTCAATATAATGTTTATTGCTATCTGAATGTCTGTTTACTGGATGGATGAAAATTGAAATTATTTGTGTTTAATCACTATTTATACCTTTATTTAAACCAGGAGATCAGAATCAACAAAACTGATAAATTTAAAAAAAAACCCACAAAGATTCAGATAGAAAGAAATGCTGTTTGTCATTTTAAACTTTTTCTTTTGACAATCTTCTGTTTAAAAAAGGAAAAAAAAGGATACAAATCACTGATGTTTTGGATCATTTAAAAGTAAAACCTGAAAATTCTCTCCACAGTTTCTATCTACAAAGTTCTTCAATATTATACGTTCTAAGCTTTAAATATTGGTGCAGAGCCCCTATAAAAACATTTTTTTTCCCCGCAGCAGAATCAGTTGATTCACGTTGATTACATCCTCCTTTCAGCAGCGTGAGGCTGCGTTTCTTCAGAATAAGAGTTTCGTTAATTGCGTCAACTGTTGAAGAGTTATCATAACCAAAAGAATGTAAACACTGGAGCTAAAGCTCCGGTGTTAAAACTAATTATTTTTTTCAGAAGTTATGTCAGTAAGCGGGACTTCAGTCTCAGTTTATGAACGAAAAAAAGCTCTTGCTAGTTTTACTTTGAAAACTGGAAGTTCACTGTCACAAAGTTGTTTACTTCCTGTGTCTTTTTCGGCTTTGTTTTAGTTCGTAAGCTTAAAATACAACATTAGTCTGCATTTCAGAGCAAAAATACATCGTCCCCAGATCATATTTTGACAATATTTTACCACAATTTACTATATTTATAAAGATCGCGAATCAGCGATCTTTGACGTCGCGGATATTCGTACTCAAAATTTTGGGAGCAGATCGTGAGTATTCGAGTACCCGGATACTCGTTACAGCTCGAGTTTTATGGTTCCGACCATAAGGCACTCTAAAGCCCCTTAAGTTGTTCAAAAATCAACTTTGCATTGTTGATTATGGTTGTGGCAAATTTCTTTTTCTACCATAACAGAAGTGAACCTGGTATTGAACATTCCATCGCGGCTGCATGCGGGACACGCTCACCGTGTTATTCCACATGGAGCTGACTTCTTCAAACACATCGTAGAGGTTGTTGATCTCTTGGATGGCCTGCAAGGGTTCAGAGTGGAGGGGAACCAGTATGAAATCTCCGATTTCTGTGGGGTTAAAAAAACAAGGCTGTTTAAAACAGAGCGGCAGGAAACTACGAAGACGGACTTGGTCTACTGACGGGTTTTATTGCTTTGAAACTTCACGACAAATGGCGGTCGGACAAACGGCCCATCCTTGCGGTACTGGTGCTGACGGGTCAGGTTTGCCTCGTGTTGCCTGATAAGAGAGATGGCATACTGCAGATTCACCAAACGGTAAGAGAAGAGCGCCCCCTAATGACAAACTGACCATCTGTAAATGAGTGATAGCCTATCAAAGTTCTTCTCTGAAACTATAAAATCCCACATGAGACTGACAGACGTTTCTGGATAAACACAGTGATTAGAACTAGAGCAGGGCGATATAGACAAAGAAAAAAAAATTCAAATTTTCAATTTTTTTCATTAATCCCGAATTTTTACTTTCTTCAACAGGGTGAAACTATTTTATTTGAACTATTCCCTTGGCTCAAAACTAAATACAAGTATTAAAAAAGTTTGTAGAGCACTTCAGCTCTAATACTTTATTTTATCATAAATTTACAAGTTATTTTTAAAAGAATTATGTTTTTAGCTCTGTAATGTTACAAAGAGACTCCTAATAGTACAAAGTAGATTCCTGTCTGGTGTTATTATATTTATAATGAATTAACGTTGTTGTATTTATCCGCCTCGTCTTAAAACATTTTTCGACTTTGATCCAATCTTCAGCGTTTACATATAGGAGACACAGGAAACGCTCGTTAGCATTAGCAGCTAGTATTGTAGCATGCTAGCGTCAGTCTGTAACAGTTTTCAGATCAACACTTTAATCAAATGTTCTACACTGTAGATCAGCAGCTTTATCCTCCAGTTCTGTCTGGATCCTGGAGAAATTCTCCGCGTGTCTCGCTGCTGCATCAGCCGAAGAATTAAAAAATACATGGAGACGATTAGGGAATTCTTGGGGTTTTTTTTTTCGAGAACAAGCTTTTTCTCTTTCTCTGCCTCATTGAAGAATTGAAGATTTCATGTTTGTGCATTACAACGTCCGGACGGACTGACTTTACGCCAAACTACGGAAGCCCCAGGGAGCTGGGAAAATAAAATCTCAATTTTCCAAAAAAATTAATCAACTAAAACAGCAAATTCAAATTAATCAATAATACGGATTAGATAATTAGAGGCAGATTTTCTTTTGGAATGAACATGTTGGAGGCCTTATGTCTCACCTCCAGATGAACACATACTGCTGCATGTCATCTGGTGACTTCCCCAGCATTGCACTGGATAAGGACTGGAACTGAGTGCCGTCATATCTGAAAACAACAACAACAACAACCAGAAAAAAAGAGCGTTAGAAAGCAGCAAATAACCAGCAGAGTGGGTTTTTTTTTTGTATCACATTAAGTTAAAACTATTAATAATTATAGTTTAATGAGTTACTAATTACTTCCTTTTATGCATTGATCCTGAAAACTAATGTAGTACGAATCATGACAATGAGTCATTTATTTATCTATTATAACATATTTTCCTTTCATTTTAACTTCATTTACCACTTTTGATTTAATTTGTGTAAATATTGGAGTATTTACCATTCTTAACGTTAAATACACTTTATATTTGAAAGTTTTCCTTTCCCAAACACCCTTTTTCCCATGATTCCACAGCACTCTGATTGGATAAGTCAGCGATTTAATCCACTCGGAGAGAAAACCCCATTTAGGTGTTAGTGAATCTTCAGTAGAAACAAAGTCCCAGATTCCCAATACAGATTCAAACCTTTTTGAATTAAAGTTCACGATCTTAACCAAATACTTTGAATTTAGAATATTTTTTTTAAGCACTCAAACTGGAATATTTGACAAAGTCATCAAGATAATTAGAACTCCTTCAATCACAGACTGGATGTTCTCCTGAACTCTGCAGCACAAAGCAAACGGCCCGATCCCACCTCCACACAAACAGAGAGGCGACATTTAAACTGGAAGACAGGAGAGTGAAGGCGACCTAAAGCCAAGAGCCAGCGGTTGCGACAATGTTGACAGATGAGTGTTGTCGACATGAGTGCTGAGCTTGTCTGTGGATCCACTGTACCTGTCAGACTCCATGCTGGAAGCACACAGCAGACAGAAGGTGATCAGCACACATCGCTCACCGCAAACAGAGCAGTCAGAGACTCAAAGCTGAGCAGCTGGATGACATCATTTCCTGTCGCTGCTTGATGCTTCACACATGTGCGCTTAGGTTAAACTTGCTTCTGATTGGACTTAAGATCATTGATAGAACAAGAAATCACTGCCTGAATCAAACTGACTAAAGGGGTCATGATCAGATCTGATTCATTTTTTTATACATTTCTATGCACAAATTTTTATTTTTGTCGACTATGAAAGAGTTTTCAATCCCTAATACCTGGAAATGATTATAAGTAGAGCATACATTGTAAAAATACTCAAGTTTACGCTACATACTAACTAATGCTGGGCGTATCGTGTGGGTGATAGGAAAGTGTCTATTGTGCTATTTCTACTCTATCATTTTGATCTGTTGATTTTTATTGCTCAACTTTTGTGCGAAGATGTGTTTTCCCACAAAGAAATTTGAAACTTGTTTACCTTAAAAAGGTTTCTCATTTGTGATGATGTTGCTTAAAAAAATAAAGTCAGACAAAAGTAAGTGATGCCACTTTTGTCAATTTATTTCCAGATAAAAAGAAAATGCTGGAATTTATATTATTTGTATTACTTGAATGTATGTAAATCTTTTTATACTATAGATAAAATTTATTTGTTCATATTGACTATATATTAATATTTTTTTTCACTATTACATAGCACTAGTAATAACTTGTAATTTTGTAAAAATGTGTTTTGTATAAAATTAAGTTTGGATTGATTTGCAAAAAAGGATTCGATCAAAGTATTCGACCTACTCTGATCATCTTCTGATATGTTTTCTGATAGAGTTCTTTTATTTATAATTATGACGGTTTTGGCAAAAATATAAAAACTTGTGTCGTTATCAAGAACATTTAGAGTCTATTGGAAATTTGCCTCTGAGTTGTGGGCGGAGCTACTGTTTACAATTTCTCCCACTAGCTTACAGCCCTTCACACCCTGACATAGCAAAACGCAACAAAACACATAGCACAGAAGAATAATTAAAGCTATCATGTGCACACGTTTTGATCAGTTTGATCCAGATCAAACCAGGAAAATAAAGACATTTATGGATCCATTCGTCTGCAGGTGGATGCATCAGAATGGAGAGGAGAAAGGAGCTTGTGGCCAATTGTAAAATCTACGTCACAACTGAGAGTGATTTTAAAAGAACTTTTTAAATTGAATTTTAATTGTCTTCACATACTTTATCATCAGAAAACACTTTTTTTTTTAAATCAGAGTGGGTCTTCAATCTTCATTCAAAGCCCTTTAAGAGTTTTTAATATTTTGTAGTCATCCCTTTATTTCTGTTTATGAAGTTTATTTTCATTTCCGCACTTTGAAAAATAAATATTTTTTAAAAAGTAAACTAAATGAAACACAGCAGGTAGTTTCTCTTGCAGAAATACAACAAATGGCTTTAAAAGAAGTATAAGTCTGAGTTCTTGTAATCCCATTTGTAGCAACATTTTGAAATAAAAGGACGGACATTTCTTTGCAGATCATTTCGTTGCAGTAACAACATTTTTCTGTGTATTTCTTGTAGGATGACTGTTGCGTGTCAGGAAGTACTCATAACATCATAACAGAAAATCTGAATTTAAAAAACCTATAAGATTGTGTTAACTTTTAATGAAAAGGAAGGTGTTGTAATGATTCAAGAGCTTACATCCTTGCACACTTGTTTGGCTTCTATATTTGCTACTAGCAAATGGGTTCCATAATCCCATGAGGCTAAATAAGTGACTGACAGCTGTGTTGATATTCATTGTTGCATTAGAAGGTTTCGGTTTGACTGGTCCATGTATTTTATAACGTATGAACTAGAATGCTCACAGCAGCTGGTGCTGCTCTAGGGAACTCACACTCTCGTGGCTCTTCATCGATTAATATTTATTAATAGTATTTTAGTCTTACATGCTAGCTGTATTTCGGCGACTTTTATTTTAGGCTTTTAGCATTTTTCCCAGCTTTTTCTAGAGCTATTTTGGAGTTGTGGCTAAAAATTTCATACATGCTATACAGCTGTTTCTTGGCTAATGTAAGTTATTTTATATTTTTTTCTTTGTAGGCTATTTTGGAGTCATTAGCATAATTGATATCAGCTTAATGCTAGCTAGTTATATAGGCTAATTTAGGTGAACTTCAAAATAGTCTATAAACTGAAAAAAATTATAAATTAGCCTAAACAGTAGCTTTCTCACATCATACCCATGTTTTACTGAGATCTCAGAAAATAGTTTGATCTGGTGCTTACTAATTTGGATAATATTTATTCAGTAGCTTTTCATATGGGGAGCTTTTTTCATGCAGGTTTTAGAGCTGCTTTAAAATAATATGAGAGAGGCAAATGCTGTAAACTTATATTTTCCCTCATATTTTTAATCCTGTATTTTCATGCTGTTAGGTTGCAAAGTAGTATAAACTGGACAAAATTATAACTAACTACAGCACGTTCCTAAATGATGACTAAGTCTTTTCTATTAATTTGTAGCTTAATCTTATTATATGTAAATTAACAATCGATCAATATTTTATGTTCAGTAACTTTCATTATGTAGTTTATATTTAATATTATGTTAGCATTTTTAAAAAAAATTTAAATAAGCAACTTTAATTTATTGCAGAATGACATTTGATTAGACTCTAAATAGAAACTTATATAAATTTTTGTTAAAAATAAGCTCGAATTTGCTGCAATTTTTAATCAAAAAACATTAAACTTAAAGAGTCTTGTGAGTTCTATTTGAACATTTCATAGGACCATTCTATTTAATGAATTATTTAATGAAGCACTATGATACTTTCATTCCTTCCACTTTTTGGAGAGTTTCTGCTGGAATATGAAGCCCAATGAGGCAATTGTTTTTGTGATATTGGGCTATTTAAATCAAATTGAATTGAATGTCTTTGCAGGTTGTCCGAATAGTAATACTAATAGTATTTTAGCAGCTGCTCTCTTAATTCGATGGTTTTGTCTGGCACAAACCTTCCCAATTCTGTCTTTTGAACCAGAAACAAATCTCTTAATAGTAAGTTTCTGTAGAAATATCCACATTTTCAAACTTTTCCCAATACTTCTAACTATTTCATGCTTGTCAGCAGTAGAGATCCTTTTTCTTTCCCATATTGTTTGAAAATGTTGGCCTGTTTAATAATGTGGAACGTCCTTCTTTAGTAGTTTTTCCTTTAATTGAACTCACATGGAAAACAGATTGTCTGAGATTGATTTCAGTGATCCAAAGAGACACAATATCATCCATGAGTTTCATTGAAAAACAAAGAATTTGATCTTTTTGACACTTAACCCTTTAACACCGGAGCTCCAGTGTTTATGCTTTGATTTACTGTATCTTTTCAACTGAAAAGTTTAAAAGACTTTGTGTTTAAGAGTCACCGGTGACACCTCAGGGGTTAAAGGGTTAAATTTAATTAGCAAAACAGTTTGGAAGGCACTGTAGTTCCAAGGTTGAACGGATTTCTATCAAATGAACGTACCTGTTGAGTGAAGACATTAGAGTGGTGATGGCTTCACCGTCTGGGTCCACTACATGCTGCAGAAGAGTGATGTGACAGCGAGCCACAATCTGTACCAGCACAAACACAAACAGTTAAAAAAAAGGAAACAATACACATTTACTGTAGAGTCAAAAAAGTCCAAAATAAAATGTGCTAATGTGATGAAAATTAACTAAATAGAAAACTAACAAAACTATATTATTAAAACATCCCAGATTAAAAGACACTAAAAATCTTGATTGAGGCCCTACAAGACAGTAAATAAAAACGCTTACTAATGTTTTGCTTGAATTTAATGCAAAAATAAAAATTAAAAAATGCTTAATTCAGTCGTGTTAAAAATGTTAGCCCAACTGATGGGAAAGTTTTTCAGTTTGTATTCAGTTTCATTTAAAATGTTTCACCTCTGACTGAGATTTGATTGTGATTAATCAAGTTTACCTTTTTAAATGAATTTTCAGCAACTTCAAACACTTCGAAATGCAAAACCATAAGACAGAAAGATTGACATTGCAATTCTTTTCCAAGAGAGAAGCTGAACAGAAAGTGTCAGACTTACCCGCGTCAGAGAGTGTAGCGTCATCGTGTGCGACGCCTTTTCCTTGTTAAAGTTTTGCAGATTGTAAGCGCATATCCTGAATCCCGTCTCTTCCCTCTTTCCAGTAGAGAGGTTCAAGAGGGAGAGGAGGACGAGGAAACAGAGACAAGTGAACGGCCTCATCGCTGGATCTGTGGAGATCATTTCATGGCGCAAGCATGAGTTGCAGTTTCTGTCACATGATGGCTTTTGTGGTTAAGAAAAACAAAAAAAAGCTTCTTCATGTGTGGTTCCATTTGTGACACGCTTCCTCTAAAGTTGGTGATTCTCAGGCAGAACATACGTCTAAAAGTCTAAATCTTTAGCTTCCAAACCAAAATATAGGACTTAAAGGGGGAACAGCTGGTCCTACACACCCCTCCAAACACACAGGTGTCAAGACAAAATTAGGTAATAAACAAAAACTAGAAGTACATTGAGTTTATTTGTAATGTGAATGAAAGTTCTCATTCATCAAGCTAACACTGCCTGGAAATTTGGCATCTGGACTAAAAGTCTCCTTACTTTTAAATCCTGACACTATGATTCAACTTCAATACATATTTTTTCTTCAAATAAAATCAACGGTCTCCTCAGGGCCATGGATCAGTTCAATATCGGACAATATTTTCATGAAGAGGCTGAAATGAACGTCTAATTTCTGCTTTTTTTTTTTTTAGCTTTCTTCCAGTTTCCCGTAACCCTTGCGTTATCCTATGTTGGTGTTGGGAGTGGGGTCTCCTGGACCCTACAGGAAAGTGCGCTGAACTTTTTTCAATGATTTTTGATTTCCACTGGTGTCGTGGCAGACATGAAATCCTGTCCATCTTCATCCAACTTTGGTTGGATAACACAACGTAAGGCTTGGGTCATCTGGACCCCATAAGATAGCGCAAGGATTTATTTTCATTGTTAGTTAAATATTGGCACCTGCTTTAAACTTTATTTATAAATCAAGGAGAATCCAGTAGTTTTGCTAAATAAAACTTCATTCAGAATCAATAAATAAAACCAAAAAGGAGGTTGTGTTTTTTTTTTCCTCTATGGACTGGTACCAACTTGGCTCCTGACTGGTACCAGTCCCTGGCCACGTTTTAAACGTTTGAATTTTACTTTCTTTACCCATGGACTGCTACTTTATCTTTTCAAGAACTTTTTCAAATATAATCTAATTGATTAACTTTTTTTATTTTTGTTTTACTTCTTTTTCTGTAAGTGAATCTTTGTTGAGACAAAGAATGGAAACTTTGTTTACCAAATGATGACTGGTAAACACATTGTATTAAAATGTTCCTTGGTTTTAGTTCACAGTAGAGAACTAAACCTTAGTTGTTGTAGTGAATTACCTTGAATTACCTGTTATTCTTCAAAGCCCCAATTTATGAATTTATTCAGAAAAATTCTGCCACGTTTGAACTGGTACCATGCATTACTAGTTAACAAAACAACCTGTGAATTTTAACAAAATGATCTGAGAAGGAAAAGTGGAGACCCCGCCTTCGTTTCATTCAGAAGGGCTGAATAATCAGGAGCCAAACAGACAACATCTGCAACCCTGAGATACAAGAAACAAATCTGATTGTTATCATCTCGTCATGCAAACACTAAACTTTATTGTGTGACAAGCTAAAGCAAGTCCATGATGTATTTTAATAGTCTCAATCATTTTACAAAACAGCCCCCTTTCCATAGTAGTAAAACACTTTCAAACTTAAATGTTTGATTAATCAGAATGTATTGCACTGAAAAAAAACTGTATTTTGGAGAGTTAGATGTAAGAATAAAGCACTTTTCATTTGAACATTTTCAACACAATGTGCTTTATACGCTCCAAGTACAAAAACATTCAAACACTGCAATCATAAAAACATTAATAAAAACATATTCTGTCATTTATCTTTTATTAAATCCACTACAGAGCAGAAAAACTTCCCTTAATATTATTTTTATATAGTAATAAAAAGTTTAAAAGATAAAGAAAAAAGGATTAAATTTTGAATATGAAGTGCAAATTAAACAGGAGCTGGTTTGAAACCAGAAAACTTAAGTGTATCCTGTTTTACTCTCATATCTGTCTTATATTAAGCCAAAATAATATAATTTCTTAAAGAAACTCAAGACTGTTTATCGCCCAACCTGCCAGCAGACTGTCAGGAAAAAAAACAAATGACACTTTTGCAACCAAGCACAGCATATGGTTCCTTTATTTACCCCTTTGTCTGTGTGTTTAATAAATCCATTTACAAATACAAGCAACTTATTTTAGAAACTTGCACAAAACAACACACGCTGCAAAAAGAAAAGTGAGAGTTTGTAAACAAAACCTGTAAAAAAAAAAAAAAAAAAAAAAAAAGATGTAGCCAGATGTAGAGCCTCTTTTACGTTGACAATACAGAAAAGAATAAGTGTGACTGAAATCTGACTCTGGATGATTGAAAGTTTTTTGGGTCATTACCTCTCTAATGAATAGACAATTTTAATACTTGGGGACAGCTACCTGGATTTGTTTAGGAGAAGAACAGAAAGAGCAAGGCTTCGTGTTTGCACTGTTAAGATCTGAGAAAAAGAAAAAAAAACTGGAGATGAAGTCTGTAACGGAATCAACCTGACTTTATGTCTGTGCTGCACGGCAGGTAGACTTCTACTATATCTTCTCAACCTCTTTGAAGGTCTGTACCCATAATGCACAGTGATCACGTGCACACCGTGACACAAAGAAAAGAGCAGTAAGCTAATTGAGTAACCAAACTGAGAAATGGTAAGCAGCAGGAGATGTGGTAGAGTTTTTGGAAAACCGGCAGGAGGCCGGTCCTCAAGGACTGACTTTGGACACCCCAGTGTTAGACAATAGCAACCACAGAGGCGTTTCCTTCTGCTGTGATGAAACTGCTTAAGGAAGAACTGCACGACTTAGGGCGTAGAGGAATAGTCTCATCAGTTGACCACAGCAAAGAATGAGTCAGTAGAGAGGGTTGAAGGAAGAGTCCAAATTTTCTAACAATATTTGGATGATATCATTGGCTTAATATGTCTTCTGGATTCAGTTCCCCTCCAAAGATATTATAAAACAAGCTGACAGTCTCTGGAGAATCCACCTGGTCTGTATATACCAGAGGTCGGCAACCTTTAACAGTAAAAGAGCCATTTCGGCTCATTTTTTACTGATCAAAATTTAGAAGGAGCCGATTTACTTTAGCCTTTAAGAAATTTGAATTTGCATTCATTACCTTCTTTTTTTTTTTTTCAGAGAATATGAATTGTCTATTTTTTGTACGAACAGAAAAAAACATAAAAAGAACCTAGAATCTCTCGCATGTGAGGTTTTTTTAAAAACGTTTTTACCTTTTGCCTTAGTAGGTTCCAAATTAGCGAAAAAGCTAGCTTGTTGCCTAATTACAAGCTGAACTCCAAAATAGCCTAAAATTCCTCAGTAAACTAAATGAGTCAAAAATGTTAGCATGTAGCTAAAATAAAAAGCTAAACTCTAAATAGTCCTAAAAATACCAGTAGATTATACATTTGCCAAAAATTTTAGCACATTGCTAAAATATTAGCTAAACTCCAAATTAACATAAAAAAAAACTCCGTAGAGGCCAAATTAGCCAAAAAAAGCTAGCATGTTGCTTTATTACAAGCTAAACTCCAAAATAACCTTAAATTTCTCACCAAACTAAATTATCCAAAAACATTAGCATGTTGCTAAAATATTGGGTAAACTCAAAATCTTTTGAAAATTAATAAAAAAAGATGAAAATATACCCTATGAATATAGTTAAAGGCTTGTTGATAATCTAATAAAAATTTAGAAATTTCAAGAATATTTTGCTCAATATTTCACAACCTGTAAAGTAAATATAAAAAAATACAAGAATTAATACTCTGAACAAACTGAACATTTTGATACTATGATTTTTGAAATTTCTCAAAATGTGATTGTAAATAATGCTAATTAAGTAATCCTTACTTTAAAAAAATTCTATCATTTTATTTTTCTTCAACCAGAGAGCCACTATGGAGAGATGAAAGAGCCACACGAAGCACTGGAGCTGCAGGTTGCAGACCCCTGGTATATACCTACACGGTGCTGAGAGACACAAGAAGCTGCTGAGCGTGATCATGATGCAAAACTAAAGCAGTTTAGGAACAAATGTAAAAAAAAAAAAAAGGCATCAAGTTAAACCCTAACAAGTTCAGATTGCATCAGAAAGAATTTGCCAACATTGGATATCCCTGCATTCTGCTCTGTCGCTGTGCATACCAGTACTGCACTTAGATTCTTTCAGACACCGGCCAGTACTGCACCTTTTTCCTCTTTGCATCTTTAAGTACATCTAGTACGCTCTGTTTGAGTGTAAGCCAATAACATCTCCATTCTTGCCATACCTGAACTTTTTAATGTCTTTTGGGCAGTAGTTTTCTGTCAAATTTTTCCATTGTTTCAGGTCACTCAGAAAGTATGCCACCATAGGGGTATTGATATAATTCCTCCATGCACACACAAATAATAAAATGCCTTCCCATGTTCATTCATGTCTCAATATGTCACACTGATCAGAAAAGAGTGGGTAAGTTTAGTCATGTAGTTGACAATGCCCAAAAATCTCTGAACTGCTTTCAAGTCCGTTGGCTGAAGCACCTCTTTGATGTCCTCTATATTCATGTCTATCTTTAAACTATGAAACAATAACAGAGCCAGGTCAAATAGGTGGACAACAGAGGGAAACACAAGTGTGTTTAAACTCAACAAGCGTGTCAGACTCCAGAGATCAAAGACCAATGTCTTAGTCCTCGCTAATTATCTGAACAAGTCCCACAGTAGAATAAGATTTCAATGCAGTGATCAAATACTTCTGTGTCGATAGTGTCAAAGGGGGCTAGTTCACTCAAACTCTTCATCACGTACAGCGATGGCTCAGTGGCAAGGATGTCAACCTCTGATCGGAAGTTTAGAGGCGAGATTCCCTGAGTCGGAGTGTCCTTGGTCAAGATACTGAACCCCAACCTTGTCTCTGGTGGATGGTTGGTGTCAGTGTTCGACAGTGAAGCTGTGTGTGTGGATGGGACTGTAAATGTAAAGCACTCTGGGACTTTGAGGTAGGTAGAAAAGCCCTCTACAAGTCTACGTCATTTACCATTATCATTTCTTTTGGCCGTAAGGTGAACACCAGCTTGCGATCAAAGCACCATAATTGCATTCGAGTCCAGAGGTCAACGCCATGGAACACCTTTGCCAGGGCAGCAAGGGCCCGAGGGTGGCACCACACTCCATCACAGAGCAGCTATTGTTCAATAGTGATTCATTTTTCAAATGCATACTCTTAAACAAGTTATATTTGGTAATGACAAATACTTCGAGCAGCTGAACTGAGAAGTCATGGAACTGATGGCATGAATATTGTTACAGCTTCAATAAATACAGAGTAATTTCCACTCCAGAGTTACAGAAATAGTCATTAAAGAAAAATCAGTTCATGAATTTTATAAGTGCAAATTGAACGGGGTGAGCTGGAACAGATTTGAGAAATTTCATTGACTTAAACAGCGTAAATGTGCCCAAACATCTCAAATTCAGCCCATGGACTGTATAAGGAAGAACTGGACTGAGAACCCCGCCTTCCGTGTTCCAAATAGGAAGTACCACTGGGTAGCAAAAAGGCCAAAGTCCCTTAGACTTTCACTGACCAACAGACAGTTATTTCTCAGTCATTTTATATGTCAGAATAATCATTCTTCCTCTGGTGATTTCTGCATAACATTTTCTTTCTAATCCTAAGTTTTATTAGACTGTCTATGGTTCAGTCCCGGTATATATCTGTTTTTCTCTTTTTGATTTGTACAGCCACTGTACGTGTACATACACCAACCGTTGAAAGATACCGTCTTTACGATGAACCAACTAAAATTCCAACGAATGTCTTAATTCTATCGTCAGGCTGTTTGGCAGTCAGTAATCAATAAGAAAACCAAATTTGACTCAGCTAAAAAAAATGTGTTCCCACTGAGGAATGTTATGTTCTTTTTTTGTTGATTTGTGTGTACATTTTCGTGTAAACATTACCGTTATGGTCACAATAGCAGTCCAGCAATGACTAAGCTGCGACAGTTTCAGGCAAGTTTGCTTGTGTCTGCCCCTCCCACTGCTGGGTCTGGTGGAACCGGTGGAGCAACTTCTCAGAATTACTCCCCAGAAGCCCTTCCACTCTGCCAGCATGACTACATCAACTGCTGCCTGACAGTTTCTTACAAATCTCACGACTGTTCCATGATCAGATTGAATATTTTACCAAACTTTAATATAAAGATAACTTTGCTATTTAGATACATAAATCTTATTGGAATCAAGCCTTTTTTATAGGCTGCCACATTTAATTTTAGGGTGTTTTTTTTGTAGTTTAAAACCGCATGACAACAGATACAATCTTGAATCCAAAGACAGACATCATTATATTATTCTAAACATTAAAAAATTCATTTGTCTTTCAAACTTTGGGAACACTTCATTGTCTTACTTACCAAAATCTATATTTCGAGTCTGGCCTGACAGTCTGTGGGAGGGGTAGAGTCACCAACTGCTGCATCAGCTGATCATCACATGACTCACAATAATTTTGTAGAAACTCCATTAGGTAATGTTTCAGCTGTCTTTATGAAACAGTCGTGCCATGTGTATGAACGCATGTTTATTATAGGGATTAGAAAAACACAAACACCAACAGACATTGAATTCAATGACTGGTGTGTGGGTTTTTTCTGATTTAGTGGTGGGTTGTACACATAGACATAAAGTAGATGGTAAACCACACACTAAGTGCATACTGTCAATCACTGTGGGGGAGGTGAAATGGTTGAGTCCGAGTTCAGGTATCGATTGTTCTTGGTTAAATGAGAACTGGCTAAGGAGAAGCTGGAGTCAAATGGAGTATTATGGAGCCCGTTGTGTTGGAACAAATTGCTTGATTTGGGTACACCCTTAAAAAAGTCTTACAGCTGTTGTTACTTTTGTTTTTACACATTTATGGCTTTAAAATTGCAGTGTAAGAATATTGAACTCGATTTTTTCCATTACCTTTAATGGTTCAAGTGTGAATGCTGTACGCTGAATGTGGCCGCTGAAGAGGCTAGAGTTGATAGATGAAAATGCTGAAACTGATAGATAAAATTGCTAAAGATGATAGCTGAAAATGCTGAATGTAAAGCTTGCCAAAATGTTGGCTGCCAAATGTAAATGTATGCCAAATTAATAAAAAAAAAAAGTCTAATTTTGCCAAAACGACTAGCATAATGCTAAAATATAAGCTAAACTCCAAATTACCCTAAATAACTTTTTAAAAGTTTTTTTTTTTTTTACAAAACAGATAGCATAATGCTAAAATATTAGCCAAACTCCAAATTAGCCTAAAAGCTGGAAACATGTTTAAATTATCCAAGAACAGCTAGCATGTTACTAAATTAAAAGCTAAATTCCAAATTACCCTAAATACACAGTTGTTGCTGAACAATTTAAAGTCTAAATGGGGTCTAGCTGAAGGTGCAGAAGTTCATAAGTTTCAAAGTTTTTGAAGGATTTGAGCCATTTCTCATACATTTCCTATGGGTCATACTTTGCTCAATATTTAAAAACTATAAAGTGTATAAAAACCAAAGATACAACCAGTAATGTCCTGAACAATTAGAATGTTTCCATAACAACATTTCTGAAACAAACTGAATAAAGACAGTAGGTACTCAACAACACTAATGCTGCGTTCACATTGAACGAGAGCAGAGACTGGCATTTTCAATGTTAAGTCTAGTACAAATGTGATCAGAGGTCCTACGGTGTAACTTAAGCGATGCAGCATGACTGATATCTGACATCAAATATCTGAAATTTGGAAAAAAGAAAGACACGTCCCGCTAACCAATCTGGGACTCAGTTTTGCGTATGTGACTCGTTTAATGACGTGTTCAGCGTCCAAATCCAACAATCATTTTAACCATCTTTAGCTTTAAACAAACTAAAAACTAGGTGTATAGCATTACCTGCTAAAATGCTAGTGGAAATTCTGTAATCTGAATTTGGCTGCTGAAGATGCTACTGCTGATAGCTGAAGATGCTGAAACTGATTGCTAAAAATGCTGAAGTTGATAGCTGAAATTGCTGAAGCTGAGAGCTAAAACTGCTAAAGCTGACAACAAGCAAAAATATTAGTTAAATGCCAAAAGAGAAAAAAAAAAAAAAATTAAAAAAAATTTCTAAAATAGCCAAAACAGCAAGCATGTAGCTGGAATATTAGTTAAATTCCAAATTAGCCTTAAAAACTGGAAAAATACTAAATTAGCCAAAACAGTTAGCATGCAGCTTAAATATTAGCTAAACTCCAAATTAGCCTAAAAACAGAAAAAATCCTAAATTAGCCAAAACAGCTAGGATGTAGCTGAACTAATATCTAAAATCCAAATTAGCCCAAAGAATTTTTAAAAATCCTAAATTAGCCAAACTAGCTAGCATGTAGCTGAAATATTAGCTAAATTCCAAAATAGTCCAAAAAAAACCTTCATAAATGCCAAAATAGGCCAAAAAGCTAGGATAATACCTTTTAATTTTTCAACCTTACTACAATCCGACTCCATATAATATAAAGTAACGACAAATCGACTATAGAATTAACCGTTGACTATTTTAATAGTCTATTAGTCATCGATTTGTTGATTAATCATGGCAGCCCTACTGTCATTAATGCGCTGTGTGAAGATTAACCAGATGATCTGCAGCAGATCCGTGACCACAGTACCTCTGTCTGCACGGTGAACCTTTCATAATTCCACGCTCTCCGAACGAAACACCACGATTATTATGATTATTAGTTTACACAGGAAACAAACCGCTCAGCCAAGGCTTCATTCATATTCCACATTGTCCAATTTGAAAAGCGCAGATTTTGAAATGTTCGCCGCACAGACAGAGAAGCTGAGCGTCGATACAGTTCTGCCACAGAGTTATGGAGCGGTGAGAAAACCTAAAGTCCAGAACTAAGTTGACAAGTATAGCATTAAATTAGCTGCATTAAGCATAGAATTAAAAATAACTTGAAGTCACAAAAACGACAACAACCAGCATAGCAACCATAACATTAAAGAAATAGCATAGATTTATGGAGGGTCCACCAAACTGAAAAATATGAGGTAATTTTGGTCTGTGCATGTGCAGTGGGTGTAGTTAGACAGAGAGTGGAAGTCCTTTAATACATCCTTTTTAAAAATATAATACATTTCTACACTTTTTTAAGATACAATGTCTCAAAGCACTCTGTTTATTTGGGAATCATGAAGTTTTTTATGTATAGGAATATCTTGAGTTCAAAGATGTCATTAATGTTTTGCTTTTATATATACGCCTCAGTGAGCAAATATTTTGAGTGTGTTTATGAATAGCTTTTGAAATACCTTATACATGTACTAATATATGGTTAAAAGCTTTAAAATAATAATTATAGGCTTTTATTAAGTTTTCTGTAGTTGATTCAGATTTTCAACCTCATTTGATTTTAAATCTTGTTTCAATGCCAGAAAACAAATGAAGGAGAAAAGCTGCATGATTCATTAAAAGGCGTAACAAACTACTCTCTTTATTTCTAGTTAAAATATAGCTTAAACACTTCAAGTTTAAAGCAAATGATGGTTAACATGTATGTTTTACATCCAGTCAACGCACAACAAAAAAAAAAAAATAATATGAGACTAGTCGACTATTAAAAAAAGTTGTTTTTGGCAGCCCTAATCATGAAGTCAGTGGTCATCTACGTTAGCACGTAGCAGCCAGTGCTAAGAAAATAAATAACATCAGTTTTATGACTTTAAAAAGTCATGCTAAAACAAAAAAACTAATTACCGTATTTTCTAGACTATAAGCCGCTACTTTTTCTCCAAGGTTTTGAACCATGCGGCTTATACAAACGTGCGGCTGTTCAGTTGATTTTTCTTCCACCGCTTGGGGCGCTCCAACGGGAATTAGAATAAAAAATAAGACAGACGAAAAATTAATTCAAATAAGAGTAGCCTACCCTACTTTTTCTTTAGCAGATAAAACACGCAATACAAATTACTAACTGGAAATTATTTTCAAACCCTGGTCCCTTCATCATGGAAATCATGTGAAGAACTTTGTACGATGCAATGTTTAAGTTAAAGGCCATCGAGCATGCTATGTCGGAGGAAAACCGCGCTGCTGCACGCAAGCTTAGCGTTGATGAATCTATGGTGAGACACTGAAGGCGGCAGGTATATTAATGTACAAAATTGTTCTGTACATGCAGTAAATATCTAATTTTTCAACATTGATACCTGCGGTTTATATCCCAGTGCGGCTTGTATTTCTTTTTTTACTTAATTTTTTTTAAATTGAGCAGATGCGGCTTATGTACAGGTGCGCTCTATAGTCCAGAAAATACGGTACTTACATTTAAATGCAAACTTCAGTGAACTAGAGCACACCCACGTGAAGAAACATGTTTCTCGTCCACGCCACAAACCCGATGCTGATCACCCCACCGGTGACGGATACCTAGCCTTAAGCCGCTATGGCTCCCCTTTAACAAAACCAGTTTTAACAGCGCTAAATCTCCAAATGGCCCGACAATTGAAGCAATAGAAAGCCAGAGGAGTAGGGAAAGAATCTGGATTACTCCTCGCCCTGTCAGTAATGGCATGTAGCAGCAATGGAACTAGCATGAAACTGAAGAGTCTCGTCTGTTATTGTGATTTAGTCTGTGAAGCACAAATCAACAACCTCAGATCCTTCAACTGTGAAGTCAATGGTTTTCACCGCCGGGATGTCCGGATTTGTCTAAAGTTGCACTTTCAACTTTAGCAGTGGAGGCCAAACAACCTCCAGCCACATTTTTGGGTTAAAATAATAAAACTTTGTGGAAAATTGCTCCTGTCTTCCTTTTTAATATTGGGTTACCACGAAAACAACAACAACACTTACGATAGACCATTTTACATTGTTATGCATAGAGACTGATTTGCTTGCGTAAACCAACCAGTCATTATCTGAGCAGGATTCAGTTTCTGTTTCTAAGTATGAGAAAGCAAAAAAAGTTCCTTTTTTGGGGCTTTTTAACATCACCCATTTTCCTCTACGTTACAGCGTTCTGCTTTAACCAGTTCTGACTGACAGAATAGTTCAAATAGGTTCAAAATGAAATGAACGCAAATGTTCCCACCAAGAAATCTGATTTTAGCAGGCAGCACATTATAGAAAGAACAACGTTCCTGCATTAACTGAGTCTGTCAAGGAGTCAGCTGTTAAAAAGGCTTAATCTTTAACCCAAGTTAAATTTAGTTAACTAACAGAGAAACGACCATCATGCCCTACCTAACATTCCCTCTAATCACATCAACATTAAAGGACAAGTCAGAAAACATGGCGAATAAGAACTCTGTCCACTTCAACAAACTCAGAATTGCTCAACCTTAGGATAAAGATGAATTCTGGATTGGAGGATTACTTTTCTCTAAAAAACTATTCTCCAAATCAGTACATGAAACAAGAATTCCCAGAAACTGTCTAATTTATTTGATTTATTTAACCGTCGATGTAGACCTCTTTGTTGTTCCATATGTGAATTTTGCTTTCATGACTGATTGTTTTTGAAATATTTGAATAAAGAATAAAAAGAAAAAAAAAAACCTTCTCTCTAAACCTTCGGTTGGTGCTGCACAATTAAAATTAGACCTTAAAAGTTAGAGAAGAGACCCTGATCTCTGAATAACCAACATGAGGTTGAATTTAGACGCACGCCTTGTTCAAGTATCAGTTTGGAATGTCTATCAATGTGTAATATCGACACCCAACCTGAGTACATGAGTATGAGGTAAGCAGGATATGAAATCCTGACATACTTTTCTACTAATAACTAAATCTCAGCCTCACTTGAACACAGGGGACGTTGAACAACAAACGAGCCTTTCAAAAAGTGACACTTTCAACCCACAACATGCTGACAACAACAGACACAAACACACACAATGTCTGACAAACACATCAATATGGCAAAAAAAATGTATACATATTCAAACACAGACAAACTTAATAACAGAAGTCGTCAGAGACCAACCATTTAGATAAGAAGCCACCGCGTAGTGAACTTATCAGTCTGCATTTGACTGTCGTGCTGACCCAAAACCATGTTAAACTCACCCAAAACCCACGTGAGACACATCAGCCAATATTGGTTTAGTTCCAGTGTTTCTTACCTGTTCAGCTTAACGCAGTTCAGAAAACAGCCCGTCTCTGCTGCCGAAACTCCAGCTTTAGTCTCTACCTGCAAAGGTGTGGTTTAAGCTCCACCCACTCCATGCTCCCCCTTTGTGTTGTGCGAAGTTAACCACACCCCCTTCCAATGCTGCGTTTAGGACACCGTGGGAACCACAGGAAGTCCTGTTTTCAAGAGGGATTCTAGGAATTTTTTTCTTTTACATTTTCAAAGAAAATTAGTTGATGTTTTTCTTAAGGATTTCTTCAAAAGTTCATGTTATTTGGCCCATTTTGAAAAATGAAAATGAGCAACAGCCCAGTGATGATCATTTATTTGATCTTAAGTTTTCCTGGGAGAAATTAACTGAGAGGGAGCTCTTTTTGAAGAACATGTTTCACACTCAAATAATTTCATGTTCATCCTTGGTAAATGTCATACAAACACATTTTTTGCCACCAGTGAAACATATTTTTATCAAAGAAATGCAACAAAAAGCTAGTGAGGTTTAAACAAATCAGACTAAAAAATAATAAAAGTAAATAGTTGGAAGAACTGTCACCATGCTTAGTGGATGTTTTTTATTTCTCTGTGGTTTTTGTATATGTGGTGTAGAGATGAGCAGAAGTAATATGGTGGTAAAAGAGTGTGTGCATCCAAATACAGATCAGGTGTGTTTCTGTTAAATTAACAGGTCATTTTCCAAATCTGACCACCACTTCCCCAAACATTGGTGGATAGTGTCCGCTTATCTTTATTCTATATAACAAGGATCTCAATCTCAGTCTACCTTGGGGCCCCTGAATGCAGATTTTGGTGGAGTCTGGGGTGTATGGGGTTCCATTTGTGCCAAAAATATGTTTTTGCGTCCACTGTCTATATCTTTGGTCCATTGTCTATGTCTACAGTTTATTGAACATTTGTTCATGTCTATGAATGAACTACTAAGCAATATTTTCTGTAAAACGACAGGGGCTAACGACGCTAGCAACTGTTTCTAAGGACTTTTCTGACGACCACATCCAACGACGATTACAAATGTAAAGTTTCAAGCATGAAAAAAGCCGAAACATCACAAAGCAAATGCAAAGCTAGCGTGGACATGCAGAAGATATTGCTTAGTAGTACATAGACTTGAAAAATTGTTAAATAAACTTGTTTAGTAGACATAGACATTGTACCAAAGACATGGACAGTGGATGCAAAAAAAAAAAACAACAACATATTTTTGGCACAATTGGAACCCCATGTGTTGAGAAAATTTGAGAAAATTTCAAGCAAATGCTCTCTTTCTGAAAAAAGGGGAAGAAATTCATTAATGTGGTCTGGGAAGGGGGGTTTCAGGTTTCCTTTCCCCACAGCCAAATACACATGATCGATTGGTTTGTCAGCACCGCACACAGCACTGTAAGAGTGCCATTCATGAAAATAAACTCGAGGGCCGCACTCACATTAAGGTGGGGGCCGCAAATGCCCCGCAGGGCCACCAGTTTGTACAGTCTCTGCAAGGGTGTGTGGATTGTGTTCACCGACTGATTTCTGCCCTCTGAAAGAAATAAGATGAGGCAGCATTGTTGACTACCTTTAACCTCACCCCAACACACAGATATTCCTTCAGTTTATTTTATATTTTGATGATGAAATAAATTAAATCTGTGGTGGGTTTTTTCTACATTATTTTTGCACATTATGTCCCAGATCAGAGAGTATCTGGTCATCTTTACGAGACATCTCAAAGAGAGCTTCTACTGCCCTCTACCGTCCAGAGTGGGGTACTGCACGCCCCCGCTGCCCCGCGGTTCCACCCCCTCCTGCCTGCGGGCTCCGGACCAAACCTTCAGGAATCAGGATGCAGTGGGTCCAGCAGCGAACTCCGTCAGGACCAGTCCTGCCTCCACCATGAGGGTCGCTGGACCTCCAGAGCCGCCCCGCGACCGCCTCAGAGCCGCAGAGGCGTTCCGCTGAAGCTCCCTCCGGGGTGAGTCGAGCGGACCTCGGGGGTTTCTCTGGTCGGAGCAGCAACTCTCGCAGGAAGAGTGGGAACTAACTTGTTAGCTCGGCCGCTAACTTTGGGCGCAGGCTAGTTAGCCGCTAGCGCTGGTCCAACGCAACTTGTGGGTTTGAAGCTGAACCGGAACGCTGCCGTGAGACCAACTACTGACCGACAGCAGAAAATAACTTGACGGCTCGTTTTTGAGTTTGACCTTTGACTCTCGTCAGCGGCGTCTTTCATCCTGAAAAGAGTTTGTTGAGCCGGCTGGAAAGTAGCGCCGTGGCTGTCATTATCCAGTCTGTCAATTCATCCACGGTGGTGCGTTCAAAGACATTTTAATAACTGTGGTTTCCTGATTTTAGTGGTCTTTTTAATGGAAATGCTTGTTGCACTCTCTGATGTAGTGAAATCTTCCTTAAAGATGAACAACTCTGAACTCAAAAACTTAGGTAGAGAGAAATTCTGTCAAAAATACAGATTAAAGTGTAATTCTACACCACTAGGCAGAGAAAAGGTTAACAGGATTTGTGAAGATGTGTTGCTTTACTACCACTCCCAGGGATTTTTTTTTTTTTTTTTTTTTTTTTTTTTTTACTCCTTCTGTCCACAGATTGTGTCATAAATCTCCATTTTAAGGTGGAAATCCAGCAATCCCTGACGTGTTAGGTCATGCTGGTGGATTCACTGCTGACTAGTTTGTGTTGGAACTTTGTCCCTGACAGGTTTCTAACAGTTAAAGAATCTGGTAAATTTCAATTTTTTTTTTAAACCATTGACAGATGGTAACTGATTTTTTTTTTTTTTGTAACAGTTGAAGTAAGAAAAAAAATACTAACTGGTATTGCACATCACTCAGTAACTTTTTTTTACTTCAGTTTTTAGGAAAAAACATTTTTCTTAATTTTTTTCTTCTATTTCCCTTTAGGGGCTCCATACCTTTGGGATTAATACAGATAATATTTTTAAAAACATGTTTTACAACCTTTAAAACATCTCTAATTCTTCTCTGGGGATTTCCCCTATCAAATGTTATTTTAAGAACATAACCCCAATGATAAATCAAGGAATACTGTATGCCAAAACCACAGATTATCTACTTTATCTCTACTTTATTACGTCCCTGTCTCTCTTAGATGTTGCTTTTATTTATTGACAATATAGTTTCAAGTTCAAGATCAATAAAATTAACAGAAATGTTCTTAGCTGAATCTCTTTTTTTTGTCAGATGTTTTCAAAACTTTTCCAAAAAGGTGTTGTTAGTTGAGTCCATATTGAGAACATTGTTGATGAACTTTTGTTGTGATGGTTCTGCAGTTGAAAAATCTTCTGATTGTTTGAGCTGCTGGTTTTTACCTGATATGGAAACAACCACAGTGTTCAGGAAGAGAAACTTTCCTGGTGTTGTACTTTTTTAACATCACCGTCAGAGAACTGTAACGTTCAAACAGTTGGACTTGAGCAGAGTGTAGCTCGGCTTTTACTCCCTGCAGGTGTTCTTAGATTTGTACTTGATGGTTTACATGCTAGATCTCCTCGGGGAGGTGATGCAGCCTCACTTTGTCACTGTCATCGCCGCGGGCTGCAGTCAGCAGGTCTCTGCATTATTGATGTGTGGCATGATTTCCATTCAGAGAAGCTGCCAGCTCTGTAACCGGAGTGGCCTCCGCCGGCTGCCAGCCCAGATCTGGATCAGTGTGTCTGATCAGCTCAGACTCAACAGTTTCTCACTGACCTTGATTCTGTGAAGGAACATTTTGATGCCTAGAACATTGGGTTTTTTAAAGTTTTTCAAGTTTTAATGAAAGTTTCTGAACTCTTGGAACTTAAACCGTTCTTATCTTTTGTCCACTGAAGGATCTGTACTGCAGCCAGTGAAGTCTAAGCTGAAGTTTTGCTCTGACTCGTGGTCATGAGGTCTTTGGGGTCTTCAGGTTGTTTTTCAGAGAGGTACGAACTGCTGTCATGGCGCCATCAGTGTTTACCTGTTGAGAGATCAGCTGCATGATGAAACTTAAAAAGAAAATTCTGTTAAACTTAAATTTATAATTCTGCAACCAAAGTTCTCTTGAGACGCTACAACAAGAAAACAAGAAAAAAAGTACAGAATTACGATTGTTTAATGTTATTCTAGATCAGATTAATCCTATATTTTAAAATTAACTGAACTATATTTTATTGCTTTAATTGAAAGAAGTTGCCAATGAAGTAATAGTAACCCAGTTCTATTACTAATACATCTTATTGACAGACATACATTACCAATATTCTGCCCATAACTCCCTCCTCTTTGGCGTTCCATGCTCTGTAAGTCCCAAAACAAACTTCAGCTGATTCAGCACTAAAAATCCACAGGGATTTTATTTAGAACCGCCTTTCGTGATCTCATTTCTTCTGACCTAAAGCAGCTTTCCCACAATCCTGATTTCAGGATCAAGTTCTTTTCCTTTTCTCAACATTGTACTTTGGTCCCTTCCATCCCTGAAGGGAATCTTTCTTCATATTACACTACTAAAACAGGTTGACTTGGATGTTTGCATCCATATTCTTTCATTTGACTGTTGTTTTAATCAGATTTTGTCAGTGTTGAAAATTCAAATGCGTCTAAAATTCATATTGTGCAAGATTTCCAAATGTTAAACCTTTATTTCTTGATGTCTCAGGAGATCATCCAATCAGTAGAACATGATGTTTCAGCACAGATGACTGGCTCCTGAAAACCTCTACTTTCTTTACATGCAGTACTTGATTTGGCCTCCTTTGCATGACCGGTGGGTCGTGGTATGGAGGCGATCAGTCCGGTGCTCTCCGCAGATGTGGTGGAATCTCTGTGAAAGCTGCCTTCAGGTCATCTGTACTGTTGGATTTAGAGTTTCTCCTCTTGCTCTTGACAGAAAACCGTAGAGCAGGGGTGTCAAACTCAATCTCACGGGGGGCCAAAATCCAAAACACACCTGAGGTCGCGGGCCATACAGGATAAGCATTTACTGAACACTCTAAAACTACATTTTTAAAACTTTAAACTTTTTAACTTGATTATGAATAATAGAAATGCATTAATGTTATTCCAGAATAAATCAACTTAAGTAACTTAAAATATTTTACTCTCCATAAAAACATTCTTAGTCAAAACTATACAAGTTAAAAAAAAGTGTAAGATCACTTTGGGCCGTTAATAACAATAAACTAAAATGATCTGGAGGGCCGGATAGAATTACCCGGAGGGCCGGATCCGGCCCCCGGGCCTTGACTTTGACACATGTGCCGTAGAGTTTCTATCAGGTTCTGGTCAGGAGTTTGTTGGGTCGTGACATCGTGAAGCAGCTTTTGGTTCCTTTGGTTTTGTGAGATGGACTACAAATGGTAAAGTCAGACGTTCAAGTCTTAGTAATCATCACGCACTTAGTTAAGGAAAAGTTGTTCTTCACATTCGACCTTTCCACTGGGGGAGCGGTGAGCTGCAGACACAGCTGCACTCGAGAACCGTTTGGTGGTTTGTCCCACCCCAATCCAACTCCTTAATGCTGACTGCCCAGCAGGAAACCAATGGGTCCCATTTTTTTTTTTTTTTTTTGAGTGTTTGGTATCTTCCAATCTCAGGATGGAAACCAAACTGGTCAAATACCTTATGCTTTCTTCCTTTATTTTTATTTTATTTTTTTAAATATTTTTTATATCACAGCTGACATTGCACTACTACTACATTTGCTGCATTCAGCTCATCCTATATGTTATATAGAGTATCCTTTATTTTGAAAGGAAATCCTGTGAACCTTTGTCAAAAGTAATAAATTATTAAATATTTCAAAACCGACTTTTGTTTGCTTATGTTTTATTTAGTGTGCAAATTTGTCTCGCGAATTAAAGATTGCAACTTTAAACTTTTTTTTTTTTGAACCTCTAAATTTTGGGTATATAATTACCTGTAAGTCAAAATCCTCAAAACTACAAGAAAGGCTTGAAATCTGTCAATCAATGACCTGTGATGGAAAAAAATGCAAGTTTGACTTTTTAAATTGATAAAGTGTAATAATTCTTGTTACATTAACATGTTTGGAATGTACTTGTTGGATAACAAACACTGATCATTTTGAAAGATCCCCATACTGTAAATAAAAGTTGATATTAATTGACTAAATAATTGGTAAGTTAGAAATTATGGTATTAAAAAAAATACTATTACAACAATTGTACAATTACTGGCATTAAACCCAATGAGGCATTTTTTTTATAGTGGGCAATATAAATAAAACTGAATTGAACAACAAATATATCAAGAAATATGATTTTACAGCCAGAATGATGTTTGCAGTCCTAGTGTAATTGTCAGATTACAATTTGGGATTTTTTGTGTATTCTGTTGTACTTTCAATTTGATTTTGGGAGAAAAATAGAAAAGCCGACAGACTAAGAAGGATGGAGACAAAAACACTACAACATCTAGTATTAGACAAGCAAACTGTTAACTATGTTAATGCAAAAATGACAAACATATATTGATGGGAAAAGAAGAAAGGTCTGCAGTCAGTATAAATGCACTATTATGTCAGAACAAGACTGTGATAGTAGACTGAGAATTCTTTTTAATAGCTGGAAACTTTTGATTCAAGTATCTAAAACTTAATAAAAACTGAATAGAGTGAGGATTAAAAAAAAAAATGTTTGTATTTGGCTTTTTATGTAAACAGTTGTATTAAAAAGGATAATAGCATCAGGGTGTCATCCTCACTTTTCATTTCTGTCCCTGAAGTCTCATGCAGGTAGAGTCATGGCGACCAAGCTCCTGGACCGTCTGAAGCGCTCGCTTTTTAAAGATGGCCAGGGGGCGGAGCCAGAGCAGGAATCGGAGGGCGGGCGCAGGGAGGAGGGGTTTAGCGAAGACCACTGGGAAGCAGAGCTGGAGGAGGAAGAGGAGTGCGTGACCGACCGCCTCGGAGGGACGCTGTGCTTCGACAGCGGAGACGGAGGAGCTGACGAAGGAGCTGAGGGGGACGGGTCAGGGCTGGACAGCGACTCCGACTTCCTGGGAGAGTCGATGGAGGAGGGTCCCACCAGCACAGGTGATGCTCAAACTATGAGGGTCTGCAGATCCCATGCTATTCTGAGGGGAAAAAACTGCTTTGCTAACCCTTCAACTCGAGAGTTTTAGCTCTAGTTTTGGCTCTCTTTTGACTACTTGAACTATTTACGCAATTAATGTAAATCCAGAGCATTCTGAAGCAGAGATAAACAGCTTTGTGCTGACATGCAACATTTTGATAGGATTTTGATTAGGGCTGGGAATCACTGGGTATCTCACGATACGATACACGATACATGGCTCACGATATCGATAATATCGCGATACTGCGATAGTTGGTAAAAATCCTCTCTAATAACTAATATTATATAGAAGAACAATTTTTTGGGGGGGGAAATATATCCCCATTTTATTTTTTTTTAGCTTAAACACAATCATAATAAACAACTTATGTCTTATTTTGTGCAACAAATTATAGACACTCTTGTTTAACATTGCCTAAAATCACTGATACTGTAACTTACCACCAATTGAATTGGAATTGTTTGTAAAATTCAATATTAACAATAGTAAACACGATCAGCAGTGCCACAGAAATACTGTTAACAACAGAACAAAAATTAAATAATTCAAATTGTTGACAGCTATCTACCTCTAAAGAAACGTCACACCAAAGGATGATGAATATAACGTTTTACAGCCTCTGTCAAGTGTTACATATTTTTTAGTACACTTTTTCCCACATTTGAAAAGGGCTGAGCATTCAAAATTGAAGGCTGATTTACTCAGACTGTCACTTGAGATTATTTCTCCAATCTTTATTTATTTTCTATTTGGTCAGTCAATTGTCAGGTAAAAAGGTAAAACACTCATAATAATGGCAATAAATATTTACAAATTCAAATTCTATTATAAATTAGCAATAAACAACTTTAATCTATAATAATTTATACAACTTTAAGTGCTTCAATTAACTAGCAACTTCCTTATTTTACCGTGAATTTGTGTACTTTATTTTAATTACATTATTTTTAAGTTCATACATTAAATCTGCATTTTTTTAATTTTAGAATGACTTTAAATTAACATTAGCAAAAAGTTATTACGTTCATTTGAAAACCTTACACCATAAATTTAACAAAGTTACACCGTACACCAGCAGGGTAAATATCAGTGCATGAAAGCGAAAATTCCGACTGGTCCCTGAAGTACACACAAACAGCTACGAAGCACGCGCCTCGTTCCCACAGCGCGCTGATCAAACAGGAAATAAACGATCGCGGTCATTCTAGCTCAGACAAACTCACTTCTTACCAGCTGACTCTTCTACAGATGGATGATAATTGAGAACAGGTAGACATGATTTATACATGCAATACCGAGTCAGTATCTCGCTGGTGTTTTTTCCTGAATGAGGTCCGTGCGTCGGGAAAATAAGTCCGACGCAGCGCGAGTAGCTGCGCATTAGTTCCATTAGCCTCTTCAAATGAAAATATAATATTGATACTTGGTGAGAACCCATCGAGAATCAACCGTAGGACTAAATATCGCGATATATCGCAATATCGATATTTTGGCACACCCCTAATTTTGATGCAGAAAAGCATTCACGTTGGTTCTGTAAACGGGGGAGAGTTATCAGATCAAAGATTGAATTATTTAGTCTTGTACCACGGTCTGGGTGACTGCTAGATTCTGATTGGTTGCTGGGCGTGGATTAAAAAGTGATAATGCACACCTGAAAAAGGAAGTTCCGGTAACCCAGCCCGAACGTTCTGTATCACTGCGCAGAGTTCTTTAAAACACATTTTTCCTTCATCATCTGGACAAAAACAAGCGTAAGAGGTGGAGAGCAAGTCAGAAGAGTGGAGTCTATGACCTGCCGTGAAATGACACGCAGAGACGGAAGCTGTTTGTGTTCCAGCTGCTCACTGAAGGTGAGCTCCAGAAAAAAAGGAAAAAACTATTTTCTGACACAACGTCACATAGTGGTCCATCAGTCCTCTTTATATGCCTAATAACTGTAAAGTCACCTAAATATTTCTGTAGATGACAGAATTCTGACTTTTATTACTGAAAGTAGTAGTAGTAGTGCAGAGTAATGATTCAAGTGACACACTTCATTTTCATCTTCAAATCCTCTTCAAGCATTCCCACTTAAAGCTCTGATACTTGGCGATGCTTTTGCAACTTCCTGTTTTGCCTTTCAAGGTAAAACTAATGCTGATTGACCAGTTAGACATCCAACCCTTCGGTTTCACAAACTGTGGCTTCTTTGTTTGATGATCCTTAATCCAGAGGATTATGGAGGCATTCATCTGTGTCTCCTGGACTTTATTAGCAGGAAAAAAACTGAACTGTGTTAAAAAGGGTGGTGAATTGTTTGTTTTCTCCAGATGTTGTCCAGATCTCCAGCTGTATTTGAGCCAAATGAATTAAACTGTCAAAGACTGATGTGGTGTGGTGAGCTGCAGCCCTGTATTCATTCAAGTCAGATAGATGGAAAAGGGAGGATGTCTTTGAGATGTTTTAAAGCTTCCTTGTGTGTCTGCAGAGATGCTGGGAATAACACCCTCAAGACCTGCAGCATAGTTCTGCTTTGGTTGTCATGTAGTGTCATTATGTGATACGTGATCTGCTCGTTAATGAGAATATCTGAAGGGATTATTCCTCAGAAGAAATTTTAATATCCAGTAGACTATAATCTTTTCTTAGATAAAACATTTTTCTATCAGCATAAAGTTATTTATTTTCCTGCCAACCTGTTGCATTGAGTTCTGTCTGGGATTTATTGGTTCTGTTTTTGACTTGATCTCCAGATGCCAGTCCGGTGGGGGTCTCCCCAGTCGGCCCCTCGCCCCCCTCGTTCCTGGCCGCGCATCTCCAGGAGGGCTGGAGCTGGAGGAGTTTGCGTGGATTCGGTTCAAGAAGTTCCGTCTCCTCTGTGACACGCCAGACCGACTCTTTGCTGTTCGAGGTGACGGACGCCAGCGTGATACACGACGGAGCCTCGAAATATGTGGTCAGTTCACAACCCGTGGATGAGTGACGCATGCGAGGGAACACTTCTGTCTCTGTCAGTCGTGGATTTAAACCTGTAAATCTGTAAAAATGGGAGGTTACAGGTTTTTTTCAAGCCTCACTCTAATGCTTGAGATCTTTTAGATCCAAGTAATTAAATAATTTAAAGATTTAGTGTTTGAATTTTCAATTCCATTTTATAAATATCACAAAACAATTGTTTCATTGGGCTTCATGCCACTAATTGTACAGAAGGAGAAGCAGCTAAACTAAACTAAACAGACTAAATTAAACTGGTTATCCATGGCCTTCTTGGTAAGGAAAAACTCAGAAAAAACCTGATTCCAGGAAAAAAGAAGAAACCTCAGGGATGCCCACATGAAGAAGGGATCCTCTTCCAGGACAGACCGGCGATTAAGCTGGAAGAATTCTGGAAAACCAAAGAAGAATGAGATTATCTAACTTTACAACTACGAATGTGAATAAAAGTCAGCCAGATAGGACTGGGGAACAGGGGGGGTGGGGAGGTCCACAACTAAGACGAGCCTGAGGCGTGGTCCACGGCCAAGAGCAGGAGCTCAGACAGGAACAACATATGAATCGCACTGCACCAAACAAAAAAAATAGTTCAGCTTATGTTCTGTGTCTTCATGATTCAGCGCCAAAGTTTATCTTTGACATCTTGGTCCAATTTCATCAGAAGATCACAAAAGTCGCTGTTAGGATCGTGCCACTTTTTAGACACGGTTCAGATCCATTTTTTAATCAGTAAAATGGAAAAATGCAGCACAAATAGAAATGCATAATGTGAATATTTATACATCTACACTCACTCACCGCTTTATTAGACACTTCTGTCCAACTGCTCGTTAATGCAAATTTTTAATCGGCAGCAACTCAATGCATTTAGGCATGTAGACACGGTCAAGACCGCTGCTGCAGTTCAAACCGAACGTCAGAGTCCAGAAAAAAGCCTTTTTTAAAATGTTGTCTTTTTATGTAAAACCCTTTGAATTATCTTTAGTAGATAAACTGACCTCACCATTTATGTGTAGCTGTACACAATCCATGTGATCCAGTCCGGTGGCAGCGATAAGACTCCAGCCATCATCACACGACGCTACTCCGACTTCCAGCGCCTGCACGCCACTCTGCGGCGTAAATATGGAGACCAGATGGAGCGCGTTTGTTTTCCCCGTAAGTGCACTTCATGGAATCCTGTCGCTGAGGGACTCACTTCTGTAGCTCTGGCTGTTTGCTTTTGACTCAGCAAAACATCCTTCTCGTTTATTTCAATCCACTTACAGACTTGTTTTTAAAACTTTAAATGAAGAAAGCTGCAAAAATATAGATAAATAAAGATTATTTACAGTTTTTATTTACCAGAGTTCCAGTGTTTATGTTCTTTTATATACTGTAAGTTTTCAACCGTAATCATGATCAATGTCATTCCAGTAGATTTTTAAGGAGAAAAGCGGCGTTTTTAGAAAACTTAGAAATGTAGACTTGAATAATAACGCATGTTGACATCTGTGATATAGAAGGTGAAAGACCACAATCCAACCACGTGTGTTCCTGTGCAGGGAAAAAGCTGCGGAGGAACTTCGCAGCGGAGACCATCGCCGTACGCAGCCGGGCCTTTGAGCAGTACCTGTCCCATCTGTATTCCATCTCCGCCCTGCGAGGGGCGCTGTGTGTGCGCCAGTTCTTCTATCTGAGCGACCTTCAGGCCGGACAGCTCCTCATCAGGTAATCCAAATTCTCCGTTCTCACACATCTGCAACTCAAAGTATGTTTTATTGTCGTTTTGTTTTAGGTATTTTATATCATTTTTATGAAACAATTATAAAAACCAAAACAAAATACAAACATATTTTTATGACCATGAAGAAGGAACAGAAAGTGATTATTTCTGCCTCCAAATGAATATTATTTTTAAAATATTACCTTTCAAACATTATTTTTAAATATATTGACTTTGTCTTTTTGACTCATGGTTAAAGATCATTCCATAGATTTATACTTTGTATTGAAAATTAATTGATTTTCTTGAAAAATGCATGTCCTTTAAAATTATAAGTAGCCTATTTTTTTCAGATTAATTTTGTATATCATGTACCACTGTGAGGTCTCTTAATATAAACATCCAAACACTCCTGAAGTTTTAGTTAAATGTAGTCCTTTACAAAAAAATGTTTTTTCTTAATTTTTAAATAAATGTAACAAAAAAATTGGATTAAAAATAGTTAATTTAAACGTCAGAAATGTTATGCATCATACAGCCAGCAGAGGGCGCTGTAACCTCACCTTTCTAACAGGGAGGATCAAGTGCATCACTGAATGTCAGCTGCAGTCGTCTGCTGTGATTGTTGAAAAGTTACAGTAAATCAAAGAACATAAACACTGGAGCTCTGATGTTAAAGAGTTTAACGAGGGAGAAAATTGTGAAAATGTTCATGTATTTCTGAGAAAAGTATAAAGCTGAGAGCTGCTTCATGGGTACTGAGACATACAAAGGGCTACCATTTTGAAAAAACAAATTTGCTTAGTTACAGTTAGTTATACATTATTAATAATTAACTCCTCTACGTAAATACACGATATCTCAAATTAATTATCAACAATGACAAGAACAAGAGGAGACAGAACTCAATATTTAGCTCTTTATTAATCTCAGTAATTGTTACATTTTCAGATGATCCCTTACATCACTACATTTCATGGGGAAAATGTCCCATTTTCACTATGTTGTTTCGTGTTTATCAATTATGACATGTTAAAGAATAATTAACGAACACATTTTTAAACAAATCTTGTCACATTTTGAAGTAATGACCAAATCTGCAGCATTTTAAACAAAATTAATGATCTCTGAACTGGAGTAGGTCAGAGGTCACCTAAACGTATCTAAAGTTCATGTATCATGAACATATTGTGAGACATTTCAATTTTAAATTTGTAAAACCAAGTGTAATTTACAATAAAAGTCATTTCAGACGCACCTCGCATTTGAGTTGTTTTAATTTTTTGAAGAGACCTGCGGGCACCTTATGTGGTTCTTGGGGGCGCCAGGTTGGTGACCCCTGGTATAACGTGTGTAGTGAGGAGTTTTACAGCTTTAACAGCTCTAAAACCATCTAAGCAATGACACTAGGTCGACTCCCTCCAGATTTTGGGTCAGAGGCGTATGCTCTGACTCCAGGACAGTGGAGGCGTGGCGGTCAGTTACAGAGGAGTAACCATCATAACTGAACCTGGACAGAACAGAAGTCCAGCAGTTTTACTCCACTTGTATCACTCTGGACTGAGCTGCTCTTGAGCAAGGCCTCTCTCTTCAGTAAAGCTTCTCAGTGTCCCCGGCTCTGGACAGATTTGAAGTGTTATTGATTAATGGAGCTTTAAACTCCAAACGCAGAATCCTCACTTTATCGTGTTAGAATCGTCCTCAGTCGAGTGTCTCCTCTCCTCTCCGACTCAGGTCGGCATGTTTCCAGGAAGCCTTAGGTCCACTCCTCAACGCCAAAAGACTGCAATATAAACTGGGCTGGACGAGTTACCATGACAACCAGGCACCTCTCACCACCACCTCCTCTCACTGGTTCTTCACCTTAGTGGGGCTTTTGTGCTGCTTCCAAGAGGTGGGGCAGCTGGAGGAGGCCCGGGACCACTGCGACCACGCCCTGCGGGTTCTGACCCCCACCTGCTCAACTGCAGAAGACAAGCCCCTCCCCCCACACCAGCCTCCCCCGCTGCTGCTGCCTCTGCTGCGGGTGGTGGTCCGACTGTCATGGCAGACGGGGAAAGATAAGCGGCAGTGGGAGGAGCTTCTGCAGAACCTGGAGGAGCAGCAGGCGGGACTGGACAACCAGCCCACCATCCACGACTTTTTGGTCAAACACAGCCTGCAGGAGAGCGAAGGGGACGGCTAGAACCGCACTGGGGGGTGAGCAGAGGTCTTCAGAGTAAAGGTTAAATATTTGAGAGAAAAGATTGATATAAAACATGATGATATAGATGAAAAAAGAACTTTGAGAGTCTTGACCTGAGCAGCTACATTAGCAGTTAAAAATTTTACACTGTTTCACCATCAAACCATTAAAGCTGACCCTTACGATGACCTGTCGGAGCCGTACAGTTTTACTCTTGTTCTGAAGGAAGATGTGAGAGCCAACACTTCAGATGCTGCTGAGGGTTTAGAGCAAACTGTTGAGAAAAGGGAACAATTTGAGAAGTCAGTCTGTCTGGTCAGAGTTAACTCTCCTGTTGTTGATCCTTCAGAGGTTTGAAGGAGTTCTCCACCGTCTGGTGGATCTTCATCAGATCTGCTGGACTCCCTTCAGGGAATGTTTCTGCAGATCACTAAAAACAAATTAACTCTCATTTTCAGTGTCATTAAAAATTAATCACTTTGTTTTTTTTTTAAGAGAAACCTCCAGGATTCATTCTCCATCAATCAGTCCAGTAAAGAATTTGATTTAAAATCCAGAACTCATGTATGGAAGCCAAAAAACGTCCTGCCCTACTTTTTTTAAATCGCTTTCTCATTATAATGAAAAAACAAAATTATTTTTGTCGTGATGACGAGATAATCAAGAAGAAAGAATGACTCGTCACCTTCTCTCTTTCCCACACAGAGATGCCGAGACTTTACCCGTTCAAAAACACCACAAACACTTTTTTTAAAAATATATTAGTGGATCTTTGAACGTCTTATGCATCAACCCACTTTATTAATTTACCCCAAACAATCAAGTTGACAAAACCACTGAGTATGTCTGCATGGTGCGTTCACTGAGCTCCGGACATTTGCAGCAAAGTGAAGGAGTTTTTCAGAGAAAATTTCGAACACCAGAACTGATCCTTATAAAATCGATTGATTAAATAGTGTCGACATTTTTTCTGAAAAACTGCTTTGTTTTGCTGAGGATTGTACAAAAACGCCAAAAACATAGTAACGCACTGAGATAGGTCGAGTGGCTGTTCGGGTCCTCAAATATCCTGAGTTCAGTGAACACACCACACGCAGATTCTCATCGGCCCTGAATTCTGTCAACTTGTTTTTTTTTTGAGGTTTTAGGGAATTAAAGGTAGGAGGGCTGGTGTATGAGATGGAATAAAGGCATTTAGGGAGCATAGATCCACTCATTTAAATAAATAGTCTAAAAATACAACTATTGTGGAGTTTTTCTTCTGCTGTTTTAGTTGTAAACCACAAACTTAAAAGACTTGAAAAAGGTGAAGTCTCGGAATCTTAGTGCGGGAAGGAAGAGGGGGACGCTTTATCACAAGAAACAGAACGAGGAAAAAAAAAAAATCAAAGTAGACCAGGCCGTTTTGGACTTCTGTACTCATGAGACTTGGACGAGGAGAGGAAATCTTCAGTCTGCTTTGAACAGAGAAGTAATGGGAAATGAGACAAAAGGACCTGGAGAACCGGGAATTCTGCTCCTATATGCACATCTAAGCCTTAAAAACATCCTCACAGATCCAGTTTTAATAGAACCTAATATTCTATTGAACATGCATGCACTAATGAGGAATAGAATGATGAAAGAAATTCTTTTAATTTTTCTGATAACTTTTTGATTATTTAGTGTTGGCATTAAACTAAATATGGATATGTAAACTCATTAATGGAAGGAGGCATTTCTCACTCGGGGGAAGCTTACTTTGCTGGAACAGGAAGGAGAAGATTTGCTGGAGGACTGAAGATTTTCTCCCTATCGTAGTGTTTCCTGGTGAAAAGAGCTGCTTAAATGAAGACTTTCAAGACGAGCTGTGGATAAGAGGATCTCAGGACGTTTGTTTTTGGGGGTTTGATGTAGATCAGGACTGAGACCGACAGGAAACTCCTGGCCGTGCTGTGGAGCAGATGTTTCTGTCTCGGATGCGATCTCTTCCGAACATCCGGCGCGGCGTTCCTCCGGCAGACCTCCAACCATCTGCGCGGACTGTAGCTACACCTCGCTCTCCTCCACCTACACGGTCCGACGTGGCATTCACTCTCACCGTCGTCTAGGTAATCCTGCCTCGGTGAGGATGTGGTTACCATGGAGACGCGGTTTTTAACGATGACCTGGACTGATGACTGGTTTTCAGATGGAAATAGAAATGAGCTGTAATTGCAGCAGTAGTTTTGTAGATTTGAAGCAGAGCAGAGAAAGAAACAAACAATCTGATGGGAAATGCAGTCACTAACAGAAGAGTTCACTCTGTTACTAACGATGCACCAGAAAACTCGATTATACAACTACTACACCTTATACAAGTCACTTTTCATCTTCTCAGGCTTAGCTTGATGCCTTTTTCTCAGCAGCAATCATTTCTCACCTTTTGGAGTTTAGCATGAAGCACTTTATGTCAGCAGTCATCATGGTGGATGACAAACTGATCTGTTGTTGGAAAAAAACTGACATTTAACAACAGACGGCCTTTAATGAAGTTCCTAAAGTGCAGTTTGAAAACATGGGTTCTGAAAATTATCTTAAACTTGAAGAAAATGAAATCCTATAGACTTCTCAATTATAAAAGCCAGTATTTTACCAGATGTTTCAAAGGAGAAATTTGAATTTCATACGCTCAAAAATGAGATTTTGTCTAATTTAATACATTTATGTGCATTTCTTCCCAGAGGTGATGACTAGAGTTTATTAATAATAAACTGTTTCTGGTTTTTTGTATGCATTTGAACTGATGGACGAATACTTTAAACATTTCAAAAACCCAGTCGGGTTCAAAATGTGCTTTTGTTTTTGTAAAAGTGGAGTTTGTTTGGAGCTCCATGACAGCAGTATGTCGCAAACTTTTAATTTTTCCTGTAGAAACAACAAAAGGGAACTTCCACTATAAAATATCAACAGTTGTTACAAAGTTTTTTTTTTTTTTCTTTATCAATAGAAATGATTGGATTGATAGAATTTTATAAGTCCTTCCTGTGGTGTGTGCAGTTTGATGGTTATTATTTCAAAAATAAATCAGTATTTACAGTTTAAATAAAAATGTTAAAAACTAAAGGGAAGTTTAAATTTAAGCTCCGCCTTCTTAGCCTCAGAGTTCAGGGTTCTGACGTTTGATTTTTTGCAGTGTCATGTCATGACTTAGCACTTCTTTGTACCAAGTTAGAACCAGACTCGGGAGGAAAGGACGCTTTCGGAACGATGCTGCTTCCAGCCTCCAGGAGGCGACAAAGATAGCTTTTGGTCTGGGAATCTGAGGATCTTTCCAAACCATCTGGTTCTGTTTTTAGCTGCTTTTTCACAGCTTCTATTGTACAGACAAAGAATAAACAAGCAGATGAATCAGGACTGCTCCTTTTTCTGATGCTTCTTTTGACATTCACAGAGATGTTCTTGCGCAGCATGTTTTATGGAATAAATTTATAATTAAATCTGTGTCTCTTGTCTTTTTTTTTTTTTTTTAACTGACTAAAAAATGAACTGTTAATCTTTTAAGACACGTTATTACAATTCTGGAAAATTTGGGACAATTTTTAAATAAAAAACAATGAAAGCAGACTTTTGAGTCCCAGTTAAATAATTTTTTCACAGCAGAACACGTAAAAAAATAAGAACTAAATTCCAGTTTTTGGTCACTTTCCTTCTCATCAATGAAATGCATAATAACCTCTCACACGTCAATGCTTTTGCATCTTAAACAACATTGTTATGAGCAAAAACTAACCAAAATACACAACATGAATAATATAATTCATAAAAATGACATTTTATGTGTTAGGTTTTTTTTGTGCATTTCACCAAAATGAAAAACATCTTAATTCCAAAAAATGTTGAATTTTCTGTCAATGTTTTGATGTGGGCTTTACAAGGTTCCAGCAGGTGAAGGAATGGATCAGGGAGGTAAACATTGAGCTTTTATTCTTGACCTGTTGGTGAATAATCTAAAGGGTAACATAACAGGACAGAAGGAGGCTGACTCTATTCACAGCCCAGATTTAAAAAAAAGGGGTGGAGCTAAGGGAGTCCGCACTGCGTCTTCAATAATGGAAAGTGTATATTTTGATATTTATACACTTATAATTATGTGTCTATGGTGTCACTACAAAATTTTAGATTGAGATTGAGGATTTTTCTCTGTAAATAATGTGTAACGCCCGACAGCGAGGCTGCAATACGAGTGTTACAAAACAAATCAACCATGCCAGCGACAGGATACGAACTCTGGCAATGGACACGGCACACCATGAGGGTTTGCAGGACAATTTTAGGCTAGCATCGTATGCTAATAAAGGCTAACATATAAAGTAAACAAACAAAGATTTTGACAGTTGAAGACAAAAACACAGACGTGCGAAGCTAAAGCTAACACGATAACGACCGACTGTTGCAGAATCAAAGATGTTTGAAGCTTTTATTTTGGAGCTGCAGAGCATGAAGACGTGAAACTCCTGAAACGACGTGGGACTTGCACCAATCGACCGATAGCAAAATTACACCGTTATACATCTTTTCAGCCTGTAGGGGGCAGCACACGGACGATTTTTAGACTACATTTTCAGGAATTAAACAAGTTTATTTTAAATTGTCCAAAATATGGAAATGACCAAAAGACTGCACTTTTAAAGCCCCATTTAAATTTGTCAAGAGACAAAAAAAAAAGTTGATTGAGGGTTTGGTAACCCTTAAGCTTCACTCTGTTATGTTTAGCTATATCTGCACTCACCTGCAGGCGTTGTATTCTGTTCAAAGCTTATTTATATTCAGTAAGTGTTGCTTTGATTACATGCTGGGACAGAATTCTATCTCTTTTTTTGATTTTTCGGTGCCAGGAATTAAAGAAGCAGGACGGCTTCAGCTTGATGAATGTTTCTGATCTTTTTGGTCACGTTGATCTCACAGCTGTGCTGGAATGCGGCGGTTGAGCAGCAGAGATAGTTTTACTGTAGATTACGCTCAAAACTCTGCAGCTTTGAGGAGCTCCTCACATGCTGAAGACCGTTAGAAAGCTGTTCTGGAGTCCTCCTGGAGGTTACTTACTGGTGGTACGCTCTCAAACCCAGACTGGCTTCTCCCGGCGCTGCTGACGAGTGCTCTCTGATGGAAGTGCTGCGCAGCACATCGCTATGGTGACGAGGCCAAGTACCGAGAGATCAGCTGCAGCAGAAACACCAGTTGCTATGGCGACGGTCACGGATCAGCGTGTGAGTGGAAGGTGTGACGTCCAAAGTTAGAGTTCTGTCAGTCACGGTTGTCACAGTGATCTTCTGACGAGCTTTGTCACAGAACCTGAAGGTTCCTGCCAACTCCCGCCAGCAGAAACGCTTTTACTTCAGGAAATAAAAAAAGAATACGTAACAAGATGATAATAACACAGTAATAGGAGGAAGATGGCGTAAGTCAGTCCTGATTGTTTCTACGTCTGATTCATGTGATACTCTCTGTATGTGCATGAAGGAAACAATACAGACGATCTAAAAATATCAAGCTGTGGGCACAGATCTTTTTCCTCATCCTGAAGAGATCTGCCCTCTCTGGCATTTGTAGGAAAGATCAGGTTTTAGAGGAGACGAGAACAAAGTAATAGGCTCCCAGTGGTGTATGTGACAATTTTACATGTAATGAAAAAGCTGTTTTTAGCTGATAAAAACTGGGAGAGAGAGTTGGACCCTGAATTTTGGGAGATATTCAAACTGGAAAAGTCTGTTGGTTCAGACTGAGTTCGTTTAATTTGCTCGAGTCCTGAACTTTTAATTTTGTCTGAATTCAGACTGCTGTCAATCGAACATTTTTGTTTCAAACTAAAGTTTGTAAAACCCATTTACTTAATACTGGGCTCCCACGGTAAGTGTTACAGAGGTGTGACGTGGGAGCGCTCTAGCTACAGTAGCTGACTCCCTTTGGCCACAGGCTCTGCTGCTGACCTCGAGAAACTCCAAACTCGCATAGTTTTTACGAAATAACCCGCCGTTTATTACCATTTAGGTGGTTGACAGCCTCAACTCTACAAAAAGTCTTGCGACTCATCTTCGGCGTTTGGTCAAAAATTTTAACCCAACGAAACGGATTTGGAGCGCCGGAGAGGCAGGATCGCTGAGGTCGGACGTGATCGTTTGCAGTGAAGGTTCTTCTCGCACTTTTAAAGTTACGTAAAGACCCCGGCCATCGCATCGGAGCCGTAACGCTAGCCATGGGAGCTCGGGGTCAAAATCTCTTCAGTTATTGGCTAGGAATGACAAGGCCAGGGCAATCTGCAATGCTCATCAGGATAGTTCACGTATTCAAACTTAATTTATTTTTTGTAACAACGTCAGATACAACATATTTTACTGCTGCTTTGGTACGGTTGGAGGCAAGATGATTACTGAGGAGGTGATGACTATAAACGTACACTGATAAGTGTTTATGACTAATAGATTGTCGAGACAACAGTGTGTATCGTGTTAAACCCGATTTGAATGAACCTGCATTCATCCGACCACATTTCAATGAGTAGCTGTTGCCCATCAGTTGCTTTCTTTCTACTCTGTTTATATCCCATAATGCCCGGCTACGGTGGCCGTTTTGGTTCAATCTTTCTGCTTGGAGCACAGAGCATTCCTTTTGACACATGGTTAAGGACTCTTTGTGTCAAAAATTGACGTTGTCGGTGTCCTCAAGTCATCGTTTTTTGACATGCTGGCTGTTCCAATTAAATCAAGGCTCCCCGACTTCCGGGCCACAAACCAGTACCGCTTCGATATCTGGAAGTGGACCAGGCTAGGGTTATGGTACCGTTTACCGGTCGTGTCCCGAGGTTTGAAATGACCGGACTCCTGAGGGGTCAGACGTTTCCAAGGAAACGAACCAAGACCGCCGCAAAAGATGGGTCAGAGAGCGGTTCCTGGTCGCGGATCAGGATCCGCTTGAAACTTTGTTCCAGATTATTAAGGGAAGCGAGCTGTCCAACCAATATGTCCAATATACATATATTTCAATTTTTCTCCCACATTTTGTGCATTTTTCTGTTTGACCTTTCAAACATCTTTGACTTCTCAGCCAACAACTCAACAAAAGTCAGGATCGCTGAGCATCTTGAAGGAAACGCACAGGTTGCATAAATGAAAGAATTCCTCCACACTGCAGGTCAGGAGACTTTATTATTATTTTATTTCAACTTTGACAGAGAATAAAGACCTGGGAGAAACCTCACAATCACTGAAAAGAAAATAATCATTAAAATGGTAAGTAAAGCAAAGTTTAGGTTGGAAAACATTACAAAATAAACACTGTTTAAAATATGATGATTTTTGGGACAAATCTTAATTACATTTGAGTTCTTTCAATACCATTTACTGTATTTCTAAGACTGCGTGGTGATGTTAAGTGAATGTAGATGATGTCAATAGCACTAAAAAGTCTCTTATAGATACACTAAGATGTTAAATCTCACTTAGATCCACAAATGATCAACCAAACCAAAAGATATAAAAATATTGATTTAAAATTTTAGTTTTTAGACTGAAATGTTTAGCTGCTATTCACTAAATTAGCTAATTACAAACTTCTACCAACTGCAGATTTCAGGGGAGTTATCACAGGGGCAAAAGCACCACCGATGGTACAGATTCAGTTAAAAAACATCTCAGAAATATCAGGGCTGTAGCTTCATGAACGTTAAAGGTCTAAGAGAGACTTTTTTCAAAAAAGTAAAGGTGGACACACGGTCTGAAATATTCTAAAAATATTGTCCCTTCAGTTCTCATTCTCATCATTTATACTGCATAAAATAATCCAAATTATTTAAAAAAAATATATATAAAGAAATCCCTGTACGTTGGGGAAGATGTCTATTTTCTATAAGCCAGAGACCTTTGCTGGCAGATGAACATTAAAGCTTTACCTCATCAATATATCTGTGGATGTAATATAACAAAGAAGCCATGTTTGACCAGAAGCCACGCCGTATCCTGTGAGGCAGAACTCAACACTGTTGAGTTGAAAAACCAGCGTCTCTGCTGGTGTGAACAGTATGTTTTGAACAGACCAATGAACGCTGAGAGGTTGATGAAGCAACAAGAACTTCTTTTCCCAACCAGCAAGGCCAGGTGGCCCCAATATGGTTTAAAAGTGAGCAGAAAATTTGGGGGCCGATAGGGGGGTTGTCCACAGTTTCCATGATGGCCCCAACTGTGTTGGCCCATGTTGACTTAAGTGGGCACTCAGTGGGCTGGCTCACAATGATAGCCAGTTGCCCAGTGGGTAGTGCAGTGAGCTCCACTGCCCGGGAGAGCAAGGGAGTGCCATGCCTAGGGGGCTGGCAGAGCAAGGGAGTGCCATGCCTTGGGGCTGGCAGAGCAAGTGAGTGCTGCACCTATAGCGGCCAGCAGTGCAAGGGAATGCTGCGCCTACGGGCTGGCAGAGCAAGAGAGCGTTGCGCCAGGGGCCGGCGGAGCTAGTGTGCACCGCGCCCAGGGTCTGGTGGAGCAAGCGAGCGCCGCACCCAAGGGCCAGCAGAGCAAGCGAGTGCCACGCCAGGGGCAAGCATAGCAAGCGAGCCCTGCGCCAAAGGGTCGACGGAGCAAGCGAGCCCCGTGCCAAGGGGCCACCAGAGAAAGCAAGTACTGTGCATAGGGTTAGCAAGGTTACCTAACCAATGTTAGGTTGGTTACTGCTCCAACAGTACATTAAGACAATTACATCAAGTGTACCAATTAATGACAAAAAATGTGATTCTTTATTGTTTTTGAGGTATGCCTTAGTTATTGGTTGTGCTGACCAATGCGGGCAAACACAGGTGGGGCCACCACGGAAACTGTGGATAAACCCAACTGGAGCCAACACTTCAGCCCACTTTTAAACCATATGGGGCCCACTTGGCCTTGCTGAGTAGGTTAAGACCAATTAAGTTTACAGCGGAAAATGCAAAACCACCCTCAGCTTCAATAAAAACAACATAGCTTCACCCTAAAAGAGTTTCCGTTAAGCTTTGCTGAATAAAAGGTGGCCACAAACACTTCAGCTGTTGGACACTTTTATCCATTTTTGAAGTCTTAAGTTTTGAAAAGTAAATATGATACTCCATCACAGTGAGCATGCCCCTGTCTGAAAGTCTGGTCATCTCTGGTCATCCAGAGCTCTTTTAATTATGATTGTGCCATTTTTTTCTTAGAGAAAATAAAAATAAAATGTGTCAGTTTCTATGACTTATTTTCTGCAGAGCAGCCCGCTCCCATTTCTCATTATCATTTGTTTACACACTCTACAGCTAGCTTACAGCCCCTCACCCTCAGATATTCATAATTGCCTGCAAGTGATACATCAGAATGGAGCGGAGCATGGAGCTTGTGGCCCACCCAGAGTATTTTCTACATCACAAATACAATCTATTTCAAATAGTATTTTTTGTCTGCTCCTGATTCACAACAATTTGAATAAATAAAAACTCAGAAATGCATTTTTAAGCTTAATTTTCTTTATATATGCCATCCATCGTGAGAAAAATACCACAAGAACATGTTAAAACACTAAAACTCAATTTTCATCAAAGTGTGCCTTTTAAGTATTTCACAAACATTATATTTAAAAAATAATTAAAGTTAAATTTCTCAAAACATTTGACATCAATGTTCTAAATTGTAAATTGCTGTAAATACATTTTTGCTGATTTCAATTATTTTTTTTTTATTGAATGACAACAAAAATATTTTTGTGCTCAAATTGGGGTTGAAAACCAGAACATTCACAGTCTAAAGTGCCCACACTGAAGGCTGGACTCTCCCAAACATCTGATAATCTGCTTCTATCCCATGAATCATCTCTAAATATGAACTCTTTCTGAGTATGTGCAGAAGTTAAACACCCACAGGTTATCGCTCAAGCTGGTCAGCCGTCCTGCCTGCCTGTTCCTTCTTACTCATGGGGCAGTACAAGGAAAAACACAGGAACGGGTGTTGGAAAACGTGTGACAAGACTTTTGTTTTGTTCCCAACTCTGTAAAAATTCACACTTACTTTCTTTCACACAAGAATTAAGAAATCACAGTTGCATTAAACGTCTTTAGAATAACTTATTTCCCTTTTTTTTGTGAGTGTCTTTGGTGTTGAAGAAGCTGTTGATGGAGTTCCCGCCCACCGCAGAAACTGACACCAGCAGTTGTTGGAATTTAGCTTCACAAAACAGCTTTATCATTAGAGGTGTGCAATCATCTGATGTGTTTGGGAGGAAAATACCAATGCACATGTGGTCAGAGGGGTGAAGTGTATTTTCCACACTATAAGGTGCACTAAAAAAGCATTATTTATTAAAAAAAAACAGTGTGCCTTACAATCCGGGTGTCTTATTTATGGATACGTTTTGAGTATACGGTGATTGAAGAGATTTAGAGAGGTACGCAGCACTGTGTCAAAATGTCTGAGCTTTTTGGCCCGATCCAAATACTATCCCTTCTCACTTCCCCTTAGCCCTCCGCCTTCGTTTATCCCTCCGTGCTTGCTCCAAACGGAGGGTGGTAAAAAATATTTCCGACGTGAGTTTTGTTCAGTGACGTCAACAAAATCCCCGGTAAGCTAGCGTTAGCGCGGAGCTTCCAGCGCTCGTATATACATTACAACAGCAATTTTATAAATGTAAAGAGGTCACACTGTTACATAAAGTTATTACTTACGTTTAAATGTAAACATCTGTGGTTCAGAGAGCACCAAAGTGAAGAAAAGCACTTCGTACCGCGGCGCGGTTTATTCTCGCGATAGCGGACTTTGGACCCCTCTGTTTGGAGTGTGTAGCGTAAAAAATAATAATTCCGGACACAACTTTGACTTCAACTGCCACTTCAAATCAAGGGGGAGGGCTAAGGGGAAGTGAGAAGGGGAGTATTCGGATCGGGCCTTTGTGTTGCTAACAAGATTTGGTGTTCTTGTGAATATGCTAATAAGGCTAACGTGTAACAATGTTGGATTGTTTTTTTAATCTATTGTTAACAAGGTTGGAAGTTAGAATAATCACAACAACACTTGTTTTAGTGGTTTCAGTTTGATTTATGCGAGATGCAAACAAAGTTGGGAGTTACAGATATTGTGAATAAGCTAATGCGGCTAACGCTTCTAGTGGCTAACGTGTAGCGTGTTACAAACAAGTTCTAGAATTACTGGGAACACAATTAATAAATTCTGACTCTGTCTCGCTTAATGTGCCTTAAAGTACATAAATTACAGCGGGCACGTCAAATATTCTCAAGAGAATCTGTTCACAGAGAAAGAATATGGCGCTCGAAAATTATTAGCAGGAAGTCCCTCCCCCCTGGCCGCAAAAAAACATAGTAAAGTTGGGAAATTTCCGCTTACGGCTGGAGATTTTTTCAGACGCCATCTTGCATGTGACCAGAGGTCAATCCCAGCAACCCCGCAGGTTAAAAAAATAAATATAAAGATGGAAGTTAGGTCAAGTTAGTTATTGAATCTCCTTTTCTACTCTTCACTGAAAACTTCACGTCTTTACATTGACTTAACATCAAAATTTGACTCCTCCACGTCTGATCTGATGGATCAATAAATATTCAGTACGCCGGAAATATGACATGTTTGTATATAGACCGTTCATCCCAATCCGGTGCACCCTATTGTGCAAAAAAATACATCATGTATCTTTTTTTGTTTGTTTTTTTACACCAATCGGGCAGTAGCATGCTTGGTTTGAGTATAGAGGTCCACGCATAGACTGCAGGTGGATTAGGATGGTTCTGAAAAGCAACAAATCCATACTGGGTAAAGAAAACATAGAAAATATTATAAACAAGATTAAAAATATACTTCTACATCATACAGTGATTGTTGCTCTACCTTCCACATACCTAAAATATACAATATCTTTGGTCAAACAGTACTGACAAGTTAGTATCAAACTTTCTTTGCTTTACACACACACACGGTTTAGAAAAAGAAATCCTTAAATATATTTGTTGTTCTTTCAAACTCTGTTCTGAAATTCCTCCCCATGATGCATTGCACTTTTCCCCCCATCCAGAAATATGAAAATAAACAGACGAGAATCTCTATTTTACAGAACTGCATTGAAGAGTTTCAGAACATTGTTACACCACAGTATTTCACTCCGTGAATGGATCTCTGCATGACCAGTTTATGAGGTTTCACCTTCTATTTATTGATCTGAACTCAATGGATGTATTTATCGATGATTTATAGTGGATCCAAAAGTGTTCTAATCATGTTACAAGTTTGCATTAATGATACTTGTGCAGAGTTTTATCTGCATATTTTGTAGTGAGTTCAGTCAACAAAACTGTTCCACGGATGAATAGTTTCAGTTTTACAACTATTTACATGCCAGCTTTAGTCTTGTGGGAAAGAATCAAAATGTCTTTTATTACATTACAAAAATATCATTGCTTTCTGAAAAATCCTGTGATATTTGTAATAAGGTTTTTTTTCTTTTCGTTTTGAAAATTTAGATTAATTTAGGTTTGTCCCATAGATGTGTTTCAGCTTGAAGGTGAAGGTGTTGAATCTACACCTTCAACCATTATGTCATGTTAGTGTTCTCAAAAGAATAAATAGTAATATTATCAAAATGTCAATAAAATAATGCAATGCAACCTGGGAAAGTTTTTTTTGTCTTTCGGCATTACAAAATAATGGCTGTAAAAAAATAAATGTGCAGATGTCTCAAGAAACAGAGGTGGGGACTCGAGTCACTTAGCTTGGACTCGAGTCAGATTTGTGTCATGAATTTGACGACTTTAGACTCAACCTGGACTTTTAAAACTCTGACTCGTGTCTTTACTCTGACTTTAGTATTCATAACTTGTGACTTCACTTGGACTTTAATATCTATAACTCGTCACTTGACTCGGACTTAAATATTTATAACTCGAGACTTTACTCTGACTTTAATATCCATAACTCGTGACTTGACTCGGACTTTAATATCTATAACTCGTCACTTGACTCGGACTTAAATATCCATAGCTCGAGACTTGACTAGAACTTTATTATTGATAACTCGTGATTTGACTCGGCCTTTAATATCTATAACTTGCGACTTGACTTGGACTTTAATATCCATAACTCGTGACTTGACTTTTGAATTTTAATATCTATAACACGTGACTTGGACTTTAATATCCATAACTTGTTACTTGACTCAAACTTTAATATCTATAACTTGTGACTTGACTTGAACTTTAATATCCATAACTTGTGACTTGACTCAGACTTTAATAGCCATAATTTGTTACGTGACTCTGACTTTAATATCCATGACTCATGACTTGACTCGAACTTTATTATTGATAACTCGTGATTTGACTCGGCCTTTAATATCAATAACTTGTGACTTGACTTGGACTTTAATATCTATAACCCGTGACTTCGACTTTAATATCCATCACTTGTTATTTGACTCAAACTTTAATTTCTATAACTCGTGACTTGGATTTTAATATCCATAACTTGTGACTTGACTCAAACTTTAATATCTATAACTTGTGACTTGACTTGAACTTTAATATCCATAACTTGTGACTTGACTCAGACTTTAATAGCCATAATTTGTTACGTGACTCTGACTTTAATATCCATGACTCATGACTTGACTCGAACTTTATTATTGATAACTCGTGATTTGACTCGGCCTTTAATATCAATAACTTGTGACTTGACTTGGACTTTAATATCTATAACCCGTGACTTCGACTTTAATATCCATCACTTGTTATTTGACTCAAACTTTAATTTCTATAACTCGTGACTTGGATTTTAATATCCATAACTTGTGACTTGACTTGGACTTTAAACCTCTGACTTGGAAAGACTTGCTATTTTCCCCAAATCCAAGGATTCAAACGTATATTGAGAAAGCTCGCGCCGCGGTCTCTCTGTCTGTGCTTGTACATCCGTGAGTGGTGTCGGTCCAACATCCAATCAAATCAGGGCCACGTTGGATTGACCCGACAATCCAACCAATCAAATTGCAGAAAAACATCTACTGTTAATAACATGTCTGTGATAACAGAGTATATATTGGGTCTGTTAGACGGTGGTATCCTCGTACTCTAGGGAGTAATCCACCATTAAACGAAACAAAAGAAGAAACCATTTGCACATGTGCAGTATGCATCGAGCGACTTTGCAATGTGTAGGATCATGAAATCCTGATGCATAACTTTTTGTTTTTGTCGACATTAAAATAAACCTTTTCTTATTGTAAACATTTTAACAAGTAATTATTAGTGTTAACATGTCAATAGATACTCTAATGCTTTAGCAGAGGTAGACGCATTTTGCACATGCAGAGACCGATCGGGTTGCTGTTACAGATCGGCGAGTTACAGCACTATTTAAAATGGATTAGCTTAGCTGGTAAGTGGGTCAGTGTTTCCCAGTTCAGGTCTTCACCCTGAATGTTTTACTGCTTCCTTCAGTCCAGAAGCTCTGCAGAGACATGAAAACCACTCGGTTACTTCCACCAGGAGTGCAGAGTTCTTCATCCTGGTTTGGAATCCTCCCACTTACACGTCTGAATGTTTTATCTGATTGCAACGCCGTAAAGACTAACTGCTGCCTACGGTCTGTGTCTCAGTGAGGAGGATGCAGGAGGAGGATGTGTGTGACCCATAATGACCACATGTAAAGCTAGTGTTTTAAATAGCTTCCTCTCTTCCAAAGACTAACAGAACTTTGACTTTGACCATTTTATCTGAACGCAATTTTACAGGCCACACTAGTCATTTTGTTCTTTCTTGTAAAGCACTTTTTTTCCTATTTTGCATTGATCATTGCACTCTAGAATTTTCAATCACCCCACCAACTTACTTAAATACACTTTATACACTGCATTAAGGACACAGGTGGACATTTGTGAGCAGCTAGAAGTTCGTGACTGCTGTCAATAACTGAAACCCTAAAAAAACAGGAATAATGGTTTTTACAGAGGGTTGTCTGGGTCAGGTCAGCTTTCCTTCTGACATTTTTTAAAATTCTTCCTTCTGTCTTTTCATTCTAACTTCCAACATTCCCTTCCAGACTCCTTCCTTCTTTCATTCATGAATTTCTATATGCCTGACTTTCTTCTTTACTACCTTTCTTCTTCTTCTTCTTTTGTGTGCTTCCTGCAACTACAGAACTGAGTGTGAAAGCGGTTTGTTGATAGTTGACTTGACTTCCGTCTATCCCACTATCTATCTTATCTGATTACAGCTAAAGCTAAAAACCGGACAAACAGATGTTTGTTTAGTTTACGTCCTTGGTGTGGTGTAGAAAAAAATCCTACTGGAATTGACCAGAATTCGACATATAAAACCTACAATTATGTACAAAGTTTATCTCCCACACCAGAAATTAAGTTAATTGCTGGTTTCACATTGAGGATGCTTTGTCATGCCTGACCTAAAAAGGACAAAACCCATATCTGTACAGTCAGCTTTTTTTTTTTTTTTTTTTTAGATGGATATCAGTGTGAAAATCAGGAAATCAAATCACCTTTGTTGAACTTTTTCCATTAAATATCCTAATATTATTTAAATTTAGGGTAGATTTCAGCTGCAGTTGTGTGCAGTAAAACATGCATTTTCAGACATTCATTGGGGATATTATCACATTTTAAGATATGATCACTAAATACAGGTTAACTGAAATTGTTCCAAAAGTTATGTCATTGATTCTTGATGATTCATTAAAATTGTGTATTCACACAAGCCATCTCTGTGGGACAAGATTAAAAAGAATGTCTCAGGAGGAACCCAAGACAAAAATGACTAAAGAGGATAAAACTGTGAAGAATCGGCATCTCAGAGGAGATTGAAACTGTTTGATCATGGAGGAGCAGTTTGTTTTTACCGTTATTATTTAAGGTTTTTTGCAACAAAGCAAAGGCAGTAAACAACTTGTTCCGCAAGGCGAAGTCACTTGTGTGACATGAAGTCACAGGCGGTTTGGAGTGTGAAGGAATCCCTGCAGATCCTCACTCCTTCGACTGATACTGACGTGCACAAAGTCTCCTGTGAAGCAGCCTTTCTACTTGAGGCAATTTGTAAAGTCGAAAAGCGTTTTCTAGCCTTTTGTTTCAATGATTTGTTCTATCTGGACTTCATTTGATCACACAAAGTCTCTGTCACTGACCAGGTTCACTAACATTTTAATAGAAACCTAGTTTATAAAACAAATAATTTGCGTTTGGTTATAATTATTGTGTAGGTCATGTGACCTCATGCACTTTAGCTGGGCTGACGAGTCATGTAACTGCAATACTTTCCTCAACCTCTTTTGTTTTTTAAAAACATTTTTCAATATCCTTTTATTTGCATAAAAATTCTCGAATTTATTTTCGAGTTAAATTCAAGAGTCAGACTCTATCTTACTACAGACCTGAAGTTTTTGGTGTTCAAACACAAACTAGGCCTGTTCATTGCTCTTCACTGCAGCCTCTTTGTGTGTCTGCTCTCTTTATTTTTCATGGATCTAAATGTGATTATTGCAGATATGAATTTGAATCTCATTTAAATCTAATACAGATGGTCTGATGTTTTTTTTGCATTTGGACCTTAGCTGGTCAGATATTTACCCTTTCTAAGGGGTTTTTGGGGGGGCAGGTTTATTTCAATTTATCTACTGATAGTGAGTCATTCTTCTCTTCAATTGCCCAACTTCCTGCTTCATAACAAGAATACACAAAGATTTTTCATTGTCCGTGTATCATGTAGAAAGGCTCCCCTTGCACTGATTTGACGAGTTGAAAACAGAAAAATCAAATTATATTCAGAATGATTTGGGTCATAAAAATCGCTAATTCTAAATCGGTAGCACTTTCTAAACAAATTGAATTGAACAAACTATGCCTTTAATTATCCAACTTCAAGTGGATAAACTTTTCTGCTGTTTTACTTTGTTTCAATCGCTGGTCTAATTTTCTACAAATACTGTGTATGTCACAGCTAAAGTACCTGTCTGAGTGGTAAAATATCTGAAGAAGAAAAGACTAGAAGTCCAGAAAACTTCACCTGTTGAATGAGAATCTTTAACAACTTCTAGATTCCCCCCAAACAACCTTCAACACACTAAATGCTGTTTTTCCCCCCTCGAACAGAATGAGATGTTACTGATAAAGTCAGAGATTTTACATCAATAAATCATATGCATAAAGGGATGATGGAGACCTTGTTACAAGTCTATTTTAAGATTTTTTAAACACAAACGTATATTTTTTAAATCCCATAATCATCGCAATCCATGGAAAGAACTAATATTTATGGATCTCAGTGTAGACACACAAGACTTTCCTGAACGATTTTGATGTTGTGTGACATCATCATTGATGAATCTGGACTTTAGAAACTGAAAATGCTTGTTGTATTTATAAATAAGAAGCGTTTTTGAGGTCTGGTTGAAACAGACAACTGAGACTACAAATAAGACCTCCAAATCCTGTAGACATATGTTACCTTCAAAAATGCAACTATGAGTTGGATTGAAACAGCTTTGATTGTTTGGTAGCATTAGATTCCCTGGTATGTATTTTCTTAAGCTTTGCTCCATTTCAGTATTTTGCTGAAATGTTTTCTCTTTTTCAATTCCTGTCAATAACAAAAGAGTTTTGACAACCATCATCATCTGCCATTACATGTCAGTCATGCTCTGTAGACTGTAATATGACAGTAGTGGAACCAGGCAGAGGACTGGACCCTCCTCACAGTTTAAATTTCTGACATTGTGCTGAGATGTTGCATGCTTGGTTAGCTCCAGCTACAACAAACAAACCTTGTTGTGTCTGATGGTATTATTGCAAAGTGCAATGCAAACACATAAATGAATACTTAGTTGAGCTCTTGTCCTTGAGCCAAATGTAAAACCGTTGGTGGACTGAGCTCTCATCAGACAGTGGTAACTGACAAAAGAGGGCTGGGGCAAAGCTGACTGTCACTCTCCACTCGTGTGCCATGTGTCAGCAGCTCCTCCACCGTTGTCCAGTCATCAAGCAACTTGCTGTTCCTCAGGCGGTTCTGCTTCATGTGGCTGAGCTCTAGTACCGTCTGAGAAGACAAAGGCCCCATGCCTACCCCCACCTGTTCCTCTGCTACCCCTCTTCTCTCTCTCTGTTGCCGCGACAGAGCCAAGTGGCGCCTCCTCTCTGTTCGACTCCAGTACCGTCCCACGCGCCGACCGTCATCCCCCTCCTCGTCCCCTTCTCTTGCCCCGTCTCCACGTACTTCTTCATCCGTTGTGACCTCACTGCGTTCTCTAGCCAGTCGGTAAGCTCTGGCTTTGAGGAGTTGGTTCCTAACGGACTTCTGGTTGGACAGTCTAGAACGGGGAGAGGGTGGAGATCGCGGACCCCGTTGCGGGGCTCCAAGAGTGCTGTAGCAAGGAACAGATGCATTTTTGGGCTTGTCTATGCGACTTCCAAGAGTCTGAGAGCCTCGCCACTCCGGCATGCCACTGGAGCCAGATCCGGGACTCTTGGACAAAGAATCCTCATCTCTACTGCGGCTTGAGCTCCGGCTGTTTCTGAGCATGTTTTGATAGTTGGTGATACTGGTTCTGTCTATACTGAGATGAGTTGTGGGATGAAAGTTACTGGGATAACTGGCCCTGCTCCTGGGCCCCATTGTGTTTTTAGTTGTGCCTGCACAAATGTTTTGCTGTACATTTCTCTGAGTGTTTGAATAGGTCATATCGGGGTGACTTGCCCTCCGGTGTCTCTGTGCGTCACTCAGATCTGTTATTGTTCGACTCCTTCCGGGAGCTTCTATCGTCCTGCCTCCTCCTTGGAGATGATGCTGCTGTTCCAACCACAGAGCCCTACGCTGGCAAGGCTCAGTCCGACAACCTGCAGGCAGAGAGGTACAATAAAGCCTAAACAAGATAGTTTAGTAAGTGGTTTCTAAGAGTGTAGTCACACCATGCAATCTGCAACATAACAGTTGCTCACCAGTCAAATCTTCAAGACAGGCATTGACCAAAACACACTAGGTCTCGGCATAACCTACATGACCCATCAAGCAGGTGACAGTTTGCAACTTTTTGGGGATAATAAGGATAATAAGGAATTTGGATGAACTCTAAAAGTAGCAAGATGGTCTATTTCACATACATCTGCTGGAAAACTATGTCTCTTTTTGGTTTTGTAGTATCAAACATACAACTTTACAACTTTACTAAAGCTTTTGACATCTCAACCAAGTTACACTCTGGCTTTGTTGGTTGTCCTACATTCAAGGAAGGATTTCTGATACACCAGCAGGATGCCGGTGTTCTAACAATCTGTCCTACCTTGTGAGATTTTCCTACCTGTAGCACAAACTGATAGCTATAGCTATCCAAATGTCCTACCTTATTAGATAATCAGATAATAAATTAAGGACAGGGTAGGAAAGAATTATGGTAAGGGTATTGGCAAGACAGAATTAGAGGGAGCAGCGCAGCCTCAGAGGGGGGTCGGACAGCTTAACAGGGGTCGTCGGACAGCTTTACCCCGAGGCAGGGCGGCCTCATGGGGAAGGGGGTCGGAAACATGGACAGCTTTACAGTGAGGCAGCAGACCCTGATCACAAGATGGAGGGATAGCACAGATTTATGGACAGTTCGCTAAGACTGAAAAAGATGTAAAGCGTATTTTCCATTTGCGCATGCGCAGTAAGTGTAGGTAAGACAAAATCCCGGGTAGGAAGGATTTATAGAACACCGGCCCTCAAGGCCTGGATTTTGACACCCCTGGTATAAACCATTGTTTCTTGAATCTTACACTTTGGTGCATTTTTTTTTAATCCGACCCTGCTCAAACATATATGGCTTTGGTTACTGCCATTAACAGGCTTCCGCTGAGATTGATGATACACAGAATCAGATTTGCTTAAACACTTAGAAAACATATGCAAGACAGTGTTCAGGAAACACTAGTTTAAACAGTTTTGAAATATTTTTCTTATTGATGTTTCATCAAATATTCAAAAACATTTTGAAACTAAGCACAATGTTTCATGGTTATTTTGGACCTTTGAATTTGATATGAAATCCCATTATTGATACTGAAGACATGATTAGACTCACCAGTGGAGGGAGACGGTGGTGATAGGTGTCGTGGTAGAGTGGGACTCCTCTCAGCTCTGTGAAAGTGAACCATAGTCGTTGTGCTGTTACCAACGGAACATTGAGATGCCCGTGGTGCCCCGCTGTGGATCATTGGGGTCGTTTCAGGGATGGACTCCAGATCCCAGCGTCCTCTCTGGTCTCGAGGGGAATGGCCTGAGCGAAGGTTGTGGGCTTGCCGTTGAGTGTGGCCATGAATCTTGTGCAGTCGCCTGTGCTCCCCGGTGCTGACGCTGTGAAAGCCAGAGTCACTGGGCTCTGAGGAAATCAGGGACTCTGAAGAGGAGGAGGAGCCCTGAGAGGAAGGGGTGTGGCCTGGCAATGACGACATTGCATCTGTTTCCGCTTCAGAGAGTGCCACTCTGTGATGTGGACTGTCAGGGCCGCATCCCAAGCCACTGTCAAGCTCGCTAAGGGGAAGGTATCCCATGGGACGCTCAGACCTCCAGGCGGGATGATAGTTAGGCTAGAGACACATTTAAGAAAAAGTGCAATCAATTCCCAAATCCAAGAAAAATGTGAGATAAATTGCTGAATCTGGGTGGAAAAACACTTGAGACTGAAGTTTAAGACACAGGTCTACTACCTGTCGAGGGAAATTCTTAGGCTCCATGTCCTCCCCGCCATAGCAGCCAATGAGACAACTCTCTGAGTTTGGCTCGTAAGGCAACATCTCTGGACCCTTGAAAAGAAAGGTTGCACAAAAAATCAAAAAATAATTTTGCACTTGTTTTTAAAAGTATTGTTATTGAATTTGATAAAATTTTATCCCAACAACCTTGAAGTGACGCAAGCTCATAACTAGCAGGAGGCTAAAGCTACGTACACAACAAACTCGATTTACATTGTTAACGCAATTAACGGAATCGAAGTGGATTCTAAAGCAGTTTTGCTCAGTTATGCAACACTTAAATACTTTAGGTGTTTCTGGTGACACTTCCAGTGTTAAAAAGTTAAGGTGGTCTAATTAATTTTCTTAAAGTAGTCAAACTGGTTTTCATAATTATGGTTTTATTAAGAACACGTCACCTTTGCAGACTGATTTACTTGAAATGTAATTTCACATAGAAATAGTTTATTATACAGGGTGTTTGCCTGGAGTGTGGGGCGGGTCTCCCTTAGGGGACCCTGGGTCGTGCCTGGGGTTTGGGGGATGCTCAGAACTCCTGGTTGGTGGTGGGATGCTTGTCTTGGGGTGGGGCCCCTCGTTAGGCTAGTGTGTGTCTGGGGGGATATTCTTCTGGCTGGGCTGGAGCTTGAACTCTGTGCTCTTGTGGCTCCCTGCTCTCTGGCATGGGGGGCCCCATAGACGTCAACACCTTATTATGTCCAGATCTTATAAACAGTCAATAGGGGCCCCTGTGGAGGTCGTGCTGGCCTTAGTTTGGGTGGCTGATGTGATTGCCCGGCGAGTGTATTTCCTCTATCTGATATTCCGCCCCCACAACACTCACCCACCTCAGGTTAACACAAACACTCACCTGAGCACAAACAGAATGCGTGACAGAATGAAATGCTTTACTCGTATGTGTTTGTATGCATTGGTATGTGCGTGTGAACTGTAGTTATATTGTGTATATGTTGACATGTCTGTATGTAAAGATATTTGGAGCCAACAGGTATGTTTGTAACATTTGAGTGTGTGTAGACAGGCCCCGCCCCTTTTAGACTAACATTTACACCTGACAAGGCAAGGCAAGTTTATCTGTTTAGCACATTTCATGTACAGAGACAATTCAAAGTATTGACAGTAATGATTAGAAACTTCCAGCAACTTGTTGTTTTACAATCCTTCCTCTCCGTCTTTGATCTTCCTCCAATTTCCTCAACCCTACTTTTTTCCAAGCCCCCCCCCCACACACACACCTCCCAACATCCCTCTCTCTTCTTCCCTCTTCTTCTTTTCTGTCCAGTTCAACTAAAATATAAGTTCAGCCTAAATTACAAAAGGGGTTTATATAATTATACACCTTGTGTCAGAAGACCCATAGAAAAAAATTTATAGGCTGTTTTAAAGTTTATCTGATATTTCAGCTGCATGCTAGCTGTTTTGGCTAATTTAGGTTTTTTTGTTTGTTTGTTTTTTAGGCTATTTTGAAGTTTATCCCATATTTCCGTTACATGCTAGCTGTTTTGGCAAACTTAGTTTCTTTTATTTTTTAGGCTAATTTGGCATTTAACTGGCTATTAGCTTCAGTGTTATCACTTATCAATTTCAGCATCTTTACCTATCACCAATAGCATCTTCAGCAGACAAATTCAGCTTACAGCAGCATTTCGATAATGCTAGTGTCAATATATAAATATGGTTTTTAGTTTGTTTAAAGCTAATGATGGTTAAGAAGTTTGTTTTTTTAGGATGTTGCTTCTCTCCGTTGCCATCTTGTTTTTTCTCTAAACCCCCTCTTTTACCCCCCACCTCCGTCTTCTTCTTTTCCGTTCGGTTCAACAAAACAAAAACATAATCAATATAAATAAAGTTACAACAGGGGTTTATACCCAATAAACCCCCGTTGTGACAGTAAAATCTTCCCAACACAAGAGGCTCTTAGTCCACATCTGTTTGCCCAGCTGTTGGACAGGACAATTTAAAAAAAAAAAAAAAAAAAAGAAGTTTGTTTTACATCCACTTTATGCGTGACCCGATTAGTCGACTAATCGGAAAAAATAATCAGTGACGACTAAAATAAGCACTACATTCCATACATAGTTGCACAAAGTGCTTGTAAATTAGACAAAAGTACGTCTACAGAACACAAAAAGGGCAACATGAAGAAAACACATCCAGGCAGAAAAGTGCTTGACAAATTAGCTCACCTGATAATCGAGTCTGTCCAGGTGGTCCAAGCTGTATGAGACGCTGGGCAGGTAGTTGTTACATGGATGTCGTTCATCTGATGGTGTGGGCATGTAGCCGTTAGATGAGTACACGTCAGGTGGCATCATCATGTGATTACTGGCAGGGTAGAGGTCAGGTGACACGGACATGTGCCCATAATAAGGTCTGTTCGGCAGAAAAGACGCGAGTTAGCATTTCAGAGAGAAATTACTACATCAAGAACATCTGTCATTTAAACATCTACATTCATCTATCATCTAGATTTATTGTTTTGTCTGGGAACCAAATATGATAAGCACTCTTCTCTCAAATTTTCTCCATAAATAGTTGCAGTCTCCATCGGCATGCTAATGAAGGCGCATCCTGCACTGACAGCTGCCTCAGCTGAACACTTCACTGCAAATGAATATTTATGACAGCCTCAGAAGATTCAACGTAACATCATGTTGTCTTGCAATCTAAACAACAGCTCCCCACGTAAAATACTATGTTTAGTTGGTCATGCAAAACATTCATTGACTGAGATCTTCAAATTAGAGACATTGTTGTAAAACAAACAAATCTCATTCATGCTTTCACATCTAAGCTGTTGTTTTCATTGATCTGTCAGACTCATTCTCTATGGAGATCCATTATTGAATTTTTTTTTTAGCCAAACAAAAACCCTCTCCTTGATCATTACTGAACACAGTCCCTTTAGGAGGAAAATCTTTGGTCCTTTTAATGTGTTTGATGAACACTTAGCTATGTTCGCTAATAGAAAAACATTTGTACAAACACACGTTTTTTCAAAAACTGTAATTGATGTGGATTTTTTTTATTTTTTAGCTGAGTTTACGAATGTTTAATGGAAACAGTTTGGGGTCCATTTAGGTACAGGGAGATGGAATAAGCCCCAAGTCAAACTTGTGGTATATGGTCCAGACAGTTTTGATTTACTTCATGGTTATCAAATATTGCGTTTTGGTCGGTAGAAACTGAACCAAATAACTTCTATTTTAACATTAGAAGTTGCAGACCCCTGGTCTATCCCAATTGGATTTTTAATAATCACATTCTTTGAAACTGGCAGACAAATCAGAAAAACCTTCAATCCCATTTGCAAAGCAGCAAGCTGTTGGAGCTCTGTGGAGAAATTCATCAGGAAGCGAGGACTTACGCCGGGGTCACATTGGACGCGGAAGCGCCGCGGAGCGAAGTCCGTGCCGCTTCCGCTCCGCTCTGTAGTTCACACCAGACGTCCACGCGGTCCACAGGCGCTTCTGCTAGAACTTTTTTTGTCTTTACCATCATGGTTGATAATTTCATAACCTAAAAGACATTAACCCATGTTTCTGCTAAGAAGAACTGCTCTCTGCCTCTCCGCAGTTGCTTTACACAAAAAACTCCGCCCACCCGCTCTGTCGGCCCACTGTATTGATCTGTGTGCGCGCTCGTGTGCGTCTGTGCGCACGTGCTCGCAGGTGTGTGTGTGTGGGTAAATTAATAAACCAAAATTATTAACCCATATTTCTGCTAAGAGCAGCTGCTCTCTGCATCTCTTTTTTTTCTTCCAAAAACCAGCAGCCCCGCTCTGGAGTCTGCCCACGTTGATCTGCGTGTCTGCATGTCCAAAAAAAAAAAAAGTGTGCATGTCTGTCTGTTTTGTGTGTCTCTGTGCTCGCGCGCAATTGTGTGCGTGCGTGTTGTGACGATATGTTTATATCCATGTCTACAGTCTGTTTATACACAAAAACATTTGTCAATCGCGGCATTTTATTGTGAAAAACTGGTCATATTTTGAAAAGAAACCAGATTTTCTCATGTGTCTTGATGCAACTTCCTGCCAGAATTGACGCGGAACGCTCGCGGCTTGCGCACAAAATAGGTCAGACGCTGAAACGATCCGCTGCACCGCGCGGGCCCTCCGCGCCGCTCCGCTCCGCGCATTGTGTGAACGACGCCATAGGATAACAAGGGCACCGAATGGAAGCGGACTCCGTTCTGTGCCGCTTTGTGGCGCTTTCGCGTCCAGTGTAAATGGGGCGTAAGTCCAAAAGACTACAGCAAGTTGATCAAAAGCAGAGTGCTTGTGTTTCTGTAACTTTTGGAAAATGGATATCAACTTGAAGGAACTCTCTGCTCAGGTCAAGGGGAAACAGAACTTAAATTGCCCAGGATTCAGTTCATGAAGTGCTTCCAAAGACTGTCAGACCAGACAAGGACTAAGCTGGTAAACAAATAAGGAGGTCTGCTGGTGCTACAACATTATTTTCTAATCTGTCTCCCCATTTCTGAGCGGTTTAGCCTTTACTTTTTTGTTAGCATTTATAACTAGCACATCTAAGAAGGTGGAATCTACGATTTATGTCTATGTATGTGACAAAGAAATGCTGACCAACTGATTGATTGAGAAATGGAGCACAGTCCTAAAGTTTTGTGAAAACAAAGGTGACGTTCCTCCAGTACTTACCCAGCACTGTAGCTGTCTTCTTGAACTTCCTGTCCCTCCACCAATCCCATCGCTCTCAGGGCTTCCCATTGTCTTTCCGTCGTGGTGCTGCATTCAGTCGCACGCCGTGAGCGTCTCCTTCTGTGGGCGTGCCCCCTTTGGTCCTCCAGCTGCACGGTGATTGGCTGACCGTATTCATCGACAAAGTGCAACTGCTCTCTGTGGCGGTGACGGGAGGGTTCACGGGCCTTCGCCTGGAAAAAAAAAATACATTATCCTCAGGGCAAAAGGAAATAATTATAGATTGTGTTAAATCTGCACAAACATAAAAGGACGAAGAGATTTGGTGAAACACTTGCGCGTGTCTGTCGTCGAGACTGACACAGTTACCACTGATCCTCTTCAAGAGAGAGTCTTTGTTAAAAGCTCAGAATTCGCCTATTTCATTGAAGCACCACTGCAGAGATGAGTAATAATCATCTGATTGTTCAAAGTCCCACATTTAAATAACTCAGAGGTTCACTGTCACGTCATTCTTCTGCTGAACTGCTGCTTATTTTAGATTTTTCCACCAATGTTGGTGAATTAAAACGTTTCCATTCACAGACTCTAAAGATGAAGGTGGATGTAAATCTCTGAGTGGAGAGAAGGGAAACTGCAGATCTGGATTTGTTATTTTTACAACTGAATGACACATTTCAACACACCAAACAGTTTGTTTTGTCAGGTCAGCTCCAACACATTTCCAAAATATTGTTTGCAAACAGAAAAATTAATATTTCATGATGTTACCCTCCACATTTTTTTCTAAACTCAGTGTATGTGTCTCTATTTACATAACACTTTCAGAAAGGAAGCACCAGTTACATCACAGTAGTTTGACTTCTACTGCAATGTCAGTTTTCCTGATGTTTTTTCATTTCTTCTGACTAGAGTTATGATAACATCGAGCCGAATAATAATATAATTAAATGATCTGGAGGGCCGGGTATAATTACCCAGCGGGCTGAAACCGACTTTGACACACGTGTCTTGAGGGGAGTCAAGGTGTGTCTTGCAGTTTGCTTATTGCTTGTGCAGCCGCCACGATAACGGAACATACTATTGACGTGGGTATCAATGTATCAGGAAGTATTTGTAAGGGTAATGCAAGTTATATGGACTTATGGTGCGTGGGTGATACTGTCGTATGGTGTCCTAACACAACATCGTAGTCATTAGTGAGGTGTATCGGCTCCTTACTGACTGTGCAGGAATCATGTTAGTGCCTGTAGGATGTCCACACAAACTACACTCTGAATGTCTAATTTCCTCATTTCTACAGCTGCATACAAGAGGTATACACTAATTACTTGAACACCACTAACAGACATCTTGTGCAGTATACATGGCTTGGGGCTGCGTCTCACCTGTTTCCCTTACGTGTTGTTTAAGAGTTCGCTGCCACCAGTCATCATCTGCATGCCCAAAGACAAAAATTGGCATGGACATTTCTCTAAGGGTTGACGGTCTACTTCAATTCCCATCTGTGTGCCCCCCACAGGTTTGCCCATTTTTTGCCCAGACAGCCCATATCTGACCATAAGGTCAATTGGGACTAGGGCATGTCTGAATTTCTGTAATTTTGTGTATGTGACTGTTTGAGGATCAGCATCAGTAAGTCTGAGGCAATGGTTCTCAACCGGAGAAGGGTAGTTTGTCCTCTCTCGGTGGGTGGAGTGCTCCTGCCTCAGGAAGAGGAGTTATCTTGGGGTCTTGTTCACAAGTGAGGGAAGATCCAAGCATGAGAGTGACAGGCGGATTGTCCACTGTTATTCAGTCGCTGCACCGGTCCATTGTGGTGAAATGAGAACTGAGCCAGAACTCAAAGCTCTCAATTTACCGCTCAATCTCTGTTCCAGTATTCACCTTTGGTCATGAGCTCTGGGTCATGACCGAAAGAACGAGATCTCGACTACAAGCGGCCTGGGGAGCTTCTTCCCGAGGGTGGCTGGGCGCTCCTTTATAGATAGGGTGAGAGGCTCGGTCACCCGGAGAGAGATGGATGGATTGTTTCAGATTCTCTCAATGCAGCAGTAACTAACTCTTCTGTCTAGCAGATGTTCCAGTGATTTGGTGCTTGTTTTCTCTATGCTGCAATGAGTATCTTTATTTTACTGTTTCATAACAGATGTCAAAGGGATTTAGAGTTTGTTCTGTCTTCCTTTTGTTCTTTACCATTGCAGCAACCGACACTTTTGTCTTCCAAAAAATGTTCCAGTGTTGTTCGTCTGTTGCATTACTGCACTCTCAAACCCCAACCAGTCACTGCAGGTTTGTCTCATGACTAAGTCTTGTTCAGCTACAGGAGTGGGGAGTTCTAGGCCTTCAGAGTTGATGCATCTGCCTCTTTCCTAGATATCGTCGACCTACTTGAGGCTGATCACCTGGATCAGGTGTTTTCAGCCAATTAGAACATGTGCAGTTTATGTTTGACAAGAAGCAAGAATGTAGCCCTTGCTCTCCATCCTGAACCAGAGGTTCCTTCTCCATCGGTTTTTGTATTTGTCTCAGTAAAAGAAAATCTTTGGAGTGACCTGTTGTTTACCTCAATTATTGCAATACATTTAAGACTAACTTAAATAATCTGGACTGAATTGTATCAAAAATAAATTCCTGATTGATTTGATTCGTGCCTTATCTTGAGAAAACCACAACTGTCAGCTGGAAAACCCTTGTGCCATCCTAGGTATGAATACATTAAAAGTGGGGTAATCTGGACCCCACCCCAAAAGACAGAACTTTTTTTTTATCTTTACCTTTGTCCACCTTTATCTTAGGAGGGATCACACATCAATGTAAGGGTGAGGTCATCTGGACCCCATAAGATAGCACAAAGGTTACTAAGATTTTCTGTTCATAAAAGTGTGTTTATAAAAAAGATTTATTCATAAATTCTGATGTAGGAATTTCAACAAAATCCAAATTTTATCTTCATCCTTTATGAAAACCCATTAACTCAAGAGAAAAATGGGATCAGCAGTGAAAAAATGCGAGCGCTTCATCATTCTGTCGACAAAGAACACTAAAGGACAGCTCACGCCCCGCAGGCCAGCCAGTCATTCCGTCCACTGAGCCCTAATGCTGGTAGCTCGTGTGATAGCGACGAGAGTTGGGATGCATTCAGGTTACAGAGACGCAGCATCACCATGTAGGTCAGGCCTGAGCCTTCTTTGACCCCAGAACCCACCATTGTCTTCTCACTGCATACATGCTTAAAAATGACGACAAGTACATAAAGGTTCATACATGTGGAAATTTGCTCCTAACGCAACCAAATGCAGAAACATGCATACAAAGTCAGCAACACACACACACAGAACAGAACAGTCAAGAGTGATATCCTATACCCTGGAGAAGTGTGTCGCGCTCTACTGCATTTTGACAGTAACTCAGGCTGATTTCTCTGCTTCTCCCTCTTCATGTGTCTCTTCTTTCTCTCACTGTTGTTTGTGATGCTTTGACTCAGTTTACACTGAGTCCAAAAGTGCAAAACTCACTAAATGTGACACTCCTCGTTCTCAGCACATAACCACAGCCAGCTCACTAAAAATGTCAAATGCAGAGATTGTTGATGCTCTGTCAGAGAGGGAGAGGAGGTTCACTTCTCAGAGAATTTTCAAGGCACTTCATGTCCTTACAGAGTTTAGAAAGGTCCAGGAGGGAGACACCCTTACATCAGGGCTGCTCAATCACGCTCCTTGAGATTTACCACCCTACCCATTTTCCAGCTCAGTCTGACTAACATGCAGCTGATTTCCTGACTCAGGTTTTTCCTTTATTCTGATGACAGAAGACTCCTTATCCAGATAGTAACTGAGCAGTGAAGAGAACCGGACAAGAGGCAGAGTAGAGTGGTGGATGTGTAGGACTAGAGTCGGGCAGCCTACCCTACATCTCTACGACTTGAAAATCTTGATTTTTTTTCTTTTTAAATTGCTGTTAATTACTCTTATTTGTCAGTCAGGGAATTTTCCAAAATATGTATAGACTTCTATAATAAATGTTTCTTGTCAATCTCAACTTTTCGTGTCATTAAATGATGATTGATGTAGAGATTTGTTACTCTGTTTTCTCCACGACAAAAAATCTTAGCCATCAATAAGTTATTGAGATTTAAAAAGAAAAAGATAATCTAGAAAGTTTATATTTTGTCTGAGCAACAGTCAGAAGTGAAACAGTGTCTGGTTTAATAAAAACAGACAAGAACTCAAACATGTAGGGAAACTGTAACTCATTTCAGATGAAATTAAAGTAAAAATTCTTCCTCACAGCAGCATTTTGTACAGATGAAAGATGAGTTTAAAGAAAATTATCATAGAGAGAGTTACAGTAAATGAATTGAAGCAACAGAGTTATTCCAATAAAAGATCTATAAATGACTCTGCTCTCTAGGAATCCTGAACTGCTGTCACTTTCACTTTTCACTCTGTCGTTCATCATCACATTCATGCTGCTTGGAACAATTATAAAACTGCCTTCATCTTTTCAGCAAAGTATTTGTTTCTCAGCACTTCAGATAATTTTGCCATTTTTCATTAATCTACCCCAAATCCAAAACTTGCTAAGTTATAACGTCACAAAGTCTAACTTCCAGAAAATACGGAGCATCAACTGGATGCATTTATTGTTTATTGCATCTGTTCTACATCCCCTTTAGATTTCTCCTTGATGGGAAAAAGAAAGGTATGACAAATTAAGGCCTTTATTGAATAAAATTACTCTTTTTTTTCCCAGATACATGTCTTAACCCTTCCGCTCTCCTTAGCTTGTTTACATTAAAAGTGGGGTCATCTGGACACCACAGGACAGTGCGCTGAACTTTTTTTTTTCACTGATTCGGAGTTCACTTGTCCATGGCAGACATAAAATCCTGTCCCCCTTCGTCCACATTTGTCATGGAAGAAATCGCATAACAATATGTGGTTGGAGCCATCTGGACCCCAAGGAGAGCGGAAGGGTTAAAAGATAAAATTTGTGCCCTCACAAAGCTCAGGTGGACTGAAGAGTCAAATAGACCTGAGTGTTCCTTGATTTGTTGAATTAGGAGCAATAAATATAATCTGTTCAGAATTTAGTCAAAAGCCAGTTCTAGTCAACCAGTTTTGCTCACAATTCCATTGTTAAATCTGTAATCAATTATATATTTTTAAAACTTGTCAAATTAATCTGATCAGACAAAACTGTAAAAAAAAAAAAGGTTGATAGAGACCTTCTTCTAAGCACTTTCCAGTACCCTGATGAAAGACCCCAGGAAGGCCAAGTACTCCAAAATTGCTGTTCAGCCTGTTCAAAATCACAAACACCTATGATGAAACCACTGGCAGTGGAACTTGGTTCTGAAGACTAATAGAGCACAATCCGGCCTGGAGGTGGACCCTACTATATCCAGGGAACTCTTCCTCTTCCAGCAAGGAGACTACCATTTCCCCAAATCCAGATTCCGTGGAGGGGAGTTGGGCTGCTGAGGCACCTCCATTTGACCGCTGCCCAAATCAACACTGCACTAGGGGCAGCAGCGGTGCAGTTGACCTCTGATCCAGCCTTACCCGCCCATGTGTCAAAGTCTCCATGGGCAAGACACTGAACCCCATCTTGCCTCTGGTGGAAGGTTGGTGCCAGTGTTCGTTAGCAAAGTCACCATCAGTGTGTGAATGTGTGTGACTGGGTGAATGGGACTGGGACTGTAAAGCACTTTGGGCCTTCGAGGAAGGTAGAAAAGCTCTTTTTACCATATTTACTGACCCCATTTGAGCTCCCCTGCTGGTGGTGGTTCCAGTTGAAAGGGACAACATGCATTTGAAGTGTCAACCAGTACGATTGAAAAACTAACCTAAAAAAATGTGATAATCCTACTGGGCAAAGTTATAATTAGCTGAAGAATGTTTCTACTTATTAAGAATTTTGGCTTAGAAATAAAAATGGAAGAACAATGTTATCTCAAATCAACATCCAAAAAAATAAATAAATAAACAAAATGGATTTTTCTGAACAAAACAGATGGTTTGCAAACTGGACAGTGACACAGAATGCCTTTAGCCTATGTGGTGGAGGTATTATAACAAATACAATATTATTCAACAAATTACAGGATATGCAATTTTTGAAAAGTGGAGAATGAGGCACAGTTTCTTTTGTTCTCCACATACAAAGAGTGTGAGCTTTAATGGAACAATTGAACAAAAGCCTAAAACGTTCTGCTCTGTGGATGTTTTATTTTATTTCTGCACTATGAGAACTGGATGAACACCAGACACACTGGTTTGCATGGGATGGTAATGAGAAACTACTAAAATCATTTGTCAGAACAGCGCAGAATTATGTTGTTTGCATTTACGGTGCGCTCAAAGAGCTTTGTTGTAAATAACAATGCATAGAGCCATCGTCCCTCCATGCATCACAACTTATTAATGTCAAACTGCCAGCTTCTGCACAGTCACAGCTTGCTCTCTACTCTGCTGTCCTCAAATACAAGATAGATCCACATTCTCTCTTTCTCCAATCTCTGATACAATGATGTTATAGAACAGATTTAACAATAACATTTTAAGCAGATGAACAGAGGACCTTAAATGTTTTGCTTCAGTCAAATACTCTTTATTTTGTCTTTGCAGTTTAAACAATACAGAACCGCTCTCAGATTTGCTGCTGCAGTTTAGTTTGTCTGTTAAGATCATAAAAAGTTAAACAAACTGAGTAAAGTGTGATTATTTTAAGGCAAGGTGATGGACAATGGTCAAAAATTGAGTCTGATCACTGATAAACCAAATTAAATCTTATGTTGCAACATGTGTATTTCTATTTGAAACTTGGAGATAAAGATATTTAACACAAATATTTCTTATTCTTTATAACTACATCGGTCTTAAAAAGTGGGACCTAAAGTTGTATTAGTCAAATAGAGTGATTCAATACTAATTACACTAAACGGAGGAATCATTCATATTTCGTCATAAGAAATTTGGAACTTTTTTCAATTTAAAATTAAAAATAATCCTTTAACCAAATAGTATTACCAAAGCTGAAGTGCAACGCCACAGCTACATGTGGGAGGGGCGGAGTCACTGACATCAGCTTAATGTTGGAAAGACCCAGAATAAAATATTACTGAAGCCCCCCCCCAAACCAAATAGTGGCTTTAAATGACTGTATGTGTGTTCTTTAGCATGTATGATATGTGTAAAAATGACTCAATTGATTTAGAGGCTGGATTTCCTAAATGTAAGGTAAAAGTCTTTAATAGAAAAAGAGGAACTTAAATCATTTCAGGTAAGACATTTTGAATAAGCGTTTTCTAATTTGTGACTGCATGCGGCTCTGTCTGCTTTTTCCAATCCTCCCAAAATGACCTACATTCGTTTTGTCCTGTTTTTAAATGCATATAGAGAACTCCTGGCGTCAAGAAACTTAGACCTTGAGAGGAGCCGCTCGGGGATGCACATCACGCATCAGGTTGCTTGCTTCAGCTTCTTGCTTAGAACAGGCGAAGAACAGTAATTTGTCAATAATATTCAGCTTCAGTTCAAGTGCAGGAGTTCTAATTGTAAATGAAACATTTGAAACCAAACAGTAATTCTGTGATTTTTGAGGTTTGTTTGGATTAGCCCACAAAGAACAACCTCAGTATGAATCTGTGAGCGTTTCCCATTTAAAGGGTAACCAAACACTAAATCAAGTCTTTTTGGCTGTTGACCTCTATAAATGAGGCTTTAAAAGTGCTGTCTGTTGTCATTGCAAACATTTTTACTAATTAAAATAAACGTATTCTTGAAAATATGGTCAAAAACGATCTGTATGCTGCCCCCTACAGGTTGAATCCAGGTATTACATTTGTATTTCATGATTGGTCAAACAGTCTCACGTCATGATCTACAGCTCCAGCAGTGATAAAAAGTCCTGTTCCCCAGTCCCGCCCCTCTGACTGCATTTTCACATTTCGGCTGTGTCCATTTTTATTTCTATGCTTTGGACATCAACATTTGTATTTTAAGCGTTAGATTTGGTATTTTAAGCATTTTTTTCTTTCAGTTTTTGTTGATTTGGTCTCAAGACATAAAATGTAATCATAAACTACATGTTTTAACAGTTTGTTTGTGTTCAAAGTTTAAACATGTTTTATTTAATAAATAGGCTTCAATGAGCAAATGTTTTCAAGATACTTTATTAGTCCTACATGGGGAAATTCTTGAAATTCTTGTTTTGATGTTGCATGTACATATTGTGTTTTTGCTGTTTTTCTATTTATTTTTTTACTTTTTGCTGATCCAAAAAAATGATCTGAACTGTGACCCTAAAACCATAACACCATGAAGGTAAAAGCTTGAAAACTTTGTTTGTATAATTTTAGGACAAAAAACATTTTGTTTATTATTATTATTATTATTATTAATAATATTTTTAAAATATATTTCAGTTTGCTGTAATGCCTGAAGTTATCCCTGTTTGCTGTTGTAAAAGTGTCTTAATGGGAACGCAAAAGTAAATATTACTCAAATGAACCCAAACTATAGCTAGTGGACCTTTGTATGAAGGCAATTTTTATAACTGGACCCATTGAAATTGGTGACCCCCTGCTTTAGAGCATGTTTAACCCTGTAATACTAGAGACATCACTGGTGAATCAGCTGATTCTGACACAGAGAAAAGTGGCTTTTCATACCAGCTTTCCGACAACATAAAGTATCAGAGCAAAGCTTCTTTTGCAGAATCCACAGGAATTATGTTAAATTGCATAAACGATTGAAGAGTTACGATGGTGGAAAGACTGTCAACATTTGAGCTGTAAAGGCCTAACCAGGTAAACCACTGAAGGTGAGGCTACGACAATTTTTTCTGCACTTCTCTAAACAGCTAAGAGTCTTCAGTAGACCGACAGCCTGGATGCTTGCTGGGTTAATAAAAAAGGATTAAGTTTACCTTGTTTACTGCAGAGATTGTCTGAATTTGTTCTCAAACATTGGCAAATGTTCCACTTATACAGTTTGACTTTTGTCCTGAAATGATGGTGGATCACATCTCTACAGAGTATAGTGAATAAGGGCAGGCTGAGATGTTTCAGTGTCAGTGGGGTTGAGTATCCATATGATGCAAAAATGATTAAATAATGTCAGTTTATAAGTAGGAACAAGATTACTGTAAACAGTGCAACATGGGTTTCTTGAATGAAGCGTGAATGTTTCTTTTTATTTTGAGAAGAGTTGAGGGTAGCCTCATTATTGCTGGTTCCTCTCAGCCGGTGCCTCCTCACATTTTGCTTTCAAATTCCTGCGAGACCCCATTACGTGTGGACTGATGTGTGCGCCGACTGACTGACTGAACATGCTGTACTGCATGTCGCGCTCAGTTCTGGTCACCTTAGCAGCCATCACATCGAGTTACGACTCCCTGCTCTGTTTGTCGCTGCACATTTTTCACTTTTCCATGCCGCAGTCATACCAGCCCTCTGTGTTAAATGACACGTGTTATCGCACACCCGTTCACGGAGGACAAAACCTCCAACATGCGGCGCTCTGGAACGGCTGGAAGGCAAAACAACTTTCTCTGATTGTTGTCCGAGGCTAAAGTCGAGCTCTTTCCCCCGGATTCTGAGTCAGAGGACAGAAACATTTGCTGAGAACCGACAATGATCACTCAGACACCACTTTGAGCGGCGGCATTAAAAAGGAGTGACAACGCCGTCAACAACAGGGACAAACAGCGAGCAACCCTTTTTCAAGAAAACCTCTCAGACTGATCTTGGTAAAGCCAGCTGGAGCTCTGGATGTGTGCAGTTCAGAGTTCAACAAAATGACTGAGCATTAAAACTGAGGCTTTTTATAATGGCTACCCATAAACAATAGAGGATTGTTCGCTGGCATTTTTTGTGTCTGATGTGATAAGAAATTTTCGTCCATTTCAACAAAAATATTCAGTATTTAAATTGTAGATTTGAGTATTAAAACAGCGACCGTGCTCCGTATTTTTAAAGGCTGATAATACAAACTGCCTTGATGACTGTCTTGCACCTTCAGACCAACTGAGAGAGTAAATAAAAACAGACTTACTGCACAGTGCTTGTCTAGGAATGAGCTGCCACTTGAAAACACATCACAACAGATTCACTGTTTCATCTAAAGCAGTGGCCCACGGGCCGGATACGGCCCGCCACATGGTTTATTCCGACCCAGTTATGAGGAGAAAAAATATATGAGGATGTTGGGGTAAAAAAGCAAGTTTATTGCCCATTCCTGTCACTGTGGCGAGTTATAGTTCTTTAAAGAAATGACCGCAATGTGCAGTTCTGCCACTAGGGGGAGCAAAGGAAATGCAAGACCGGCATAACCAGAAATCAAGAAATGGACATAATATATAATAATAATAATAATAATAAGTGATTTGGCTACTAGGTTGTTTGAGGCCTTTTTTTACAACTGAGAAAAAAGCAAAACAAAACTACAGATAACCAGTTGACCAGAGGTTATTTTTGAGATGTTACTGGTCCGGCCCACTTGAGATCAAACATGACCCTTGAACCAAAATGAGTTTGTCTGATCTAAAGAAACAACACGAAAGCTTTGTGTTCAGGAAGATGGATTACTAAACTGGGAAGCATCACATCCAGAACCCAGACTCAGGGGTCCCTCAGGGCTGTGTTCTCTCCCCACTACTCTTCTTCTTCTACATTAATGACCTCAGGAGTCCCTTCTGGGAAACTGGAAGTTTGTGGACGACACTACAGTCATTGGATTCATCTGGGATGGGATGAGTCTGCATACAGAGGAAAAGTAGGGCGACTCGTCTGGTGCAGCCAGAACCACCTGGAGTTGAACAGAACAATCCCCTTGACGGATTCACACAGGACATCTTGCAAGTGGACCTCCCACATCAAAAGAAGGCCCAGCAGAGGTTGTAATTCCTGCGACAACTTAAGAAGTTCAACCTGATCCAGTCTGTTCTGATCATATTAATCATAGTCGGGTTTGGACCCGCAACCAGACACAACAGGGACAGAGAACCATCAGAGAGGATTATTGGTGCTTACCTTCCTTCAATCCCTGGATTGAAGGGTAAAGACGCCTCACACTAAGAAAAAACATTCTTTTTAGACTCCTCCCCTCAGGGTTGCGTTTCACAGCTACTGTATGTGTGCAATAACAACTCCCTGCAAAGACAGTTTCTTCCCCCCGAGTCACCAGTCTGATGAACTCTTGACTAGTCACAGAGTATGAAACCACAAATGTTTATCTTTTCTTACACCCGTTTATGTTTTGCCTTGTCCCTTTAAATGGCCAAATTCCTTTTCTGTGTGCTCATACTCGGCCAATAAAGCTGCTTCTGATTCTAAATAAACGACAAATCCAGAGCTCTAAAGAGACGAGTCTTCAAGAATGTATCGAGGAGCTGATTCTATCAGATCAGTCTGGTCCAGCCTGTACTCTCTGTGGTACCAGATGATGTTGCACAAAATCGGCTGTAAAAGCACAAGTCCGTCTGAAAGGCAGAAGACATGAGATCATTTTGATTCAGGCAGCCAGGGAGGTCAATTAGTAATGAAGTAACAAGTGACCTTTTGTCTGATTAGAGAGCCACAGCTGCATGTGTCTGTAGGTTTCAGTGTTACATCTGCTAAAGAGCGGAGCAGAAGTTAAACTGAGACTAAAACACGGAGCTGAACAGAACAATGGACCGTCTCTGAACAGGAAACAGAACTATTCTTCACAATCTCTGGACAGGATTATCACTTTAGACATTTTGAACACTTTTCGCTTTACACTCATGAGACCTTAATACCATCACTGCTGAATTAGCAATAAAATATATATTTTATTGAAATGTCTTTTCATACTTGATGTAGCCCATGTGGTCTTTGTTTTGTTAATTTCACCAAAATCTTCTTTACTACTTTTATTTTTGTTAATCTGAGAAAGTTCTGGGAACAGACTTTTATTTTGGTAGTTGCGCTACTTCCTGTCGGCTCGCGGCATTCCCTTCAGTCTCTGGGGGAGCGGCCGAGAGGAGGTAAGCTGCAGGCTTTGCTCTCACTTTTTTTGGAGAAAAGAAAAACTACTATGAAGTTCTAAACCGTGGAAATGTTTTGTAAATCGGTTAAAGTGTTCTTAACACCGTTTTATTTCTGTTAGCTTTTTGAAATGTATTTTTTTTATGTAAATGCAGCACTTTGAAATCCGCTAATGCTAGCAGCGGAGCTCGCGCTAGCAGCAGAGCCCGCGCTTGCAGGCGTGGTCTCACTCACGTGACCATGGTGACTTTTCTCTGCCTTCTTTTAGGTTGTGCAGACAGAGTGAGACCAGCAGTGATTTATTGTGTGTGCTGTATGTGTTTTTACAGGTATGTGGAGATTTATTTTGATTAGAAATATTTTATTATCCTTTGCTCTGTTATCTTATTTGTATTTATTTTTAATATATTGTAATGTACAGTTTTGTCATTTACTTCAATGTTTTGTAATTTGAAAAACATAAAAATGCCATTTGCTGAGAGAAAAAAAGTGTTAAAGGCTGTAAACTATACGATCACGCTTTGTAAATTTTATTTAATATCATTTTGAAATATGCACAATTGAGTCTCTGGGGGAGCGGCCGAGAGGAGGTTGTGCAGACAGAGTGAGACCAGCAGTGATTTATTGTGTGTGCTGTATGTGTTTTTACAGTAAACCTCAGTTTTCGTGGCAATCCCTGTGTGAGACTCAGTTCTTAAGACACAACGCAGACGATTTTGGCCGGCGCTGTCCCGCAGCAAGAGAGCGACCGGCTACAGTGGTGCCGTGACCCGGATCCACACTGCTCGGAGAGGTTCAACATCAATCCTGGAGCTGTGGATCAACACCAGCTTGGTCACCGAAGGTTGCTGCACAGTACCTAGAAGGGTTAATTTTTTTTCTTCTTCTGCAACAAAGGAAAAACCTAAGGACAGTTTTGTACATAGTTTCCACACACTTTTTATTTTGGGTTTAAGACTGTTTAAAGTATTCTGTTTGATTTCAAGTTATTAGATTTTTGCTTTGCAAAATGGCATCCTTTAATGATGGGGCGGAAAAGCAAAACGTGCTTAGTCAGACATTTTCTTTTGGTATTGGTAGAGGGAGACGCATTAGTGAGTTACTTCATACTCCAGTCAGAAATGCAGATGCTAGGTCACCAGCCTTTTGTTCTACTCGTATTTTGGAAAGTGTACCTGCCAGTTCTAACCAAGCTGAAACCGTTTCTAGTTTTCCTGTCGTAACTGACTCAAGTTTAGACACATTGATAACACAAATCGCTCAGCAAGTAGGGCAGACTATAAAGGATCAGTTAAAAACTGAGATGGGGCAGGGGTTGAATGAGACACTCTCTCAGAGCGGTGTGGGCCAGCCGTCCAGTGATCCCACTTACCTTAACTTGTCCGGTGCAAAATTTGTCCTCCAGCCAGATGCAAAAGAGCCACCAGTCTTCAGGGGAGATGGTTTGGATAAGAACACAGTGTGCGAGTGGCAAGAGTTAATGGAGACTTATTTCAAAAAAGAGCCCTGCCTCTTAGTGAACAGCATTCTGAAATAATGTCTAAGCTAACAGGCAAAGCCAAGGATGTGGTAAGGATAACTCTGCGTAGCAGCCCATCTATGAAGCCTCAAGAAAATCCAAAACTCATCTATGACATTCTCAGACAGCATTTCAGTGATGTGACATACTCATGCATGCCAATGGCCGATTTTTATAGCACAATCCCAGTGCCAGGAGAGGCTCCAGTTGAGTACTGGTTTCGGTTAAATAAAGCTGTAGATGCTGCTGAAGAGGGGTTAAAGAGGCTGGGGAAGCAGATGGAAGACCCTTGTCATGAGGCAGCCATGATGTTTGTTAAACATTGCCCGGACCCCACACTTGCATCCATTTTCAGATTTAAAGCCCCAGATAAATGGACCGCTAGTGAAGTCCAAGAACACATTGATCGTTTCCAGATTGAAAGAAAAGAGCAGACCCTCTCCAAGCCTAAACATTCTCGACCTGTTGCAGCTCATGTCCAGATACCCGAACCAAGCACTTTGGAAACTGCAACCTTTCCACCTGATCCAGTCAGACAAAGCGAGAACTTGAAGCCCTCATGTCATGACGACTGTCTAAAAACATTAATGACTGCATTTGATCGCGCACTATCGCAGAATAACCATGCAGTGTCTGATTCTATCAAACCTGATCATTTCCAGCGACGTTCATGCAGAGTCTGCCAGTCCCCAGAGCACTCCACCGTCTCTCATTGTAGACAAAAGCGCTTGTGTTTAGCATGTTTTCAACCAAACCACATTAAGAGAAACTGCCCTAACCTAAAGTCCACCCAAAAATCAGACACATCCACCCAGCAAAACACCCAGCCGTTAAACTAGCTGGCCCGCATTGGGTGAGGGGATGTGTGGGCACTTGTAATGATACCCTCGAAGGTGGTGATATGCAAGCACACTATGTTAAAGCATGCAATGCAGTACCAGCTGGTGCCAAGGTCATTGTTCAAAATACGCAGCGAGTGGGTTCTTATGATGAACTGTTTTACACAACCGTCAAGTTGAACAATACATTCGAAGTACAGGGGATGTTAGATTCAGGATCCATGGCGTGTACTCTCAGTGAAAAAGCAGAGTTGGAGATGTTGAACAAGATGGTGCTATCAGGTCCTGTTCCTTTAACTCAAGAGGTTGTACTCGTGGGTTGTGGGGGAACATTGACTAAACCTAAGTGCATGTATGAAATGGAAATGAAGCTGTATGGGCAGAACTGTGTTGTACCTGTTCTTGTTGTAGCTGGACAGCGCGATGATTTGATCATAGGCACTAATGTAATCAGATTTTTGATGTGTCAGCTCAAAGTGACCAGTGATTACCTGCATTCAGTTTCTTGTGGCAGTCTCTCCCCAGAGTGCGAGCAGTTTCTTAATCTCATGGCTAACTCTTCCCACTGGCAAAGTGATGAGCTCCCAGATAAGGTTGGGACAGTTAAGCTCCAGCAGTCAGTCACTCTGCTAGCCAAAAAAGAACACTTGGTGTGGGGTAAGCTTCAGAAAAATTCTTCTTTGTCGCTTGGCAGTACAGTCATTGTTGAACCCACTCAATCCAAGTCTATGCCACGTAACATCATGGTTGGTCGTGTAGTCATGCCATTGTGGGGTGACAGGTGGGTTGCTATGAAAGTCACTAACCTGTCTGATAAACCTGTTACGTTAAGGAGGAATGCCAAGCTGGCAGATGTGTCTGCATGTGTTGCAGTTGAGAAGTTTGTGCTTTCCCAGGGGTCGTGTCAGCCTGAAAGTCCAGAGAAACAGGAAAGGTCTAGCAGCTGTCCTCTAGATTTAAAGCAAAAACTGAAACAGGTGGGTCTTGCAGATATTGATTTAGACCGGTGCAAAGCCAGCCACAGCGGTAAGGAAAAGCTAGTTGCCTTACTTGAACAGTACAATGACATTTTTTCTAAACATTCACTAGATTGTGGTGAGGCAAAAGATTTTGTCCATCGAATCAGACTTACTGATGAAAGACCAGTCAGAATGCCCTACCGGCGAGTACCACCTGCCCACTACCAGAAATTACGACAAGTATTGTCTGAAATGGAGGAGCAAGACATCATAAGGAAATCAGTCAGTGAATATGCTTCCCCACTTGTACTAGTGTGGAAGAAGGATGGGAGTCTCAGGCTCTGCACCGATTTCAGGTGGCTGAATGCCAGAACTCTCAAAGATGCACATCCACTCCCGCATCAGTCAGACTGTTTAGCTGCTTTAGGTGGCAATGCCTTCTTTAGCACAATGGACTTGACCTCTGGGTTTTATAATATCCCGATGGCAGAGGAAGACAAAAAGTACACTGCCTTCACCACTCCGGTGGGGCTGTACGAATACAATCGAATGCCACAAGGATTATGCAACAGCCCCGCTTCATTCATGCGAATGATGCTCAGTATTTTTGGAGATCTAAACTTTAGCAGCCTTCTTTGTTACCTTGATGATTTGCTTGTGTTTGCAGCAACAGAACAAGAAGCTCTGACGAGGCTTGAGGTTGTGTTTCAGCGGCTGAGGCTCCATAACCTGAAATTAAGTCCCAAAAAGTGTCATCTAATGAGGTCATCAGTTAAATTCCTGGGTCACATCATTGATAAAAATGGTGTTGCTGTGGACCCAACAAAAGTGGATGTGATAACAAAAATGACCAAGGCAGACCTCATGGAGGATGATGGTTGCACTCCCTCCGTGAAGCGTATAAAGTCTTTTCTGGGCATGGCGTTGTATTACCAACATTTTATCCCCAACTGTTCTAGTCTGGCAAAGCCACTGTTTTCTCTTACATCAGGGCAAAAGAGGCGTGGCAGAGTTAAGTTAAACAGCAACTCAGGCTCATACAGAAAACTTAAGCCCTCTGATTGGACAAATGAGTGTGAAGAGTCCCTTTCCAAACTCAAAAACAGTCTTTTAAACTGTGTTGTTCTTTCACACCCAGATTTTGCTCAGCCTTTGATTTTGTCCATTGATGCTTCATTAGACGGGCTTGGTGCAGTACTATCTCAGGTCCCCGCTGGTGAAACAAAAGCCCGCCCCATTGCTTTCGCAAGCAAGACTTTGAGCACCTCCCAAAAGAAATATCCAGCCCATCGACTGGAATTTCTTGCCCTAAAATGGAGTGTGTGTGAGAAATTCAGTCATTGGTTAAGAGGCCATTCATTTACAGTATGGACTGACAACAATCCCCTTACGTATATCATGACCAAGCCTAAATTAGATGCTTGCGAACAGCGCTGGGTGTCCAAACTTGCCCCTTACACATTTGACTTGAAACACATCCCAGGTACAAAGAATGTTGTTGCGGACACCCTCAGCAGAGACCCTTTTGCCAAAACAGTTAGCCAGAGACTCATAACGGAGCAGTATGACCAGCTACTTGCTGAGGCTGAGAACATCGCCCCTGACAGTATTCAAGACACTTTCAGGTTAAAAGTCCAAGGTCAGAGAGTTAAAAGATCGAAGCAGGGAGGCGCAACTCCTCAGTCTAGTCCAGCCCTGAGTTGCTGTGATGCAGATGTGAGTGCGCTGCTGAATGTTCATAGTGAATGGGAAGCTGCAGCTGAGACGAGAGCTGTGCAATTTATTCAAGCAGTACAGGAGTTGTTGCCACCTGGACAAGACCCACTCCCAATGTTCACACTGACTGAACTGCAGCAAAGTCAAGAAAATGATCCTGCCATTTCAGCGCTCATGCCATTTGTCAGCTGTAAGAAACGCCCATCTAGACGTGAAAGAGCAAAGTTCGATTCAAGAGCTATGGTGCTGTTGAAACAGTTCGACAGATTCAAGTTACAAAATGGGGCTCTTTACAGGGTCACCAAAGATCCCATCAGTAAACACAAGAGACATCAGTTTGTTCTTCCAGAAAGTCTCAAAGAGAAAGCTCTGTATGCCATTCATGACATTGCAGGACACCAAGGACAGGCAAGAACAATGCATCTTGCTAGACAAAGATTTTTTTGGCCGAAAATGGAGCTTGACGTCAAAGACTATGTGAAGTGCTGTCAAAGGTGCATCTTGGCAAAAACTCCTGACCCATCTGCTCGTGCTCCTTTGGAGAGCATCCGAACTTCTGCTCCTATGGAGTTAGTGTGCTTGGATTTTTGGAGTGCTGAGGATACTAAGCAGCGGTCAGTAGATGTGCTCGTCATGACAGATCACTTTACAAAGCTAGCCCATGCCTTCCCCTGCCCGAACCAAACGGCTAAACAGGTGGCTAAAAAGCTGTGGGATCATGTCTTCTGTGTGTACGGATTTCCTGAGCGTATTCACTCGGATCAGGGTACAAACTTTGAAAGTGAACTAATTGCTGAGCTGCTCAAGCTGTCTGGAGTGTCCAAATCCCGGACAACAGCATATCACCCCATGGGAAATGGCGGAACTGAAAGATTTAACAGAACACTTGGAAACATGCTCCGGTCTCTCCCTCTGAAACAAAAGGAGAAGTGGCCTCAGCAGATACAAACCTTGACATTTGCATATAACTCAACAGTGCATGAGACTACCGGATATGCACCTTTTCAGTTAATGTTTGGAAGGATTCCAAGACTGCCTGTTGATGTTATGTTCAAACAAGTCCTCAGTGATCCTGTGGTGGTGGACTACAAAAGCTATGCTAAAACGCTCATGTCATATCTTCATGAAGCAGCTTGGATTGCGCAAAAACACAGTACTAAAGAACAAGACAAACAAGCAGAAGGATACAACCGTAAGATCAAAGGCACTCATCTGAACATTGGAGACAGGGTCCTCATTGCAAACAAGGGTGAGCGAGGCAAGAAAAAGCTAGCCGACAAGTGGAGTCCCACAGTTTACACAGTCAAGGAAAAGAATGCACAAAACCATACCTACAAAGTTGAAGAACCCAACGGAGCAACAAAAGTTGTGCATAGGAACTTACTATTAGATATTAGCTTCCTGCCAGTTGTGAGTACTTTTGAGGATGAGGTAGAGGAGATGTGCACACCTGACTCTTTGGATGTGGAAAACAGCATGGAGAGGACTGGCTCCTGGATAATGAGTGGCTCTGAGCTTTCATGCAGTCAGATGGACCGGAGTGACACTACATCTCAGCTGGACCAGTCAAGTCAATGTTCTCCGGAAGCAGACGGTGAAAGGGAGTCTCTGCATGATTTGATATCGTCTCAAGACCCAAGCGAATGGAGCCCTCAGAGGGATGGAGATAAAGGGGGTGATCTGGACGGTCTGGTTGTAGAGAGTGTTTCTAACTCACCCTTTGCTCAGCTGTCTTCACTAGAGCCAGAAACTGACACACAGACAGACTTGCAACTAGTCGACTCAAACCTGGACAGGAGCTCTCCTGAAATGCAGACTCAGGCAGACCCAGTGCTGAATGAGGGATGTGTTGTCCGAACTCGAGCAGGGAGGGTTAGTAAAAAGGTCAACAGACTTATCGAAACTATGGTTCAGAGACCTTTGGGTTAAAAAAGATTTGTAAGTTCTCTCAGTAAGGAGTCTGTCATTATTGACAATATTCTGAAAGTTCAGCTTTTCTTTCTTTTTCTTCTTTATGGTACATGGTATTTAAGCAACCCCCAGAAAATATATGTAATAGTGGCAAGGTATTTGTATGGTGTAGAAGGCATCATATCAATCTAGGAGTGACTAAGGATTGATCACCCTTATTGTTCACTCTGAACCCATTCAATGGGTAGCTATCTAGCTGAACATGAACTTTGAATTTAGTTTGAGCCCTTGCTCAGTATTGAAGTTTTGTTATCTATGAGATAGATTTTGGCAAAATCTAGGAGGGGAGGATGTAGCCCATGTGGTCTTTGTTTTGTTAATTTCACCAAAATCTTCTTTACTACTTTTATTTTTGTTAATCTGAGAAAGTTCTGGGAACAGACTTTTATTTTGGTAGTTGCGCTACTTCCTGTCGGCTCGCGGCATTCCCTTCAGTCTCTGGGGGAGCGGCCGAGAGGAGGTAAGCTGCAGGCTTTGCTCTCACTTTTTTTGGAGAAAAGAAAAACTACTATGAAGTTCTAAACCGTGGAAATGTTTTGTAAATCGGTTAAAGTGTTCTTAACACCGTTTTATTTCTGTTAGCTTTTTGAAATGTATTTTTTTTATGTAAATGCAGCACTTTGAAATCCGCTAATGCTAGCAGCGGAGCTCGCGCTAGCAGCAGAGCCCGCGCTTGCAGGCGTGGTCTCACTCACGTGACCATGGTGACTTTTCTCTGCCTTCTTTTAGGTTGTGCAGACAGAGTGAGACCAGCAGTGATTTATTGTGTGTGCTGTATGTGTTTTTACAGGTATGTGGAGATTTATTTTGATTAGAAATATTTTATTATCCTTTGCTCTGTTATCTTATTTGTATTTATTTTTAATATATTGTAATGTACAGTTTTGTCATTTACTTCAATGTTTTGTAATTTGAAAAACATAAAAATGCCATTTGCTGAGAGAAAAAAAGTGTTAAAGGCTGTAAACTATACGATCACGCTTTGTAAATTTTATTTAATATCATTTTGAAATATGCACAATTGAGTCTCTGGGGGAGCGGCCGAGAGGAGGTTGTGCAGACAGAGTGAGACCAGCAGTGATTTATTGTGTGTGCTGTATGTGTTTTTACAGTAAACCTCAGTTTTCGTGGCAATCCCTGTGTGAGACTCAGTTCTTAAGACACAACGCAGACGATTTTGGCCGGCGCTGTCCCGCAGCAAGAGAGCGACCGGCTACATTAGTTACAAACTTTACTCTTTTTTATAGGTGTAACCATTTATTTGAACAATCCCATTCACTTTTGATTTTGGTCCATTTTGAATAATCTGATTGGAATAGATTCACTGACCTAAAATAGATCCAGAACATCTTTATCCAAAACCTCCACCAGTGGGACTCAGACATAAATACCTGGTACTGAACAGTACGGGTGAAGTTTTACAGAATCCTTGTATTTATTCAAGATAAGTGTAAATTAAATATATGTACAGATAAACAAATAAACAAAAACGAATGTCAAATCCTTTCACATTTGAGTTTGATAAAGTTCAGTTAAAGTTATGATTATTGAATTGTTTCAAGAGTGAAGGAAGCAACACAAAGTTGGACTGCTAGTAATGTTGCTTAAAAAGTAAAAGGTGCTGAGAGAGTGCAATCCTTTTTTTCTGTGTTTTATTTAAAGCGTCTTAAAGTGTAGTCTGAGACTTTACACCTCCTCCAAGAATGAAGGTTCTGAGTTTATGTCTTAAATCAAGGGAAACGTAGGAAATGACGATACTGAACTACATTTTCGGATTTAAAGAGTAATTCAAGTTGTTTTAATGTTATATATATATATATATACATATATATATATATATATATATATAATATTTTGGTTTATAAGTGAAAAAAATTCTAAAGAGATGTCAAATTTTTGAGTTTTTAAGAATTACACAAAGAAAGTCTTAAACAAAATGTTCACATGTTGAAAAGATTTGCTTTTTTCGGCCGGAGTTCTTGTTCCTCAAACTGTTTTTCTGGATTTTCTTTTGCTGAGGGTCATCTAGTTGATCATTTATTCGTTTTCTTGTTAAACGTTGTCAGGACTCCAACTTCCAGTTTCCCTCCTGACCATCAGAGGGAGCACTCTCCTGAATATTGATCATCTTCACCAGCTGTACCTAATTTCCCTCATCAGGCTGACCATATTTATAGGTTCAGTTGTTACCTCTTCTTTGCGAAGTATTGCGGTTTACATAGCAATTTCTGAGCGATTCTGATTCCCGTTTTGCCTACTCGTTTTTCGACCCTTGCCTGTCCCACTCGTTTTTCTGTCTAGCTCCTCGTCCTTGACCTCTGCCTGGCCTTGACCTCGACTCTGTTTTTGCCCTGTCTGTTTTTGGATGCTTATTAAAACCTATCTGCTTGCACATGGATCAACACGCCTCCGCGTCTTCGTCACAAACGTGTCATCAGTTCTGAATTTGTGGGATGTTTTTCTTCCATTTTTGCAAAAAATGTATTTTTTTTCATGAGGAAATAATTGATTGATGATTGAATGATCACAATTTTTTCATCTTTAGTTGCATGAAGCCCCAGTTGCACTAAATAGCTTTGAAAGGGGGAGCAGTGCAGCACTGATTAAAAGGATTTCTAACAAACAACAAATCAGTCAGTGGAGAATCAAGACGGCAAACAGGAAGTAGAACCTGTTCTCACCTCAAACTCCAAACAATGTTTGTGAAAAGTAAGTTAGGCAGCATAACACAGCTGCTGGACTTTCTGATGGTTCCTCATTGTTTTTTTAGATGTAAATCTGCAACTTTTTTATTACGAGGTTCCTAACGAACGCCGCTAAGTGGATCTGTAAGAGGCGATAAAAACACTTCAGGACCCACAAGCCGCTGAAGAGTCACTTCTGTGCTTTTGATCCTATACAGCCAATTCAGAAGTTAAAATGTAATTTGAGACAACATGTTCTGTCATTAAATCAGAAAAAACAGTTTGCCTTTTAAAAATACATTGTTTTATCTTCAAACAATCCCAAATAATTTAAAAATATTTAGGAGGTGTCAGGAACTGGTGGTGATGGACCCAAAAGTCAGGAGGAAACCTCAAACTCAAACATGACAAAACCCATAAAAAAATATATCAATCAGAACAAATGAGCTGACAATAAATAACTTAGAAACCAGACGCGTAAATAGACTGAGGATCATCAACACAACTGACAGATTTACAACCTAAAAAACTGAAGAAACATCACAAAAATCCACAGAAAGATTATATCAGTGAGTTTTCTCATAAGAAGTGTCGGAAGAGAGGAATCCTGCCGGAAAAAACTCTTATCCCGATTATAATCCAATGCAGAAATTTTGTCAACAATACACAATTAGAATTTTTGCTGAAACAACTGGTATGGTCCAAATGTTCTCACTTCCAAATATTTACATTTAAACACTAGAAAAATGTTTACTCTCCTAAAAAAGCATTGATGACATAAAATCTTCTGATTTTAGTTTGATTTGCTGTTTGGTTCGGTTCATTTAAAGCAAGTGAAACGGGGCGTAAATCCGAACATCCTGATAACATTTTCGGGAGGATCAACTGATCAAAAGTCCGACTTCATCTGGACCAGTGGAGGAAGAAATGTAAAGCTTTCTGTTTTTAGGGAGACGTTAACAACACCATCAAATGCTGTGTGAGAAGTAAAATATCTTAAATATCTGTAGACATGCAAACAACAAATAATGAATGAAACAGATTCATTTTTCTCATTTAAATTTTGAGCATATTTTTGTTTATTTTCCCTCCTTCTTCTGGTTTGGAGCTGACAGAGGAACAGCCTCCCCTCATCAGATCCTGCTCAGTTTGTTTTTGTGATTTGCTTGTTTTTGTGATGCAGCCCCATCTGGTTCGGACTCTCCTTCTCATCCATCCACACCTGCACTCACCTTGGCTCTTGTAAGACGGCAGCCCATTTTGCCTCCTCCCCAGACAGGTGCAGGTCAGGAGGGAGACGGATGGAGAGATGCGAGACGGACGTGAGGCAAGACAGAACGATGAGAGGAGCGAGAGTTCGTTGGAGCCTCGTCTGGCCACCAGCTCACATCCCCAAACTCTGCTGACCTACAATCCTCAGCCCATCAGCCATCCTCCTGCGCCACCTAGGAGACGCGGCTCCCACGATGCCGCTGGGCGAACGGCAGCTGCAGTCGGTGGGCTGCAGGTTCGTCTCGTGAAATGAAGCCATCACTCTCGTGAGCGAGGAGGGAAACCTGACAGAAGAGCCAATGAGACGCCGGAGGAGAGAGGAGCAGAGAACAGCCTTCCCTGCCCGACAGTTTCTTCTCCTTCTTGTTTATTCTTCTGTCTGCATCTCTGCAGCAGCTGACCAATCACAGAGCCCAGATGCTAGAGGCAGGAAGCAGATGCTCTGATTGGCCGAGAAGAGAAACATTTGAAGCATCCATTCAGCATTTTTCTCTCCTCCTTGGTCTGTGTCTTTCCTCGTCACCCTCTCTTTCCTCAGCTGTGCCTATCATGCGTGTGTGTGTGTGTGTGTGTGTTGTCATCGCGTGTGTTTTCGGTTTGGCTTTCAGGCTTTAGGATCCAGAGCACAGAGCGTGCTCGTTCTGTGGCTGCAGTGCAGTTTGAGGCTCAGCAAAGGCAAATACACAGAAAGTGCAGCAGCTTTTTCATGACTGGGTTTTGCTCTTTAGCGCCCTCTACTGGAAGCTTCACTTCCAAAATGAAGCTATTAAATATGTGTACAGGAGAAAAAGCTCTGATGAGGTTGACTGATTCCTCTAATAGATGTGAACATGAGTGTGCATGGGGGTGTGACTGTGTCCAGTGACAGACTGCCGACCTATCCAGGGATTCCAGGTTCGGCTCTGGTATCCCCGTGACCCCAAAAGGGACACGGCGAGTTTAGAAAATGGATGGTTTGTTGTTTAAGAGGTACTTTTTGCTAATTTTCCTACTCATTTTTCAGTGTTGTTTTTTTTTTTTTGTCTTTTGATACGTTCAGTTTGGTAAGCTTAATGCGATACATAATCACTTTAAGTGCCAAATGCGCCTGGATGTGATTCTCAAAAACACGCCTCACGACAGCGACACACAAATTCACAAGCGCGGTTAGGTTCGGTTAGGATGAATGAAGGAGGGCTATCCAGTTTTGATCCAGATTCCTCCTCAGACGACTAAAACAAAAATGTTCATGGAACTATTTGTCTGCAAGGGGATGCATCAGAATGGAGCAGAGATGGGTTTTCTACATCACAACTAAAAGCTTTTTCCATCTGCTTTTTTCGTCCACTCCTGATTCACAATGATTTGAATAAAGACGTACTCAGAAATTGAATTTTAAGCCAAATTTTCTTTATAAATGTATGAGAAAATTGCCATAAGAACACACTGAAGAAAGTGAAACACTGGATCAATCAACAAAAGTTCTGTAACTTGTTAATTTTAAAATGTACTAAATTTAAAAATTAAATTTGATAAAAAAAAAAAAAGTAAATATAACAAATTGCGGAGCTTTTGTGAATTGATCCAATGTTTCACTATTTACAGTGCATGCTAAAAACTCCAAAAACTGGATTGGGTCTTTTTACATTAGTCATTAGTTTAGTGGCCAAAATTTAGTTAGTAGTTAAACTGGATCTAAAAGTTAATAGGAAATGTGTTTTCGTCATTTTACATTCATACTTTAATTTTAGTCAAAATGGATGCAGATTCATGTTGAAGGTGGCTTGTTTTCATAGCTATGAGACTGTGGTACAACACAAACATTACAAAATAAACAAGGTTTAAAACCTTTTAAAGAAATATGTGTAGTAACTTATGGAGTTATTTCTCTGACTAAAGGAAGTCAGGGAATCCTCAGAGTTAAAGTTAAATAGCTGCAACCCTTAGAGAGAATGGAGGTTGATTACAGAAGAGCTACTTGAGGGTGGAAAGATGGAGGGGATTATGTAAGTCAAATTAATGCAGATGAATTAAGCTCCAATGACGTGCCAGGACCTGAAAGCACCGACACACACAGTCTAACATATGGCACAGACTTCTACTTTCTTAGATAACAACACTGTAAAGGGCTTCATGTAACCTGTGTTGAGATAACTTGCTGAAAAAGAATCATTTCAATGAATAATTTTCAATAATTGTTTATCTTCCTGCTGTGTACAAATTACCAGTGCCTTTAGTTTTTGGACATGAAAGGTGAAGCATAACTACAGTTCAACTTTATTTCTATATGCAGTTCTGCAACGTTTGGCCTGCTTTTGTACAATGTCTAACATCCAGATACACTAGTGTTTTTTTTTTTGTTTTTTGTATATATTTTAAGAACAATCCAGTTTTCCATATTCACAATGTTCCATGATGGCACAAGGATTATGATAACAATGACATTTTTAATTTTGCATTTCTCTTCTCTTTACTTTTTTTTGTTTTATACATACATTTATCCCCCTGTTTATAGTTATTTTCCCACATAACGATGAATACATTTGAAATCACCACATCCCTTTTTTTTTTAACAATCAAACACACATAAAAATAATAATTTTTTTTGTCCCGATTTGAGTTGGAGGAAAACCCTGGATCTTTTTTCTGGTTCAGGCTCAGATCTGAACTCTTCTCTGTGTGCTTTTAAGGTCATATAACTTCCTTCTCATTATTCTTCATCTCTTCAGTTGATCCATTACCATTTTGTACTTAAACAACCAGTTCATGTGCTTCATCTCACTGCTGTGTCAGATGTGGAACCTGTTGTGGAGCTTGGATGTGAACCTCCAGGTCTTGGATTTAGTTCTGGACTCTCCACCTGCTGCATCAGTTTGTTGTTTTCCCCAGTAACAGCTCTCCTTGATTTCTTCAGTTCTTTGTATGAAGCGTCTAAATCTCTCCTCTTTTGTCATCTCTTGCAAAGATTCTCAACATGTTTGCTCATGTTGCGATTTTGCTGCAGAATACTCTCTGTGACGTCATTCAGTGGAAACCTCCATCTCTTGAAATTCCTCTGCAGCTAATATGAGCCATCGGCATGAACGCACCTGAGCTGTAACGCTAGCGATATGAGCTCGGGGTTAGGAAAGCTTTTAGCTGATATTTTAATTTTATTTTACCGTCCCCGATTTTTTTATTGCTATCTGCCATTAAAATGTGATCATTTCCTGAATGTATTTTTTATTAATTTGTCTTGTATTTCGAAGGACTTTGAGAGAAGCCGTCTTTAAGAAGTGCTATAAATAAAGATTTGTTTACTTATATAAATGTGTAATATTATGCTCAAATGAAAAGAAAATTAAGCAGAAGAACTGGGTAATCGCTGTGAGAAAATAAAGGAGGACAGTGTGGAGAGGAAGATGAACTGAGGTCATGTCACTGCAAATCATTTTCAGCTTCAGTTTCCACTTCTTTCACCCTCTTTACCCAATTTTTTTCTCCTCTTCCAGCTGATCTACATTCTTCTCTTTTTCCTCCTCTGTATTCAGGACAGTCTTTTGTTGCACACGCACATGGCCCGCTGGAGGGAAGGTCAGTGCTGTTGTGGTCATCCAGAGGCTGATTTTATGCTGCATCATGGGACTCTGGCAGCAGGACGTAGACAAGGTCACTACAGGACACTACATGCCTTAACAAGTCAGTGTTTTTATGCACATTTAATTTCACTACAGTCTTAATGATACATTGCTGTTCAGCCTTTTTTTAAATCCTCACCCTGTGTTTCCAGGTCTTTAGCGCAGTAGGAGACTTTGATCTTTGCTATATCATCTTGACCATCAGTCAAGTGAATAATCTGTTACTGGAAAACTTTGTCATTTTCTCTTCAGCCGTCTTTGCTTTTTTATGGACATGTGAAGCAAAAAAAAAAGTTTTCTTTTACCAAGTCCATCACATTCTCACTCCCAAAGAGTCACATGTCAACGTTTGATTGATGACCCTTTGCGTCACTTCTTGACGTTTTGGGTGTCCCTAACTTGTCATTTTTCGATGTGGCTGTTCCCATTAAATTACTGCTCCAGTATCGGGACGCGGAGCATACGGGTGAGCAGTACCGGTTCGGGTCCAGTATCACATCTGTGACCAGCACCGGACGCATTCTGAGGACCGGAAAATTTTAAGACATTTGATGAAACTAAAATTTGTTTAAATGCATCACAGACTCTCTGAACAAGCAGGAAACTGTGAGGAGTCAGAGGTGGGGGAGCCAAAATACAGGAATCCTGGTTGATGGATAAGACTTTGATATCAAACCTAAATATAAACTTAGAATCACAAAAAGATGGGAAATGGTAAAAAAAAAGGATGAACTCCATCCATCCATCCATCCATCCATCCATCCATCCATTTCTGTCTATATCTCTCTATCCATTTATCCATCCATTTCTGTCCATATCTGTCCATCCATCCATTTCTCCATCCATTTCTGTCTATATATGTCTATCCATTTATCCATCCATCCATTCGTCCATCCATCCATCCATCTCTGCCCATCCATTTATCCATCCGTCCATTTCTGTCTATATATGTCTATCCATTTATCCATCCGTCCATTCCCATCCATCCATCTATATATGTCTATCCATTTATCCATCCGTCCATCCATCCATCCATCCATCTCTGTCCATATCTGCCCATCCATTTATCCATCCGTCCATCCATCCATGCATCCATTACTGTCTATATCTGTCTATCCATTTATCCATCATTTCTGTCCATCCATCCATTTCTCCATCCATCCGTCCGTCCATCCATCCATTTCTGTCTATATATGTCTATCCATTTATCCATCCATCCATCCGTCCGTCCATCCATCCATTTCTGTCTATATATGTCTATCCATTTATCCATCCGTCCATCCATCCATCCATCCATTTCTGTCCATATCTGCCCATCCATTTATCCATCCGTCCATCCATCCATGCATTACTGTCTATATCTGTCTATCCATTTATCCATCCGTCCATCCATTTCTGTCCATATCTGTCCATCCATCCATCCATCCATCCATCCATTTCTCCATCCATCCATCCATCCATTTCTGTCCATATCTGTCCATCCATTTATCTATCCATCCATCCATCCATCCATCCACTGTAAATGTATTTACAAATCAGTAAAACATAAGCAATAAAAAAAATCAATCTATAGTATAAGATGTAATCTCTTTTTAAATTATTTTTTCTACTACGTTTTGATAGAGAAAACTTTCAGTTTTTTTTCTTTTTTTAAACCTACAATAAAAAATGAAAACACTCAAAGCCTCAGAGAGAACCCAGCTGAGTTGGAATGAATGTAAAGGCACAAAAGCAAAAAGGGGAAATTAGAGACGGAGTGATGGATCATTTATAAAAAGGCTGAAAGTGCTGCAGGCAAACACCCACACACCCAAACACACATCCGTTCAGTCAGGCAGCACCAGAAATAACCTGAGAGCACTAACAGCAGTTAGCAATGAATATTTCAGCCATCTTCCATGTCCACCCCTCTACCAGCTGTGTCTTTCGACTTCCATCTCTTTAAACTTTCATTCTTTCTCTCCGGCCTCCGCCTCCTTCTTCCTCTCCATCAATCTTCACTAACACAAGAGGAAACAGTGTAAAAGCTTGGTGGAGACGCGCACACATACAGAGTTCAGATTAGATTTACTTTTTGTAAGTTTTGTGTGAAAGATTCTCCTTCAGTTACTTAAAAAAAACCAAAAGTATAACTAAAAATCTGGCCCACTTATGTAAGCATGTTACATAGTTAAGCTTTGAATGCGTGTCTGTCACACAGCATGTGTTTGAAAGCCTTTTGCTAATCAAACTTGAAACTTCCCTTCCTCGTGGAGACGACGCATGAAGACTTCAGTTTCTGCTGTCAGGTTCCGTGTTCCCTCTGTCACAATGACAATCCATCAACTGTCTAAATCGGGGGGGGGGGGGGGTCATACGGCATCCGGCCCGCCAGATGGGTTAATGCGGCCCAGTTGTGCTGAAAAAAAAAAAAAACTATTGCAGTTATGGTTCATAAAAGAAATAACAGCAGTACGCGATTCCATCACTAGGGGGAGTAAAGGAGAAGAAACACAGGCATTACAAGAGATCAAGAAATAAACAGCATTCCTTTTCGAGCGCGTCCCACGTGTGTGTAAGATGCAGCGTAATTTACTTGAATTTTCATTGGATTTGCACACTTAGATTTAATCTGTATGTTTTCTGCTGTAAAATTAAGAAACTAAAATGTATTATTATTACTATATTTAATGTGGGGTATTTAATTTTTTCCCCTGTAGTACCTTCTTGAGTTCACTATCGGGATTGGTTTTACGAATTGAATAAACCACTTTATTTTACTAAAATATGTTTTATACCAAAGTCCATTGGCTTCCATGAATGAATGTGTAATAATAAGTGCTTAGGGCTACTATGTTGGTTAAAGCAGTTTTTTCAACCGAGGACAAAAACTAAAAAAAACAAAAGCACAGATAACAAGGTTATCTTGCTATAATGCTACTGGTCCAGCTCACTTGAGATCAGACGGGTAGAATGTGGTCTCTGTACATAAATTAGTTTGACTATTGATTCAAAGTCTTTGCCATAACTGCCCTTACGGGTAGAAAATTGCACAGAGATAACATTTTTAAGAAGTCAAGCTGTCCAGGGTCTACCCATTGACTGTACAAGAGAACTGGACTGAGTGAGCCCTCCCCCTGGTTTCCAAACAGGAAGGATCCATCAAGCCAAAATCCCATACACTTCTCTAGAGAAATAAACAGCAATCACTCAGTTATTTTATTACTCAGAATAACCATTCTTGATCAGATTTTTCTTAACATCTTCTTGCTAATCCTTTTTTTTTTTTTACATTTTCTTTTTATCCTAAGGTATTCAAGTTATAAACCGACCAATCAGATGCCTCAGTAGAAGCTCCTGGTGTCCGCTGGCCCCGCCTCGGGTATGGACTTCCAACAAGCTCACTGATGGCTGGAAACATTAGTTACCATAGAAACATTAACTAAGACCGGCTCGGACCAATCACTGTCAACTGGCTCCAAATGGCGGCGCCCGTATTGAGGCATTTTCTATGGTTGATGTCACAGCCGCTCAGTCCATCTCTATTAACAGTCTATGATGGAGCTGTAACAGTTCATTACATCATCCTCAGAGTTTAAGACTTAGATTCTTGTACATTTGAAATGTCCTTGATGTGGTTGTAATTTCCCTTAAAGTCTGATAAAAATTCTGTTTTTTTGAGTTTCTAACATGTATTCGTGGCATTTTTTGTCATGAAAAAGAACAAATGTAACGGGAAAAAGTTACTACAACTGCTTGTGGTTCAAACAAAAAGAGTCACATCGTACAAAGTAAAGCCAAGTAAAAGATAACTGACACAAACCATTTTATTTGGTCTTTTTATTCACTTTTTTCATGGACAGAGAACACGTTTTCAAATCCACCCACGGTGTCTGTATTGTGTGTTTTCAATACAGCTGTAAATGAGGTCTAACACTAAACAAACACACACGAACAAGAAGAATTCATCAGGCAACATTTTGCATAACTGGATGTTTCCGCTCTTAAAAAACAGCTAATAACTTTCGGAGACATTTTTATTTACAAATTTGATAAGTTCCTAATTAAATTGTATGATGATGCAAGAGTCCCTGTTAATTAGTCTTAGAAAGCCCATAAGTCTGCAGTGTAGTTTCCTGTGAGAGAGCAGCTTTTGAAAGAAGCGCGTTAGGCTCCGGTTTAAGAGCGGCTTCGTGCAGATGTCGGGATAACAGCTGCTGTTTTCTTGTGAATGGGAATTAATTGACCTAATTTGTTCAACACAGTCATGGTGGGTTAACAGAGAGCTGTGCAGTCACTGCATGGAGAGGGAGAAGCCGCCGCTTCTCCGTGTCTGTATCCTCACAGATCCAGAGTCAAGAGTCCAGTCAGGCAGGCTAACAGGAATGAAGCAACCAAAACTGAGGCTGCAGAGGTTCCTGCTGGTACAAGCATCATCTTTGTCTCCGCCGGTCGCTTTACACTTTCCTTCCTCTGCACCTCCTCCTCCTCCTCCTCCTCCTCCCAATCATCATCATCCAAATCGTTTCCCCCCTGGTCCTCCACCGCTCCCGGCGTGGCTGGTTGCAGTCCGGGTGAGGAGGCGAGCTCCCGAGCGCTCCAGGGAGACGACGTGTGCGCGGACTCTTTTTCGCTGGCGGTGGGAATAGCATCAGAAACCATGCCCGGGCCTTCAGTGGGGTCATTTGATGCTGTAAACATGTGCGGCCTCATTAACGAAACAGTTGTCGGCTCCCCATCAGGCTCCTCCCTCTCAGCTGCTGAAAACAAACATTTAAGTTTAGTTACAGATAATTTCCACTAGTTAGCAAATTTTTCATAAAAAGGGTTAAATTATTGACTGTATAGGTCAGGAGTTAACCTGACGCTCCTGAGATACTTGTGGCTCTTTCACTAGCTAAAGAAAAATAAAATAATCTTTTTTATTATATATATATATATATATATATATATATATATATATTTTTTTTTTTTATTATTATTAATTTTATTTAATTTTATTTTATTTTTTGTTTGTTTATTTATTTAAGTAAGGTTAACTAATTTAGCATTTATTTAATTTAATGTATGGCTATAGTGCACCTCAGATAATAACTACGTCAAGGTTTTCACATCCCTGCTGACTTCAGAGGCTTTCTTTGCTCTTTGCTTTATGTTTCCTCCAGAATAAACAGATTTTAAATACTAAACAAAACTTTTGTAAAAAGTCTGATCCTTTTATTAGTTTAAAGGATATATTATCTTATGCTGTCCAGAGCCGCACTGAGATGATCTGGTCTGGCACAAAATGTCTTTTATTTTGAAAAGAAATCATGCGATCTTCTGTTAAAAAGTAAAAAATAATTTCACATGTTGAGAAAATGCTAGTTTCTTTTTATATTTCTGCTTTTTATTCATGCTACAAAAGATGTTTAATTCATACTATTCAAAAATAAATTGAAATGAATCAGTTTTTCAATTTCAATTTTTTTTACCTTGATTAGATGGTTTCTAATTTTACTGTACAGAGTTTAATGTAATTTTACAACAGAGGAAATGTGAGGAATTACGTTTCATCAATCCGGGAGGTCGAATTGTATTTCTTAATCCGTTTGTCATTTAACTCTGACAACAACACAGAAACATGACTGTAGAGAGGTGTGAGCGCAAGCCGTACCACAGAGGCGGTTCTCACACAATTCCAGGTTTTCTGGGCAGCTGGAGCACCAGTCCCCCTCCACATACGGCCGTTGATCTTCATAGTTCCCTCTGCATATACACAAACATGATTAATACAGAAACATTTCAGTGGGGCTGATACTCTGCCTGTATGCCTGAAATCAGACAACTTGGTGAAAAACTATTCTCATCCACAAGGGGGAGTGCTTGTTCAGCTATTGAAGTGGGAGAATTAAGAAAGAGATTCCACACTACTGAAGGTAAAACATATCATCCATATCAATCAAGTCTTCGACTTGTTTTACTTCCTCCTTGTTCCATAAAATGATCTTCAGACTCTATGGCTGAAATCTCAAAATTATGTTTATTTACTGTTTTTCTTCACGCCTTTTCTTTCTTTGTTTGATTGATTTTTGACAAAAAGATTTATTTCATCGATCCATTCACAGATTCTGACTCCTTTTCTTTACCAAAGAAAGCCAGAAGGTCAGGTCCCATTTTTAGTCTTTGATGTGACTCGGCTGATAATTTATTTATTTATTTATTTTCATTTAATATTAGTCCTTCTCGTTTTCAAAGGGTTCCTCCTTCTAGATTTATAACAAACAAAAAGAGTAGAGTTAAGAACAAAGAAATTACAGATTATGATACAGGTTAGATTATTTAACCCAGTGGTCCACGACCCCCGGGCCGCGGACCAGTCTGTGGGTCACTCGGTACCGGGCCGCAGACAGAAACAAAGGAATACATGCGCTCACTTAGATTATTTCCGTTTAGTTATTTATTTTTTCCTGAAGGAAGTTTTATTTTGAAGAATTTTGTTCACAAAATCCGTCTTGGTAACATGACTTAAAGCGTCTGGTGCATGGCTGCCTGTATTGCTAAGCTAGTAGGCTAAAGCTAACAAAAACCAAAGAATAAAGCATATTTGTAAGGTTTGCTCTTGGAGAATAGAGTCAGTGAGGAAACCAAAGAAGATCCTTTGACTTCAAATAACAATAAAGCTGCTGTTTACAGACAAAACCGGGAGTCTTCCTCCACATATGGAATTATTGAGACAATTGTTCTCATGTAGCAGAAGCGGCTCTGGCTAATACGCGCTGACAGACTCGACTGTTTCACACACCCAGATTGGTGGATTCAGCTTTATGTTATATAAGTTTTATGACGGTTGAGTCATTTTATTTTGCTTTATTTATCCATCACACCTTAAAAGTCAGACGTAGCTGAAGCTAGCATGCGGTTGTTAGCCTCCATTTTGACCTTAAATGGAAAATCTTTATCACAAAGTTCAAACATTTTACAGAGAATGAAGATTCATTTAAATAAAGTTGCTGATTTGAGGAAACTTGTAAAAGGGACATTAGAGAATGTTCCTACAACAAGGCTGAATTAGGTTCAGAAACTTTAGCACAGAAAATGCTTATTTGTGTTGAAAAAATACACAAAGAATGAGGATTTATGTAAAGACAAAATATGATCAATCTTTTTGTCCTGAAAGATAATCGGAGCCTGGATTGATGTTAAAATGGCATTCTATGAGAAAAAAACTGTCATGTTTTCTTTATGGAAGGTTTTCAAATCAGAAACAACTTTTACGATCAACAACTTTGTTTCATTGAATCTTCATCATCTGTATTTATTTTTTTCATTTTTAGACTATTTTTAAATTCAAATTTCTTGCATTAACATTTTATAGTAAAAATAGATTTTCAGAAACTGGAAGCTTAATAATGTGAATATCCGCCCGGTCTGTGAAAATATTTAAATTTAAATTTAAATTAAATAATTTAAACCGTGGTCTGAAAAGTTTGTGGAGCCCTCCTTTAACCAATACAAATACAAGTAACAGCTCTCACTCTTATCAATCATCTTAACCCAGTTTTACAGAACAAGTTCAATCAATACACAGAACATAATTACTGTTAAAATATCTAAGACTAACAAGACAAAGACAAGTGAAAAAACATTCACATCATTAATGGTCATGAAACAAAAAAGGTAGATTGTAAATATTTTTGAAAGAACTTTCCTAAATGATGTAAAAGAACACACGGATGTGAAAAAGTTATTCCATTTTTTGGAAATGTGAACACTAAAAATGTATTTCCTGAATTTCTGTCAAATTTAGAGACATGAAAATAAATTTGAACTTACAACTTTCCAGTCTCAGGTCAGACACTCTTCCACATGTCCATTGAGCTGGTATCAGGAGTAGATTTTTTTGTTTTTTAATTTAACATTTATTCAACCACGAAGGTCCCGTTAAGATTATAAACAAAATGAATAGGAGTTGGCCCAAAAGAGAACCTTGTGGAACTCCTTTGTGGACAAGGAAGAAATTAGAATGTTGGATGATGTGCGCACGCTTGTATTAGATATAAAAACACTTTATTGTACTGCAGATTTATTTAAAATAGACAAAAGGGGAGCTATTTTTCTCCGTAAATAATTATCTCGTTTAATTTAGCAAAAAAGATACATAAATATCCAGTTTTTATTCCCTTGGTTTTCTGGATCTGCATCTTCTTATAGTGTTTTTTTTTAAACCCTTTTAACTAAAGTTTGACCTAAGCTCTGGAGTGTGTTATTTACTTAAAAAGAAAACTTGGATCTAGGATTGAAGCTCACAGACTGCAAGTGTGTACTCACGCTGGGAAGTAGTTGCAGACGAGGAGATGGACGTTGCTCCACTCCAGGTTATCTACGGTGTTACAGAGATGGACGGCACACCCGATTCTGTGTGTGTCGGCCCACACCATCTGCAGCAGAGGCCACGCACGCTGAACCCAATCGTGTGATGAATGCGTGAACAAAAGCGGTGTGTGTTTGACTCACCTGTGTGTAGTGTCCACACATCTTGTCATCATCACAGCTGTTGTTCTCATAGGTGAAATATAAGCGTTCTGTGAACAGCACAAGTTTCTATTTCAATTGCTGTTTTTTTGTGTAGGGGGATGAAACACTTAAAATCATGAGATTACTTACCCAGAAACCATTTCTCCAAAGCCTCTCTGAGATCAAGTTCGCCTGTGCCAGCAAACAGGTTCTCTCCAGTGTCTTCCAAATCCGGGTTGTGTTGCCAGATGCACTTAGAAGCGTAGCTCTCTGCTATCAACTTCAGATTGGCATCCCATTTCTAAAGACAGTTGTAAAACACCACAGTAGTGTGAGTGACAAATACAGAATGAGATCATTGATTAATTTGTCATTTTTAAGACTATAGGAAATCTTAACCTTCCAATTAAGCTGTTTTAAAATGTTTTCTGTTTTGCTTCTGTCCATGAATGTTTTCATGTTGTATGAGTATTTGAATCTGATACTCATGTTGTTGAGTGTCAGCTAAAATAAGTCATCCATTCATCTACCCAGCTTCTAATCTCACCTTGTCCCATGTCGGGCCATGGGGTTTGTAAGAATCAATCTCAAATGCTTAAAGGGAAGACGGGGGGTGGGACTGTTGATGGCTCCATCACGGTGCCACACAGATACTCACATTTACTTTTGGGGAACAATTCTAGAGTTAGCAATCAACCTGCAAAAGCGTGGTTTTGGGTTTGGATGGAAGTGCCCATGAAAATCCCACTAATGCATAAACAGAGCCTTTGAGACACTGGTAACAACCAAATCCCCAAGTGGCCTTTTGAAAGAAGAAATGTTCACAAGTTTTCATCCGTTCATCTTCTTCCCCTCCTGCAGCAGGGACAGCTCTTAGTCAAGGGTACCTCTCCTAAATTACTTTTTTCTATCCATCAGCACCCTTCACTGTCAGGGTTCCCAGGACTGAAAACAGTTTAGGCAAATAACTGCTACTAATCCATCTTCACAACTCGCCAAATCTCTTTTGGGGGTAACTGAGTTGCTGGAGCCTATCCCAGGTACTGTTACAGAGCCACACACCCTTGCATACACACCTGAGGACAGTTTCGAGTCATCAATTACCCTATGAAGGATGCTTTTCGAATGTGGGAGGAAGCCAAAGTGCCCAGAGATAACCCAGACATGCACCAAGAGAATGTGCAAACTCCACACAGAAAAGACCCAGCTGGGATTTTAACCAGAGCATTTTCACTGCGAAGGGAGAGTGCGGACAACTCCACCCCTTTGCAGACTCAAGGCTGGCCTGTAGTCCTTAATCGTGGCCTCTAAGAACTCTGCCCAGACCCGAGTTTTGTTGTCTAGGTCACTTTTAATAAAGCTTTCCTGGATAAGAAGTTGGCAACATGTCAGTTTTCTCAAGAGTCCCACAAGACAACCAGACAAGACAGCTTTTTCATTTAGATGGATGTGTCTACCACCAGGTTCATACTGACAGGAGCATAGCCCACTTGGTCTCAATGTTCCGAGCCTCCCACAGAAACTGGTTGACAGAAGCCTCAATCAGATGGTGTCAACAAACTTTAACAATACCTTTGGGCTTGCCAAATCTTTTCAGTCCGTTTCTCCAACATTAATCCAGCCCTTCACCGGGTATTGATTAGTCAGCAGCTCTGATATCTCTGCGCAAGTGTCCAAGTCAAATGGTGGAGGATCACATCACCACAATGTCAAATGTTGACATCCTGCCAAGAGTGTCCTGATCGCCCACAGACTAGTTGACACCTGTGTGCTTAAACATTTTTGTTGTAGGAAAAACTTTGGCCAACACTAAAGGTTTAATAAGAGAGTGCTAACCACTCCACCACTCTTTAGACTCAAGGCTAGTTAATCATAGCCTCTGAGAAATCTGCCCAGACCTGAGGGCAGCCAATCTGTACCCCTTGAGTACAGATTGGATGGGTCATTCCTCCCATTTATACAAGTCAGAGTACTTGTCAGTACCCTTCAAGATGGGTGGGCGGCAAGACCGGATACAGGTATGGGTAAGAGAGGCGAATGCCACGACACGGCCCGAGGGAGAGGAGACGGTGAAGCCAGAATGGTCGACACAACAGATAGCTGCGCTTTCTCTCTCTATTGAGGCTTTTAAGTCATTCTTGGTATATCTTGTCCAAATTTAGGGCCTGTTATCCTTTTTTATATAAAAGCAGTGCACATATACTTCTATGGGTGAAGAACGCTGTCTTACAAGTAAAATTCTTGACATATTCAAAGTAAATTTATTTTTGTGTCATGCTCAAACCCAGAAACATTACACTTCAGTTAACTAAAGAAAACTGTTTCCAATAACTACGACTGGTCTATAAACAGTTGGGACAGAGTTTAGTGTTTCCGATTTCCAAGCACATAATTCTTCAATGTAACAGTATCGACAAATAATCCAGGCCCTGAGACGGACTTGGGAAGCATCCAGGTGTACCTCGCTGAGATTCAGCAACCCTGTGACCTGATCAAGAACAAGAAAGTTAAGAAGTTGGATAGACGAATGAATCAGGAATGGCTAAGTTTTCCACCTGGACGCTTTTGGGGAAAAAGACATCCAGTTGGAAAACTCTAGGCTGTGATTTCTCTTTGCTCTGGTGAAAAGAACCCGAGCATATCTGAATAAATTTTGAGGCAATTTATGTTTCTCTACAATGTTTATATACATAGATGTATGTCATTTTTATGATGTGTCCAGCACTTTTCTAGAATGTGCGCAGATCAGTTAATGTTTCTATGAGAGCGAGAATGCTGAGGTGCTTTAAATGAATAACATCTGTAGGTGCCTCAGCTGAGAGCTGCAGCTGCACATGAACCCGCCTCCCACACCTGACACTCATGACAATAATGGACTTGTATAACAGAACTATCATCGCCCTACAAAAACGGTGGCGTTTATCCTCTTGTAGCTTCTATCCATGTTAAAGATCCGTGTACAAGCTTTATGTATGGATTGTCTTTGTCTCTGCGTTGCACCTTACATTCGCATTTGTCTACATTATTTCTAAATTATTGCACTTTTGCTCATGTTTCACACCCGATAGCTCATTAAAAGCTACACTTTACCACTACTCCTCTGGTTAGCGACTTTCTTTTTCTTTTAAGACTTTTTTTCCCGCCCCCTGGTAGAGCACCTTACAGTTATCGTCTACGTCAAAGACATGCAATATGTACAAACTTTGTGAAACTTCGCACTCTCAAACCATTAGATATGTTGGACTTCTTTCTTAGACCAGAAGGATGCCGTTTTTGTACGTATCAATGAAGTTTCAGTTGGACTCATCTGACCACAGAACACCTAAGCATCCAAGTCTATTTTGATTGAGATTTGGTACACAGAGTCAAATGACTTAAGTTCAGGGTTTGGGATTTCCAAGCCGCAAGGACCGCTGTGTCTACACGTTTTCCAGATATCATTGCTTTAATCACAGCCGATTACCTGGATCAGGTGTTTCCACTTATTTTTCTGGTTACTAACGGGTGCTCACCAGATAGTACTTGATGCACACCAGTAAGTAAAAGGTGAGAACCAGTTAGTAATCAGAATTTTTTTACTTCCATTTTTTTTTCTTCCATGTCCATTTAGGGGCTCCATAGATTACAAATGAAACTGAGAAAATGTTTATTTCACTCTACAGCTGTGTTCCAACCGTCCCACAGAACAGTATCGGTCAGAGGCCCAAGGATTGGGAACCACTGTTTTAATTTCTCCGTGACCTTCCCATGGTGCATCACGCTGTAGCCCAAAGACAGCTGGACCCACTTAAAAAATATTATGACATCCAATCAACATCTAATATCCGATCAGGAAAAATTACAAGTTTGGTCCTTGAACTTCACAACAGGTACAACATTGGATAGATCCCTTTGTCCCAACCTCACACTGATCCATATCAAATGACTCCGGCTTTGCGTCCTGCTTCCTTTACATGCAGATAACACCAGGGGCTGCCAGCTGTTCTGAAGCATCATCACTTGTTCTCCACCAGACTTCTGACCCTGACCATGACGTGACCCCCGCACAGGCCCTCTTGCCTAATACACAAATTTCCTTTCCATCATGAGCTGGAACAGTGAAACTATTTCCTCCTCTGTAACCGATCTGCAGAAATGTGGAGCTTAAACTGCACAGAGTATTCCACAAACAAAAGAGAAAAACCCAACGGAAACAAACATAAGCTGCATCTCATATTATATTTTCCAGGAAAACAATCATTTCTAATTTGTTTTTTGTTTTTTTAGCAGATAGAAGGGCTTATACCTGAAGAAGCCTTTAAAACAACAGTAGAGAGAATACACATAAAGTACAGTTTTGGTCCATGATTTTGATTGAAAACTGCATTCAATCACTTAAATACAAAATAAAGATATAGAGGAACAATTAAAGCACAACAATATAATCTGACCACAGAGAAAAAATATGGCTCAAAAATCAATAGCTGGAAGTCCCTCCTCCCTGCCGAAGCCAGCCACAAAAAACATCATGGTGCCTGAAATCATTAGCCGGAACTCTCCATTTTAAGATTTCCACCTTCAACCATAACCGCTTGATCAGCTCATTCACAGAGAAAAAACTGTATTTCTCCACTTTTTTTTCCTCCGGAGGTAAACGGGTGTAGTTATACAAATTTGAACACTTGTCAATATTGATTTGAAAGAAATAGAACGATTAACGTCCCATTTGAAGATGATCTTGCACACTAAAGTGCAAGACAGTTACAGTTTATTCATGTTTAAAAGCTTAAAACCTGATAGTTGTGAAAAGTTTAGGAAATTTCTGCTTACGCAAGCAGCTAAAGTTCCAAAATTTCCGCTTCCAGCTGGAAATTTTTTCGGGCACCATCTTGTATATGACCAGAGGCCGCTCCTTTTCTTTAGGACCTAAGATTAAAGGAATAATGTTTTGTTTTGTATGATTCTTTGAGACTCAATTAAATATTGTTATATTTTATTAATTACTTACTGTCTTTTTTTTTACTTGAATCAGAGATACAAAGTAATCAAACACATAGGCCTATTCAGAAAAAACAGTTTAAGTCAAGAACATTTAAGGGATTAACTCAGGAGGAAATAATGAACATATTAACTGTTGGTAGGTTTTTCTTTAAACTCTTTAGTTATTCTTTAAGTAAATAATTTTACTTTCTCAACAAGTTCCAGAAGAAGAAAATGGGTCACTTTAAAGCCTAGCGGATTAACTGGTTGTCATACGTTCTGTCATGAGTGTGGTAAAGAAAACCAAGTGTTGTGGATGTGCCCTGAGACTGGGATCTAGCTTCAGGGTGTGTTCCAGTTAAATTTCCTGTGAGGGATCTCTGCCGCATTCCATTAAACTAAGAAATCTAAGTTTCTAATAAACAAACCACATGTGGAACCAAACAAAGCTTTTTTTATGACCTACATTGTAACAACAGATGGTGTCTGCCGCATGTTGAAGTCATGACGGATCCAATAAAATGTAGATAATTAAACCAAATGACAGAGGAAGCTGTAAAAGTGAAGGAATTATCATCTTGACATTTGTGGATCTTCAAATACACATGTAGTAACATCAGACTTTAGTTTGTATTTGGTCATCAAACCAGTGGCGCCTCCAGAAATTTTTCCTGGGGGTGGCCGCTGGGGGGCCACTTTAAATCTTGGGGTGGCACACTAAACACATGACCTTTTTTTTCCAAAGTCATTCTACTTTACGTAGTTAAACAACCTGTAGAAAACTATCAGTACTTTAAGTATCTGCTGATATACTTTGATGAATTGTCTTTATTTCATGCTTCTAATGTGCATAGACGAACTAAAATACAGTTAAGATTTTGAATTGGACAAAAATGTTGGTTTATTTTCCATTTAGACAGGAATCACCATGGACTATGACGTTTGCAGATGATATTGTAATTTGTAATGAGAGCAGAGAACAGGTGGAGGAGGAGCTAGAGAGGTGGAGGAGGAGCTAGAGAGGTGGAGGTTTGTCCTGGAAAGGAGAGGAATGAAGGTTAGCCGCAGTAAGACAGAGTACATGTGTGTGAATGAGAGGAACCCAAGTGGAAGAGTGAGGTTACAGGGAGAAGAGATAAAGAAGGGGGAGGAGTTTAAGTATTTAGGGTCAACAGTACAGAGTCATGGAGAGTGTGGGAAAGAAGTGAAGAGGTGAGTGCAAGCAGGTTGGAATGGGTGGAGAAAAGTGTCAGGTGTGATGTGTGATAGAAGAGTTTCAGCACAAATGAAAGGAAAGATGTACAAGACTGTGGTGAGAGCAGCCATGTTGTTGGACTAGAAACAGTGAAGAAAAGACAGGAAGCAGAGCTGGAGGTAGCAGAGATGAAGATGCTGAGGTTCTCTTTGGGAGTGACCAGGATGGATAGGATCAGGAATGAATCCATCAGAGGGACAGCACATGTGAGAGGTTTTGGAGATAAAGTCAGACTGAGATGGTTCAGACATCTCCAGACTGAGGAGAGATGGTGTGTTGGTAGAAGGATGCTGAGTCTAGAGCTGCAGGAAAGAGGTCTAGAGGAAGACCAAAGAGGAGGTTTATGGATGCAGAAAATGAAGACATGAAGGTGGCTGGTGTTAGAGTAGAGGATGATGAAGACAGGATTAGATGGAGGAAAATGATTGGCTGTGGAGACCCCAGAAGGCAAACTCAAAAGGAAAATAAGATTTACGATTTATTCACTCAAGAGAAAAATTATGATGTAGGGAAAAGTTATAAACTATAAAAAAAAAAAACATTAGATCGACATGTCCTCTACAGAATCTTCCTCTTTATCCATTTCAAAACCATTACAACTACTATTGTTTCACATGGCGCTTTCGTTGTCTTTGTCTCATGTTCGCTGCATCTGCGCACTCAGACTCTTCTGGTGAAGAATCTGTTGGGATGGATCCTGAACATGACTGAGAATAGCACAGGCAGACGGGGGATATTAGTAAGACGGCAGGAGAAAGGGAGCAGACTATTTCCTGCAGGAGAAAGGGAGCAGACTATTTCCTGGTGGATAAAGAAAGCAAGTGATGAATTAGGAGAACTGGTTTAAACGTGGATTATTTAACAAAGGCAGAAAGGTCAGAGTAAAAAGCATTTTTAGTACAGAGATTAATGATGCTTCAAAAAGAAAAACAAACACTCACATTCAATGTCAATTTATTTCAATATATCCTGAAATGTTCATCTAGTGTTGACTGCAGTTTTTTTAACCAAATTTCACCATGAGACTAACCCATTAACCATAACCATTTTGTCTGGGCCAAATTTTGGGGATAAACGACCAAGCTACACAGTATGTACATCAATATTTTTTTTTAAAATATGTTTTTTTTTGTGAGTGACCCGCTGTCAAGGTCGGCTCTAGGTTGTCGTCATTAAATGGGCGGCACCCTCAAGGAGTTAAAGGCGGAGCCTTAGAGATCAAGTAATTTTACTTCCTGGTATGAAAAAAGTTTACAAAATAACTCATGTTTCTTAGATAATTTGTTTTTTAGTGTTTCAAAAAGAAACATATGATCATATATCCAGTGCACATTAATACACTCCGGAAGAAGGCCCAGCAGAGGTTGTACTTCTTACAACAATTGAAGAAGTTCAACCTGCCTCAGGAGCTGCTGATCAACTTCTACACAGCAATAATCCAGCCTGTCCTGACCACATCCATCACAGTCTGGTTCGGATCTGCAACCAGAGCCGACAGGGACAGACTGCAGAGAACCATCAGGTCTGCTGAGAGGACTATTGTTTCCAACCTTCCCTCCATTCAGGACCAGTACCGGTCCAGGGTGAGGAAGAGAGCTGGAAGAATCTCGACAGACCCTTCACATCCAGGACACGGTCTCTTCAGTCTCCTCCCCTCAGGACGGCGGTTCAGGACTTTGTGCACAAGAACCACTCGCCACAAAGACAGCTTCTTCCCGCGAGCCGTCACTCTGATGAACTCTTGACCAGTCTCTGGAACCAAATTCCTTGTATATATTCTATATTTGGCCAATAAAGCCGATTCTGATTCTGATATATATGGGTATAGTTTACTCTGTAAGACCTAAGAAGGCCTTTGAACTCATGACCTTCCAGGGGTGGACACAAGGTAGCACAGCAGTATTTCATGCTTTGTGGGAACAACTGTGCAAGTCTCAGGGTGGACACTCTACCACGAGACCACTGAGCTGGTAAAGGTGAAACCTTCATCCTTTTAGTCAGAATAATTCTTCCTTTGTGATCCAACAGACTTCTGTGTTAAATCCACATCACAACTCCAAAAAGGTTAAGTCAAAAATTGGAGCGTCTCATTTTAGCGTCATAGTTTGCCTCCTCAGCTCGATGAGGCAGCTCACCCTCATGCCTCCATCTAATCTGTGTAAAGAAACAGTGTGTGTGTTTGAGTGTCGAGTGAGTATTTATTTGTTCGGTGATGACACACACAGAGTCAGGACTCCCCTTCACATTCCTCTCTGCACATCTGGTTTGTGTTAACGCTCTCAGAAAGCTGCAACCCAACAGCTGACGAGCTCACATTTGTACTTTATACACTTAATCATCATTTATTCTGAAAAAGGACTTCTAAAAAAAAAACCACTGGATAAGTGAAGCGTGTTTGTCATGCAGACGCATAACTCTGAGTGGGAGGTTAAAAAAAAATATATCAAAGCTGAACATGAATCTTCATTGCAGGATAATATTTTTTTTTAAGCCTTCATCAGACGGAGACCTGTGAGAAAATAAGAGTGAAGCTGTTTTGTGGTCATTTCACCTACAAACACATGCAGTCGTGACGTGCACCACCATCGTAAACCAGTAGATGTCAGTAATACTTACATGGTTAACTTAAAGCGTCACAGTGAAAGGCATTAGATTCATTCATTAGATACTTGTCAGCTTTATTTGCATGTGATTGCATGGGATTTTCACCTTCTTTACATGAAATAAAAGCTAGTTTATGTCACTAAACTGCTGATTTATGACTGAAAAAAAAAGCAATGCATGTTTATTCACGTTAAGAACGCTTTTTAACTTGTTCATGTGGCTTTTTTCTGAAGATGGAGGACATGTATGAAGGTAATCGGGTTTAGAGTTGCATTTCTGAGTATTTATTCCAATTGTTTGTATTTATTGAGTAGAAAATGGGCTGGATGGTCCAGGAGACTTTTCCTTACACTTGCAGAAAAATTCTTCGTTTTCCTCGTCTGTGACGATGCCCCGGATTTAAAGTTTAGTTAGACTGAAAGAAGTGACAGTTTTATGGCACAATGATGTTAGTCTGCTAATGCTAACGTTAGAAAATAAATCTCTGTAACCCTTCCGTTCTCCTTGGCTTGTTTACATTAAAAGTGGGGTCATCTGGACACCACAGGACAGTGCGCTGAACTTTTTTTTTTCACTGATTTCGGAGTTTCACTAATGTCCATGACAGACATAAAATCCTGTCCCCCTTCGTCCACATTTGTCATGGAAGAAATCGCATAACAATATGTGGTTGGAGCCATCTGGACCCCAAGGAGAGCGGAAGGGTTAATATGTCTCTATATACATTTATGCATTTTATGAGTGTGAACTGAAGGGAAGATAAATTATTAAAAAACGTGAATAAAGCAGAATACGTGTTAACAAAGCAATTTTCGGAAATAATTTTGGTCTATCAATAAAATTAATCTGAAAAGCTGGAAAATCCTGGTTTTATCACTTTTCTTGGGTTGCAATAGTTCATCCTTTTTTAAGGTTCGTTTAGTCTTTTGTTTTTCTGTGATGGAGTCGTGAGCTTTGCTCCGGCTGCTCGCTGTAATCCTGTCAGGTTTGTGTTTTCCTCTCTCTGCACATAGTCCGCAGCAAAGGCTGCTGGGGTATTTCAGCAGGGTTTAGTGATCACAGCGCTTCTCACAGAGGGGATTTACATTGTTTCCTGCAGGTCTGGTTCAGATTCAGACTCTGTGATCACAACGACTGTTTGCGTCAGTCGGAACCACAGCGGGATCATCTGAGGAGGATTCATTCACCAGAACCTCACAGTTTAGTTTCTCTGGTTTATGATGGATTACTGGTTTTGCCAAAAGTGGCCAAATTTGTTTCTCCAGATTTGAGGCTTTTGTTAAGTTTTGTAGCCTTTGCCTCTTTTGTTTGAACTCTTTCTACAACTTGTAAATATTTTTTTCTTCCATCCTGTGTAATTTCCCCCTAAATCTGTGTCCATCTGTCTCCAGGATTACCCCTCTAACTCCACTTCCATCTTTCTCTGATCTATCTGCTCCTTTTTTCAGTTATTGCATCTCTTCATTGTTTCCTTTTATTCTTTCTTGTTGATTCTGTTTGACCCATTTGTTTAACTGGCTGAAAGCCCCACAAACAGTTTAAAAAGCTCAAACCAACAGAGTGAATGGATTTAAAGTTAAGATTGATTGTTTGCACACAAATCTGTACTGAGATGGATTCACCAATGCAGTAAAAGGTTTCCTGCATTATAAAAAAAAAAAATGCAAACATTTCTTAGTTCAAGTAGCCTGCAGAGGGTAAAAATACTTGTTTTTTTTCTAAACCTTAACAAATATTTGAGTTGAAAAAAATTATAATCATTAATTTTTCTTAAATTTGCTGCACAGCAAAGTTTTTAAATGTTAAATCTGTACAAGATTAGACAACAGAAGATGTTATGAAGTTCAACAGAGCTGCAAACCAATTCATACAGAATGTTTTCACCAAAACAGAGAGAAAAGCTAACTGCTTTTAGATTTCTGTTTACTAGGGCTGGACGATACTAAGCCCCTGTCACTCTAGGCTGCGATTCTACGGAGTTCACACGGCGTTATGAAATTTCTCAGAACGCCGTAGAAACGCAGGAAAATGAAGCGAAAATTGTTTCAATTTTTGCAAGATGGAGATGTCTCCGCGCTTTCACGGCGATTATGGCGTTCCTACGGCGCATCCGTGGCGTGCTACTGCGTTCCCACAGAGTTTTACTTGGCGTTTCACTGCGTTGTCACGGCGTGCTTACGGAGTTCACACGGCGCACCAAGAGTTGTCACTGCGTGCCCATGGCGCATGCACGGCGCAGTTGCCAGATCGTCCCTATGACGTCACGGCAGCGTGTTTATATAAGCCAATAGTCAGTCGAACCCGCACTGTTCCTGCCTGTTCCCCAAAGCATCATGACAGGAAAAAAAAGTCGAGAGAGGGCTACGAAAAAGCAGCACCCCAACCCCACTGCACCACCGTCTCCTCAACATGCGGAAGTGGAGCTGCTTCCGCCTGACTCTCCATCCCCATCAAGGTCAAGCAGCCCTTCCATCCAGGCACAAAAGACGATGACGGACCTGACTCCTGCTGAGGAGGACGATATGGTTATCTCTATATGATATCTCCGTGCAAGCGCCCCTGTCTACTCCTGCGTCCTTGTGGCGATTATGTGCGTCCTGAGTGCGCGCCTACAGCGCTGCTGTGGCGCTCTCGGCGTCCTCAGTGCCGTGCTACGGTGCTGCCACGGCGCGCACATCAGAACGCCATGAACACGCCGAGCCACGGCGCCCACTTTGTGCATGCACAAAGTGCGCGCCGTGGCATGGCGTCCATGGAGACACCACGGCGTTCATGGAGATGTCACAGCGATGCTACGGCGCTCATGGCGACCTTACTGCGTTCACCTCAGCGTTCTGCATTTTTTGATGGACGCCGCGCGATCGCAGCGAGAACGCTGTCCTGGTGTGACAGGGGTTTTAGCATTTGGGTATTGATCCGATATACTTACCAATATTGATAGTTTTCATAAATGCTGTTATTGTGACATGAACCTCAAAGTCTCAATAGCTTTTTTGGAAGTTTCTCTTTTTTAAAATACTTGATAAGCATAAAGAGAATTATTTTCAATAAAATAGTTCATTAAAATAAAAATGTCTTTAAATTAACTATAAAGATTAGAAGTGAATGCAAAACAGTCAACAAACCAAAAAAACAATTGATACAAAAATAAATCAAGGTGTTTGATGATTTAAACAAAAAAAAAAAAAAAAAAAAACGGGCAAAAATGTAAATAATTTGTACAGGTGAAAAGTAACAACTCAGCATTTGAATAAAGTGAAAATAGTGCAAACAGTGTAAGCAACGTGCTCTTTCTCTGCTGCTGAATTCTCACAGGACTGGTGAGATTGATCCTTTCTGCTGACACAGAAAAGTTTCAAACACGAGTGGATATATCGATATCTGCAGGCTGGTATCAATCCAACCAAGGAAACCCAACGTCATCCACTTCTGCAGATTCAGACTTTATGTCATGTGTTTCCCCTGGGCTGATTGCCACTTACCAACACCTGTGGTGTGTGGTTGTTTTTTTTTTTTTTGTGTGTGGCAGAAACAAACATTTACTAAATCAACTTAAACATGACAAACCCATGAGAACAAAGCAGTGCAGCGACAGAACATAGATGAGCAGATGACCTGACAATGAGAAACTGAAACCAGACACTTAAATACACTGAGGCTGATTGACTAAATGAAAACAGCTGGGGATGATCAACCTGAATGTGGTGAGACTGACAGGGAAAACAGAACATGACCAAACCTAAGCACTGAATCATGACACTTTAAAAACAGTTCCGCTTCGTACTAATGTTGGTAATTTCACGATTTTATTCTGTGTTCCTGTTATATGAGGCAGGGGTGTCAAACTCAATCGCACAAGGGGCCAAAATCCAAAATACAGCGGGCCGAACGGGATAAACATTTATCGAACACAGTAAAACTACATTCTAAAAAATTAAAACTGTAACTTCTTAACATTATGAAATTATGAAATAGATATATAGCATTACCTTTAATGTACAATGCTAGTGTTGAAACTGTAAGCTGAATGTGGCAGTTGAAGATGCTAGTGCTGATAGCTGAAGATGCTTAAATTGATAGATAAAAACACGGAAGCTGAAATCACTTATGCTAATAGCTTGCTAAAATATTAGCTAGATGCCAAATTAGCCAAAAAAAAAAAAAAAACTTAAGTTAGCCAAAGTACAATACTAGCATGTGGCTGAAAAAAAGCTAAACTTCAAAACAGCCTAAATAACTGAAAAAGCCTAAATTAGCAAAATTAGCTAATGTTTAAATATTAACCTTACTACAAACCAGCCTAAAAAACTTATTAAAAAAGCCTAAATTAGCCAAAACTGCTAGCACATAGCTGAAATATTAGCTAAACTCAAAAATATTCTCAATAATAATCTCTAAAAAAATCTTAGTAAATGCCAAAATAGTCCAAAAAGTTAACAAGTTTTGAAAACTTTAAAACCGTTACTTATTAACATAATTATGAATAATAAAAAGGCAGGGATGTTATTCCAGAATAAATCAATTTAAACCTTAAATAATTTTCAATATTTTACTCCCCATAAAAATATATTTTGTCAAAATTAAAAAAGTTAAAAATTATCGCGAGATAACAATTAAAGAAAATGATCTGGAGGGCTGGATAGAATTACCCGGAGGGCCGGATGTGGCCCCCGGGCCTTGACTTTAACACATGCGATGTAAGGGGTCTCTGTGATAAGCGTCTCAGACAGAATAGATTTGTCTGGTAGAAGAGCTGGAAGAGCTGGAAGTAGCAGAGATAATGTCCGAATTATTAATGCACAGCTCTTTATTTCAATTTTTAATTTTGTTTTTTTCTCCAGTATTAAAGTAAAGGTCCCATGACTAGGTGTGTGACATATGTTATACACATCTTTGTGGTTCCAACCTTATAATGCTAAGTGTAAAACAGGGAAGCTTCGGGTCTCATTTTAAGAGTCTTTGGTATCCCTTACCAAAAATAAGTATACTTCAAGTACATTTTTTAAAGTATACTTAAGTATAAAAAAGTATATGCCAAGTATACTTAAAAAGTATACTGGAAGTTTACTACCAAGTATACTTCTTTGTACTAAATTGGCCCAATTTTAGTTTATAAAAAGTGCACTTAGAAGTATACTTAAAGTAAACTTTCTGGTATACTTCTAGTTTACTGTCAATAAACTTCAAGTCTATTTTAAGTAAGCTTAGTTTTACGAAAGTATACTTAACCTTTCTGGTATATTATAAAAGAATTCTTTCGTAATATACCAGTTAACTTTTAGTAAACTAGAAGTATGTATGTATGGCAGGTATCAGTCATGTCTGACTATGCTAGTTGAGGGCTTGCTCATCATTATCATTATCACGTGGACGCCATCTTTTAAGGCTGTTGAGGTGGGCTACTGTGTCGGCTTGAACTCCCTTTTTCAGAGAGCTTTTCCAACGTCCTCTGTCATTGCAAGAATCAGTCCAGGTGGTAGGATCTATTTGGAAGTCCTTCAAGTCTCTTTTGATGACGTCTATACCGCAAGCGGGGTCGTCCTTTACCATCTTTCAGGACACTGTGTAGAATGCAGGCGAGGAAGGCGGCTTTTGGGCATCCTGTGGACATGACCCACCCATCTTAGACGGGTAAGTTTCAGAAGGGTTCATAAGGCTTTAGAGCCAGTAATATTGAAGAGTTCTTCATTGGTTATTTTATCTTCCCAAGTCACCCCAAGAATGGCTTTTAGAGATCTAGTATGGAAAGCACTAAGGCGGTTTTCCTGATGGCGGTTTGTGGTCCAGCAGGAAGAACCGTATAGGAGAGTACTCAGGACACAAGCTTCGTAGACTCGCACCTTGGTCTTGATGGTAAGAAGACTGTTTCGCCACACACGGTTCTCCAATTTCCCGAAGACAGTGGAAGCTTTGCCTATTCTGGTAGACAGTTCTTTATCGAGGCACAGGTTTGAAGTAATGGTGGAGCCTAAGTAAGTGAACGAATTGACGTTATCAAGCGCTGTGTTGTTTACTGAGAAAGTATGGTCATTAGACAGAGACAACACAACAGTCTTCTTGAGGCTTATTGTGAGACCAAATTTACTACAAGCTGTAGAAAATCCTTCTAGAAGTTCTTGCAGCTGAGTTGCTGAACAAGCACACAGAGCAGCATCGTCAGCGTAGAGGAACTCGCGAGCGACAATCTCTTGAACACGTGTTTTAGCTTTGAATCTGGATAATGAGAAAAAGTTCTCATCATCACGAGTGAGCAGGGAGACTCCAAAGTGGTTGGGAATGTTTTGGTATGCTGTTCTGAAAACATAGGCAAAATATATGCCGAAGAGAGTAGGTGCTAGCACACAGCCTTGTTTGACGCCTCTGTTGATCGGAAATAAACCTGATGCCTCTCCATTGTATAGAATTTTGCCTTCCATTCCATAATGGAAACTTTTTACTAGAGATAGTAAGGTTGGAGGACAGACAGCCTTTAGCAGGACAGTAAACAAGGATTCTGTGTCAATCAGGTCGAAGGCCTTTGTCAGGTCAATGAAGGCTACATGGAGAGGTTGTTGTTGCTCGCAGGACTTTTCCATCAGTTGATGAACACAGAAGATCATATCAGTTGAAAACCACATTGTGATTCAGGATAGATCTCTTCAGCTAGCAGCTGCAATCTATTGAGGATGATCTTAGCTAATACCTTTCCAGTCACACAGAGTAATGAGATACCACGGTAGTTGTTGCAGTCTCCTCTATCACATTTGCCTTTATAAGTAGTAATTATCTTTGCATTCTTAAAATCCTGTGGAACTGTGCCGGTGGACCAGCAGAAAAGCAAAAGCTTATGTATTGGTTCAGCAAGTACCTCAATGCCGGCTTTGAGTAGTTCACCTGGTATAGCGTCCTCACCAGCTGCTTTTCTGTTCTGTAGTCTCATAGTAGTGGATTTTACCTCATCAAGACCTGGCGGTAGGTTAAGACGCATCATGGTCGGTTCATTCGAGAGAGACTCCAAGGTGTCGCAGCATACAATGCTCCTATCGTTGTACAGATCGCTGTAATGCTCAATCCATCTGTCTAGTTTTTCGTTCTTGTCTGTGATAACAGAACCATCTTTTCTTTTCCGTACTGGGAAAGATTGAGGTGTTGGTCCGGTAGCCTCCTTAATGGAGGAGTACATAGCTCTTATATTACCGTGGTCACGAGCTGATTCAATCTTAGCACAAAGGGACTCCCAGTATTTCCTGGCACATTGCCTAGAGGTTTGCTTAGCTTCAGCACAACACTTTTGTAGTTCAGTTAGTGCTTTACGAGTGGGCCTGGATTTAAATCTTATTAGGGCTTGCCTTTTTTCTCCACAAGAGGCTCCATGGACTTAATTGAAGCGCTGTACCAATCAGGAGAGTGGTGGTGTTTTTACCAAATATTTTGAATCCACTGTCGTAGATAATCTTTTTCAGTCCAGTCCATTGAGACTCAGGATCGTCTGAAGTACCTGAAGTATCCGCACAGTCTCACCCACCCTCTGCGCAGACTTCTGTAACGTAGTGCAAAAAAAGAACTACTAAGCTAAACTAAAAGTATACCACGTTATACTATGTTAAGTTTAGTTTTGAAAAAGTTTACTTAACACAAACTTATAATTTTTTTCTCTAATAAGTACATAAAAAGTATACTTAAAGTATACTATCTTAAGTTTAGTTTAAAAAAAGCATACTTAAAATGAAGTCAAGTATACTTCTTTTTGGTAAGGGATGACTTGACCAGGATTTGAACTCGTGACTTTCCAATCTCAGGGCGGACACTCTACCACAAGGTCACAGAGCTGGTCTCTGTTCTCACAGCGAAACGTCTGGTTTGTCTCTCCTATATTGTGATCAATACTTTTAACTATAACTGGATTGTTTTCTTGTTTGTTATGAATAAATTTTACTATTTTGGTTTAAATACTGGATAAGTAAAAGGTTATGTATAATTAACCCACAATAAAGTGTTGTCTGTATTGTTTTAAATCCTTCAGCTCATCTGTTACTTGCAGCGTGTTTGTTTTTACTGTAATTCCATGCAGATCGACAGTCTGTCTGCATGCAGGCGGGATTAAGTAAACAGTTATTTTTTCCAATTTGTCTAATAATTTACTTTCCTTTTTAAATGTTTTTTTGTCTCCATGGATTCCCACAGGCAGAGAATCGTTTTATTACAGAAACGAACAACAAAGACTGGCTAAGTTCTAACCTGCCTCCTTTGTTGAGCTCTTGCTTTGTTTCTGTCCCATTTTTTCATATCAAAACTCTTCCCTCTTTCCCAACAGCCTCGCTCCTCCTGTTGGATCTCTGGCTCTTTGTCATGACGCATTCCTTCTCTTGATGAAACCTGAAGGAGCCCGAAGAGGAAACACCCATGTGCTACGGGAAATGGGGATTGCTTTTTCTCCAGAGCCATTTTCTTTATCAAAATGCAACGACGCGTATTGACTAAACTATGCTTGACGGAATTTAGCTTAACGGCACTAACTGATTTTCAGAAGAACTGTAAACGTGGAGTAAGGGGAGTTCAAATGTGGCCTCATTTTGTGGAACACGCATGTGCTGTGGTTTAAAACTCTTTGAAGTCTGAAACATCCTCCAAATATAATCTTGTTGCTTAAACTTCTTAACAGTTTCGATTTATCGCTGTTAAAGCTCACAGCTTCAAACAATGACTATCCCAATAATGACTTCATTCCCTCTTTGAAGAAAAATGAATTATTCACCATCAATTTAATATTATTGGGATAATTATTGATTAATTATAATACATCTTATTTGAAGTTATTTTCCAAAAGCTCTGTGATTTACCCTGCAATAACTAGATAGGCTCCAGCATCATTATGATCACAATAGTAGAAAATAGATAACACTTGTCTAAACAATGGACAATTAGTTACATTACACGACGCAACCATCTTCCACTGTTCAAGTTTCCACAGCATTGATAAAATTGCAATGGACATTGTTACAGACGCACTATCCTGGCACTGTCAGGCACATAGTCACCTACAAAATAAATAAATGTTCAATGGAGTTTTTTTTTTTTTAGGTTTAGATTACATTTTTTTACATTATTATTATTAAATGCTTCTTATTACTGTTTTTAATGTAATTTGTTTTGTAAGCATCTTTGAGTGTCTTTTAAAAGCGCTATATAAATAAAATATATTATTATTATTATTTTTTTTAGTAACTATTTGCTGTTTGCCACTGTAACACAACAATGTGTCGCTGAGCCGGAAGTGACCTCAGGAGTAGCAGCAAAATAAACTGATATAAATACTGAATGTCATGTTAAAAAACAAAAGAAGCATCCTTTCATAGAGAAAGTTCTTTTTTTACTGCTCGTTTTGGTCCAGAAGATGAAGAAAAGTTTGTCTCGAAGAAGGGTTGACATTTAGACCATTGTGATTGGAACTTCTCTTTTACGTGTGTAATCAGTACAATCTGATTAATTATTTTAATTGATTGACAGCAACAGTATAAACACTGCTCACAAAAATGAAAGGCGCTCTTTAAAGAAACACATTACATGTATCAGATCTCAATATAAATAAAAAGAAAAAAAAAAGTGTTCGTAGAATTTTTCGAGCAGACATCCACAACTAAAGGGAATTTAAAAACATCAATGAACCTATGAGGCATGTCTTTGGACTGTAGGAGGAAACCAGAGAGTCTAGAGAAAACCAACACGTCTACAAGGAGAACATTCAAATTCCACACAGAAAGAACCCTGCTGGGATTTGAACCAGTTATCTCACAGTGAGGCAGGAGTGCTAGCCACTGCACCACTGTAAACATGCCTCCATGAGTCAGAAATGTTTTGTCTATTGGTTCAAAAATGAGACATTTACAGATCCTGACTGGTCTATTAGAAGACGGATGAATCTTCACAGCTACACAGTTAATTTACATTGAATTGAAATAATTCCTATTTTGTCCTATTTGCTTTTATTAAACTCAGAGAGGGATGATTGGAGTTTCAATCATTAGAAATACCAACAAAAAAAACAATATTTTCATAATTAACTATTACTGTGAATTATTACTCATTATTTAGAATAACTCAAAGCAGCAGAAATTTATAGAGAGCTGGAAGAATCATAAAGTTTGACAGAGAGGTGAAATAACTAATATCATATCTGAATTAACATGAATAGAAAACTGTTTTTTTTTATAGTTGGACTCAATCATTGAACCCGACACTCAGACCTCCAGGCTCTGCTCATTCATTCACTGCATGCCTGAGATGAGTCTGCTCCAAGGCTAAACTGCGGCTGCGCTTCACGTTCTCACGGTTTTAAGAATGCGACTCAGCAGAATCCTGATGGGTCTTTCACCGCGGCGCTGTGGTCCAAAGAGCAGCTCTGGGTGACGCTCTGCGACTCGACGGTTACGGTTCGGCTAAAACCCAGGAGGATGAATGTTAAATCCTTCCCAAGTGACAGTCTGTGCTCACAAAAGGTCTGACAAACGCTTGAAACACCTTTACCTGGATTTGTTTTCATCAAACTTAAATGCTTGAATATGAAAACAGCTTTAAAAGTCAGAAATTTGTTAGTTTTTTTTCTTTATGGTTTTCATTCGAACCGCCACCAGAGCAACATTATTCTTTTCTTTTATATACAAGAAGGTGACATTGTTTCATTCATATTTTCCATAAACGCATACAAAGAAACCATTTTACTAGAAAAGTAAAAGTACATCAAGAGATTTCAGAATATGGTGTTTGTTATTTTCAAGAGAAAAAACTCTTTTCCACCTCAAATTTGTAATTGATTTTTTAAAAATTGAATTGGGCGTTTAAACATCTTCTAAAAGAGAGAGAGGGGGGTTATTTGATCATAATCAGATTATACTTCAACAACTTGAAACATACATAACAATCCTAAAAAAGCAGAGGTTTCCTGGTCTATCTCAGACACCAGCCTTTGGTGACAAACTGAATATTTCATACATAAACCAAAACGATGACAAAAACCATGCAGAAACATAAAAGAGCAGAGCAGATGACCTGATATTAACTGAAAACCAGACACTAAAATTGACTGGAGGAAATGAACTGAACTTCAGACAGATAAGACAGTAGTGGATCATGACAAACCTAAAACTGTGACTAATGAACAAATAAAAGAAAATCCAAAACTAAACCTGTGAAGTTGATGAAGAAAATGATCAAAAACCTCAATTGAAATTGAGTGAATCTAATATAAATTGGAACCGACTTGTAGAGAGAATCTCTGGGTATCGAGGATGCAAAGACTCATAAAATACAGTTTTTTATATACCTTATATACCATACCAAGCCAATGTTTGTCAGGACAAGAGAAACCCTCAAAACCCATAAACCAGGGGTCTGCAACCTGCAGCTCTCTTTTACCGCTCCACAGTGGCTCTCTGGCTAAAGATAAATGAAATAATACTACATGTTTCTAGTAAGGGTTACTATTTATTTAATTTAGATGAGTTAAATGTATATATTTCTCCCAAAGAAAAGTATAAACTGGCACCAGGAGTCTTTTATTTTGATAGAAAATCATACGAGCTTCTGTGAAACATCAAAAATAATTGAGAAAATGATTGTGTCTTTTTATATTTCTGTTTTTATTCATGCCATAAAAAAATCACAATTCATATTTGTTATTAAAAAATACATTGTCTTAAGTATCAAAATAAGATTTTGCGGCTCCAGCTAAGTTTTGATAAGTAGAAAACCAGCCCAAATGGCTCTTTTACTGTGAAAGGTTGCCCTAAACCCTTCATTGGTTAGCGTCCCGTTACGGCAGACAAGAAACATTTTATGGATTTGTTTTTCAGTGTAAAAACTTCTGGTGAAGTCCTCTGAGCCTCATCTAACTGGTTTTAACTGGTCTTCAGCTCCATGTGGTTTGATGTAACAATGGATTCCTTCATGTGACTTGGTGTGACACGGGAATCCTGACATTAATAACAAAATATAAAAGTCAAAAGTAACGTAAAAGTATTCCAAAAAACCTTCATGTAACCTAATCTAAAAATATCAAAAGCATTATTTGTATATAAACTCATCATTTAACCACATAATCTGCATCCGCGTTCTCCTGCAGTTCTCACCAGACGTACATTTTTCCGTGACGGTACACAGGCACTTCTGCTGGAGCTGTTTTTGTTTTTGCCATCATGGATAAGTTAATAATCTGAAAATGTTTCTGTTGAACTGCTCTCTGCCTCTCTCTTGCTGTTTTTTTTTACACCCAGCCCCACCCACCGCTCCGGGGTTGGCCCGCTACGTTGATCTGTGTGTGCGTGTTGTGATTGTATGTTTATTTTCATCTCCACAATCTGTTTAGATACAAAAACACGATTTGTCAATCGTTGTGCTTTATTGTGAAAAATTGGTTATATTTTGAAAATAAACCAGATTTTCTCATGTATCTTGATGTTACTTCCTGCCGAAATGATCCGTCCAGCGTGAACCAGATGTTACATTTAGGTTTGCTATTTTTGCACAACACTGACTTTCCTTCAGCGTCTACTTCCTCTAGACCAGGGGTGGGCAAACTACGGCCCGGGGGCCACATGCGGCCCCCTAAGATACTTAATCTGGCCCTCCAAATTAAAATACATTGAATCAAAAATCCTAATTATTGTTTTATTTTCATTGTATTTCTGGTTTCTTCTCATGAACGGTGTTGTTTCTCTGGCGTTCATGTGTGTTTTTTTCTGATTCAGATGGTGATTTTTCGGATTTCTTTGAGTTCGCATTTTCCCTTTATAGAACATCAACCCATTGGATCACCAAAAAGAGAACAAAAATCAAAATTTAGAAATTAAAATTCCCCAATTTTCTGTTTTTAAATGAATATATGTGAATTTTAATCCAAATTAAAGCATGTTTTTCTCTAAATTCCATATTATCTTTTTAGTTTATGAGGTTCATTACCAAATCACTTCTTCCATCTGCTCCTTGTCCGGCCCTTATGCCAAATTTTAGAACCCTTTCTGGCCCACAAATCAAAAAGTTTGCCCACCCCTGATCTAGACGCAGGCCTCAGTCACATGAGTTTTGGGTTGTCCCGTTGTTTCTCGCAGTTTTCTTGAGACTCATATGCAAGAGATGTCATAGAAAGGAACAATGTGCTTGGTTAGTGTATCATGAAGTGTTTTTAAGGGCACTTTTGATGTACTGGTGATGCTGCTGTACGGTGTCCTTACACACTTCAGTTGTTAGTAAGATTGCTATATCTTACTGTGCTGCACACACGGGATGTGCAGGTAATACATAAGCGCCCGCAGGATCTCCACACAAACTATTGTCCAATATCCTCTTTTCGTTCAGGGGGGCTGAATAAATAAAAAGCCTGTAACTTACTTCTGCTTACATGTTGCGTAAGTGTTCACCACAGCCTAAAACCTGCTGCATGCCAGCAGGAAAACAGTGTGCATGAACATTTTTGCTCTGTGGGGTCACCGAGTGGAACCATTTGTCTTTCAGTTTCCTCCTCTGTCTGTCTCCATCTTTTCTTGTCTCCAGTTGTTTACTGTCTGTCTGAATGGTTCGCCACGCTTGTTTCACATTTTATCACAGTTTAGTTTCATCGTGTTTAGCTTCAGTTGTTTTGTTTATTTGTGTTGAACTGCTTGTTAGCAAATTCTGCTCAAGTTCCACCTTTCTTGACATTATTATGGATCTATATGATATTAGAAATCCCAAATTATTTAAGATTGTCTAAAACTACAATCAGGAATACACAGTAGAAACTACTATCAAGCACAGCGGTGGAGGGCTGATGATATGGGCTTCTGTTACAGCCACTGAACACAACAAGCTTGCAGTCAGTCTCTGTTGTCTGTGTGTGGTCCTTTTATACAAAATCATCTTTTGATGTATTGTAAAAGCCTTCCCAGGGGTCTTTTCGTTATGATGATGTAGTTTTAGGGATAATTTAAAAAATCGGTCTCGTTTTCAAGGACATAGTTTCTGCAGAGCAACTGGAGTTCATCAGAACTTCACCTCCAGGTTTTACTGTCCATACAAACATAAAAGGGGAAAAGCTTCAAGCAAACAAATTCATCGATCTTGTCCACATGAAACTCAGCATGAAATAACAGAACTAAAACCTGCAAAAACGTGAATTTTCTGAGGACTTATGAACCTTTTCCAACTTCTGAAATATGAATTTATTGTGCAATAACCAATCTTTGCTGAGTTTGGGGGCTTGTTTTTCTTTTTCTTTTTCTTTTTTTTTTAATTGCTGTAAGTTCATTGCACAGGGTGCAGGAATGTGTGACTGTGTGGAATGAAGCCAGAGTTCATCTCAGCACCCCTTTTCTGCAAAGGGAAGGGCTTTACTGATACTGAAGGTTCATTTTAAACTGATGATCCAGTTCAACAAACCAAAGAAAAATGAGGCCTGTACGGGCAGGTGCCCATAAAGTTGCCCGTAAACTACACTCTGATTATCTAATTTCCTTAATATTAAATTTCAGCCTATATACAAGAAGCCTGTACTGTACTGTCTGCAGGGGAAGAATCCTTGCAATATTTTTATTATCATTAACCTTTATTTAACCAGGGGTGGATCCCATTGAGATTTAAAACTTCTTTTTCAAGGGAGCCCTGGGGAAGAATTGATACAACAATAAAATACATTTGTTAAGCAAATAAAACAGAATTACAATGATGGTTAAAATTTCATATAAATGAATTAGCTAAAACATGTACAATTTAAAGAAGCAGTCTCAAGTGCTCTTAATCTAGATCTAAAAGCATTTATGGAGATAAGTTCTCTTAGTTGCAAGTCCTTTTTAAGCAAATTCCATGAGGACGGAGCAGATGAGAAAAAAAGCCTTTTTCCCAATCTCAGTACGAACAGAAGGAACAGAGAGTAACAAATGCAAAGCATGGGATTGAACATATCTCTGTGTGATTAAGTTACAAATATAATCAGGAAGAAGTCCAAGTATAGCTCTTTATTGCTGCATCTCATCTACTTTACCCTCACTAACCTTGTGTGTTGCATAAGCCTTCCATATGACCTGTTGTAGCATGCTGGAAGAAAAAATGTGCTTGAGCTGTTTTGCTTTTTGGGCTCACTCACGCTTCCTGTAGGTTTTCCCATAATTCCCTCCCTGACAGCTTGTATTCATATGTTGTGACTACTTTTCAGACTTGAAAGGTCTCCTTAAAGGGTAACCAAACCCTAAATCAACTTTTTTTTGGCTGTTGATCTCTATAAACAGAGCTTTAAAGTGCTGTCTGTTGGTCCTTGACAACATTTTAACAAATTAAAACAAACTTTTATAATTCTAAAAAAAAAATAATGGTCTAAAACTGTCTGTGTTCTGCCCCCTACGGGTTGAAACAAAGTATTACAGTTGAATTGGTCAAACCATTTAAGTCCCAAGTGCAACGTCATGAGCTACAGCTCCAGTAAAGACACCAGTCCGGCCCCCAAGCCCCACCCCTCTGACTGGGTTTTCAAATTTTAGCTGTGGGTGGAGTCAGCCTCCATTTTCCCTGTTTGGTTACCCTTTAAGTCAACCAAATGTCTCCAGTCTGAATGCAAAACAATGCATTTGGAATTTTGCTTTCATCAATTTAACTTATTGCTAAAAATGCTGTAAAATAACAGAATTTGAACCCTTATGAGGTCCAGATGACCCCACTCTCAACATCAACATGCAGCACAAGGGTTAACTCAGTAGCTTAAAAAAATGTAAAGGAAATGGAAACTTTATGAGAGAATACTTTTCTGTTCATAACTGTTTTTTTCATTTAAAATGAGTATTTCTGATCTCTCTCAAATTAAAACCACATTCAGCTACTTCATGGCCCTCAGCTTTAAGCACACCGGGTCCTCCTGCAGACTCACAGCAGCTCACACTGACACAATGAAGCTCAGTACGTTGCTGCTGCTGCTGCTTAATCAGCTCAATCAAACACAACAGCAGCATCTCTTTGCGTGAACAATGACAGCTCTGTGTCATCTGGAGGTCAGCAGGTCACCCGAGAAAAGCCACACGGTTTCCCGTCTGCCTGCACTGGAAGGTGAATCTCTGCTCAGCTGATCCGCTGGAGGTGGAAAAGAGATCGTGATCCTCCAGGGGGGGGAATATTCGACACAAGACCGGAAAGCGTCGATGGAATTCTGAACATTCCGAGGCCACGTGGTCGCACAGAGACCCGCATTGTCAGAAAACACCGATGAAACCTAACAGCCGAAAAAAAAGGGATTCAACGAGAATTCAGGGTGTCGACTGTTTTAAATTTTAAAGCAAGCGAGAAACTTTTACAGGAATCAGAATAAAACATTCGGAGCAAACCCAATGTGGAAGTTACAGCAGCTGATGAGAAAAACACTGATGTTATTGTCAAACTGATACTATTTCTAGATGAGAAATTCCCTCATAAATTATAACGAATGCGCCGGATGATGGAAGAAAACACCAAAACTCGAGAAGAAGGAGACGGGGCTACATGACAAGGATGTAATGTGGCATAGCCTAAAGTCCCACACTAAATGAAGCTCAATGATTTCCCATGTGACAGCACTGCACTTAACCAACAGAGCCATCCAACAAAAAGACGGTATGACCCAAACGGTTCTGTATAATAGTACTGGACTTAACAAGTGTGACATCACTCATAGAAAACGCCTTCCCACTGACGCCAATTTAGTCACCGTCTTTCTGTGACACGGACAACGCCCTGTGGAGCCAGACGAGCAGCGATTGGCCCGAGTCAGTCTGAGTCAACGTTTCTAAGGCAACTACTGTCACCAATCAGGAGTAAGCTTGTTAAAAGTCCACACCCCCTGATTGGTCAGTTCATTTATACAGTGTATGGATGTCATGTTAGGTGTCTAAACCTGTTTATGTTGGGATTTATACGAACTAACAGGTAAGAGCTGAACATTTTTAATTTATAGTCTTGTGTTTAATTCTTTAACACTGGAGCTTTAGCTCTAATGTTTGCATTTTTCTTTTTTTCTGGTAAACTCAGTTCTTTAACCGTTTATGTGATTGGCGTAAATCAGCTGATTCACATCGATTACTTAAACAGGCAATGAATTATGACATGTCACATATTGTATGTGTTATTTAGGCGTTGTCAGCAACATCTCTCGGATTAAAGGGTTAAATATGACCTCTATATTATTGCAGAAATGCTATGTTTTGTCATTGTGGGATAGATTTGGAGGTTAGAGATGTAAGTGCATAGTTAGACTGAATTAAATTCCCTTGAAATCAATAAAGTACTATTATATTGCATTGTAAGTATTAGTAATTGAATGTCATTTTTTGAAGAAAAGAGGGTGGATTCTTGTTTCTCATAAATCTGTAAAAAGTCTGAAGGGTTTTTTTTCCACTGTCAGCTCATCAATAACAAAGCTGCAAAACTCTACACATCTGAAACCTATTGACGCACATAATTCAAACAAGATTAGTTTTACTGAGATAAACTGCTTTTACAGTACAACTCCCTATGAAACTGCACCATGTGAAACTCACTAGATAAAGTGTATCGCTTTTTACCATGTTGTTGGATCTATGTAGATGCGTGGGACATGAAAAGTTTCCAAAAACTAGTTGCAAAGTCTTAACTGGGCTCTTCCTGATGTGCTCTCTCTCTCTCTCTCTCTCTCTCTCTCTCTCTCTTCTCTCTCTCTCTCTCTCTCTCTCTCTCTCTATATATATATATATATATCTATATCTATATATATATATATATATAATATATATATCACTTAATGATTGTTGTGAGGCCTAAAGTCAGAATTTGCATGAGCTTCAACAGGTAACGGTCAAAGGTCATCACAGGTGACCACATAGAGGGAGACCACTCTGAGATGTTTGCAAAACGTCCTTTAGCATAAAGTCAAACTTTAATATTAGTAGGCATCTTAGGAAGAATAATATTATTATAGAAGTTTGATATTTGTTGTCTTTTAATTTAAAGTTTAAAAACTTAGTTTGGGGTTTTATGACCTATAAGTTATAATCAACAAAATTACCAGTTTAAAATCTATCTATTAATTCCGATGTATATAAAGTTCAAGTTTTACTTTTTGATTTGACTAATGAAAAAATATCACTGTTCTGGGGATGGTTTAAGTTTTTCAATAATGAATTTGTAGTAGGATCTTTCCCATTCTGCTGAATAATATCTGGATAGAAAATGTAAAATAATTTCAACTGACAAGACTTCCTCCTACTTTTTCAGATCGTTTCATTTAATTATTTTTATCAATGGTAAAACCCGCATTTCTGCATATGGCTAAGACACATGAGGAAATACGATCAATTTTCAAAATAAAACCAATTTTTCTCAAAAAAAAACAGCAAATGAAAAGTGATATCAGATTTTTGTTTCTAAACAGAATACAGAGATGAAAGTAAACACACAAAAAACAAACACATACACACACGTAGCGATCAATATAGTGGGCCGACTACAAAGCGGGGGGGGTGGGGGGGGCAGAGAGCAAATGGCAACAAGTAAAGATGGACGACGTCAAAACAGTTGCAGAAGTTTTAAGTTACCACAACCGTTGCACACAAATCTGCGTCTGGTGTGAACTGAAGGGACACGGATTCCGCGCGTGCGGTGTGAACCAAGCGTAAGTTCGTCATCTCACCCATTCACCTAAAAGTCTTTAGATCTCTTTGATTTCTGTACTTAATTCTACATTTTTCAGGCTTTCCGAACCCAACAAAAGTACAGACTTCTAATCTATTCTCTCTTTTTGGGATATGTTGCGCAAATTATAAAGAAAAAGTTGAAAAAGCTCAGAAACAAATCCATTTTTCTTCTAAAGAAAATGGGAAAATAATAGTAAGATTTCTTTTTTTTTTGGACATTAAAATTAGTCACAGAAAACATGAAGCTGCATGTGTGTGGACTGATGAGGAACCAGAGTGTGAAACACTCTGAAGACCTGAAGCATCTTACCAGGGGCAGCATGGCTGCAGCACTGGGAGAGACTTGTCCTCTGTAGTGGTTGTGAAGCTCCACCAGCATCTCCTCCTGCTCGTCATCGAGGAAGCTCCAGCTTCCAGGAACCAGGAGAGCCACCAGGAGCAGCCGGGCGCAGAGCGGAGCTGTCCTCAGTCCCATGATCAGCCTGCGAGAAACTCCAATCAGATTAGTCCACGGGGCCAAAGTTCCCTGAAGGTGTGAGAAATTCTCCTGGTGCATGATGGGAAATTAAGTCCTCGGGGACGTGTCCGGTGAAGTTTTGGTGTGTATCAGAAGGTACCTTTGCTCGTGTGTGAGTGTGTCTTCTCCCCTCTGTGCCTCTCACTCTGTTCTGCTGAAATCTCTGATTTCAAGTCGGCTTTAAGGAGGGAAGCACCGCCCACACACACACACTCTCACAAACACACACACTCACAATACCTCTGCCTCTGTTTTGATTCCATCCCACATCAGTTTGTTCATTAAAACCTCATTTAAAGCAAATTACAACCTCACCTTATCCTTTCAGAGATCCTTCACCGAGAACCCACAAAACCTCTCCGGAACATCAACACAAACGCAGACACAACGTCAGACACACATATTTACATTACCATCACCGCACCGACTGGTACGCACAACAAACAGCCCGACCCTCAAACTCTTTGGTCAATGCTGCCTTTTCTCTTCTGCTCTCCTCTTTTGTTTTTCTGTCTCTTTTTTTTTTTTTTTGGCCTCAGAGGAACACAACACAAACTGTTTTTTCACAACTTCCCAGTGAAGTCACGATCAGATCCAACACGTCTGATCTTTCTAACAAAGATCACCACCTAACATTTATTAATATAATTCTTCTCCATAAAACCTTTAAAATTCATATTTACTTTAATAAGTATTGTCTTTTCAATCTAGCTAACTTATTGACTTGATAAAACGTGTGACGAAGGAATGAAACTTTATTGATAAAGCATTTTACAACAGGGTACCAAAGAAGTTTGCAAAAAAAAAAACAAACAAAGATAAAACGAGAATTTAAAATTAAGCAGATTAAGAACAAAACTTTAAAAAACAGAGTAAAATTATAAAATACAAAAAATTACATCAAATATAAGAAAGGATGAAAGAAGATAAAATCTCACCAATACTGAGACTAAAACCATTCTAAAAATGTTTTCGTTGACTTTTAAAGCTTCTTAGTTCTGATGTCATGTGCAGCTCCACAACATATCATGGAAAAAAGCATGATTGTCCCAGGTTTCTGACACGACATGGACACGTGAAGCAGAGACGGGTTGGTAGACCTTAAAATATGAGAATATGACTATTACTTGAGTTTAAACCAAACTTTTGGACATGTGAGCCACACAGAGCTATAAAATTGTACAGAAGAGCCTGACTAGGAGTATATGCGTTTCAGGTGATCTACCACATAAGAGAAAGAAAAAACATCGAGTCTGGATGAAAGCATGTTTTAATTTTGATTAAAAACTCTAATAAACATAAAAAAAGAACAATATTGGGTTTTATTTTAAAACTGTTACTTTAATTCTAATATTAGTGCCAATTGTATCAATGGTTTGATGTTCTTTAAGGAAAAATGAAAAATTTAGAGAAATGTTGTGTTCATGTGGTTTGTCCAACACTACATAAATGCAGAATAACTTTCTACACCTAAACAAAGGTCAATGTATATATAGTGTGTCATCTATGGGGAGAAACCACCATTTTAGTTAAAATAAACCAAATTATTACTATAATTTATTCCCATTTTGCAGTAGATAGTTTAACGGGTTACACATGTTCCCACCTCGGGTTTAGATATTATATTCTGAACTTCACACAATTGTCTCCAATGGGCAAAAAATAGTAATAATTTTTAATAATTCCAATAAACTAAATGAATGTTACTAATAAACATTTACACCTTCTGGATATGAAGACCTCTGTTCTTTAATTATATCTTTTAAACTAAAGTTTTCAAAAAGTCAAAGTTTGACGATCATTTATGTCTAATTTCCATCTTATTTAATTGTATAAAGTTGGACACAGGTCCCAATAACCAAACAGGTAATCTATTCCTGAGGCACGCCCTACTCACTTCTTATACCCACAATAACTCCACCACAAAAACAAATATTCCGCATGCATGAGAAGAAAAAAAAAGAACATTCCAGTCTCACATCATCTCCTTCTGCTTTTTCTGAGTCCTATCACTCAATCAGAAAATAATCAGTCAGCCAATGTTTTGTAGAAGGTCTTAGACTGAGCCAGGCTGGATGGAGGTATGGACAAGGGGGTGCAGTGCCTCCCCTCTCCCCCATATGTGATATTCTGCAAAAGTCCAAAATCAACCAAAAAAGCTACTTTAAAAAAACAGAAACAAACATAAAAAATAATAATAAAGCAAAAGACAAAAAAACAAAGGGTTGGACAGACAAAAGGGGCACAGACACGTGTCCCGCCTGTGCTGGTCCCAACCCCGGAAAATACAGAAGGGAGTGTCAGGAAGACCATCCGGCATAAACCTTAAAAACAAAGCTCAAAGGAGAGGCTAGATACAGAATACCTCTCTGGACACTAATGTCATCCATCATGGTCTCTACTCCTGTGTTCATAAATCTTGTGTCGTCCCATGACAGACTTTGGGTGCAGATCAGATCCCATATGTGGGCGAAGAAACCTGCCCCTGCCCTTCGGCGTGCTGGATGAGAGTTTTGAACTATCATCTTTCAGTTTTCTCGCAGTGCAAATAGAACTTTCCTACAGGGATGCAGGACAGGAGGGACACTTCAATCCACACATTCTATGTTCTCCAGGTCGACCTCAAAGCAATCTTTATACTCCTGCAGTAGTATGTGAATGAAGGACACTCCAGAACATACGTCATCAATTGCAGCTTCTGGTGATGTCATTACAAACACTCTTTTAATAAGGTTCAGCTTAACAAACATACTTTGGTCTAGAATTGGTTGGACATTCCTATCCGTGACCAGCAGGAACATGCTCACCTGTGTACTCAGTCACCTTTGTTCTTTTTGGATAAATTTGGATGTAATCCTCTATAGATAACAAGTGTATTGGTGTACCTGTATCTATCTTGAATGGAATTATTGTCTAATTCCCTGCAAGTGGTACGATCCATTCTTCTTTTTCTGCTGAACCAGCATGAACCACGTCCACTATGAACTCATCCTCCTGTTCTTCCTCATCAACTGTGTGTTCTGTAAACACTTAATGGTTGTTTTTTCCCACAATTATTGCAAGATTTCCCATCTGCAGGGCATGGTCTTGGCTTGTAGCTGTTTCCACATTTGCCACATCTAAAATCTGCATGTTTCTCTTCATTGTTTAGGATTTGTTTTCTTTGCTCTGTTTTTTGTTCATCTCTCTGAAGCTCTTTTGCTTGTGGTTTCTGCTGCTCCGCACGAAAATGATGGCACAAAACCTTCTGGAAACCCCCACGAAAAGAAAAGTATGCGAAGGCTTTAGAACAACAACTGAGAGTATTGATATCAAGGTATCAAAATATGGATACCTGTGCATCACCAATTTTGGTGATGTACAGGTATCTATACAACTCTATCAATGTATGGAATACTAGGGATGTAAAATATATTACATACTTATAGAAAAATCGATTGGGCAGTGGGAGTAAGATCAGTATAGAGATATAAAAAATAGAAACGTATTGAAAATTGATCGAGCAACTGCAGTATTATTTAAAAACCGCTGATATGAACAAGACTATATTGGTTAAAAGGTATAAAATCCATCAAGAAGTACATTGATTTCTTGCAAACTGCGCTTGCTCTTTCTGTTTTTTTTATACCATCTTTATCTTTTTACGTACATGTGATGCAAACAAAAATACATCCATCACGAGCTTGCTTCTTCCAAGTCAATATCTCGATGCATTTCTCTGTCAAATGCCACATGAATTTAAAAAAATCAAATTTTTTGTGTTTTTGGTAAAAGAATTGGAGTGTATAGTATTGCCAAAAAGTTTGTTGAATCTTTTATATCAATTCATGGACTATATATCGCAGAGGTTTGCAACCTTTAACAGTAAAAGAGCCATTTGGGCTCGTTTTCTACTGATCAAAACCTAGAAGGAGCCGCATTGACTTACATTAGCCTTTAAGAAATTTGGATTTGCATTTATAACCTTCTTTTCTTTTTTAAATAAATGTGAATAATAGTTATTTTTGGCACGAATAAAAGCAAAAAATATATATAAAAAGAAACTAATGTCTCTCAAAAAGGTATTCTTTTAGTTTTTTAACTTTAGTAGCAAAAAAGTTAGCTCGTTGCTTAATTACAAGCTGAACTTCAAATTAGTATAACATTTCTCTGTAAATTAAATCAGCCAAAAAATTTAACATGTTGCTGAAATAAAAGCTAAACTCAAAATTAGCCTAAAACCCCCGGTAGATAACAAATTAGCTTAAAAAGTTAAAAAAATGTCAAATTAGCATAAAAAATAATTAGAGGCCAAATCTACCCAAAAAAGCTAGCTTGTTGCTCAATTACTAGCTGAACTCCAAAATAGCCTAAAATTCCAAAGAAAACTAAGTTAGTCAAAAACGTTAGCATGTTGCTAAAATAGAAGCTGAATTCTAAATTATCCCAAAAAATTTTCAGTAGATAACAAATTAGCTGAAAACATTAGCATTTTACCAAAATATTAGCTAAACTCCAAATTGGCATAAAATATCTCAGAAAGCTTAGCCAAAAACCTTTGCATGTTGCTAAAATAGAAGCTAAAATTCTAAATTAGCCTAAAAACTCCAGTAGGAAACACATTAGCCAAAAGCATTATGTTGCTAAAATAATAGCTAATCTCCAATTTTTTTAAAATTTACTATTATTTTATTTTTCTTCAGCCAGAGAGCCACCATGGAGAGATGAAAGAGCCTCATGTGGCTCTGGAGCCGCAGGTTGCAGACCCCTAATATATCGAGATGTGGATCAAATCGTGAAAGAGGGAAAGATAAACACCTTTATTGATTACTATTCATAAATATGAAGTATTTGTGTCATTTCTAGATATTATCTATTGGGTGACTTACTCCAGTGTTTTGTGCTGAAACACATTGTGCGTTTTACTCTTAATAGCAACACTCCATGCCATTAGTAGGTGATTTTAGAATGAACGATTTAGTGTTTTTAACCTTACATGTTAAAGTTGTCACCTGGACAGCTTTATGATGGTATTTTTCTAGGATACTTAGGGAAAAAATCCCCAATTACAAAGACCAGTAATCGATTTTGGTAGTTGGTATTCAATATTTTGTACACAAAGTAATTGTATTGGATTAAATCTTAAAAGTGTTGTATCATCCATCATTATTGAGATTCTGACACCTTCTGCACTCACACGAGAACATTCAAGTATGGACAGAAATAAGTATCACCCCGATTTGTGTAATTCTTGATTTCTAACTCATACAATACATTTTGAACACATGCATGAATTAAAGTTACAACAACTTGAAACTAAATGACGCACAAATCAATTGTTACACAAACACAAAACCTCATTTCCATGATGTGAGGCTGTTTTCATGCCTACGAGATTTGTCTGTAAGTGATGCTTTTAAATGCGGCTAGAATGCTGGGTCTTGAGAGTTTTCTTATCTGCCACTTTGAAATAGCAAGTTTTAAACTGAAGGCCATCAAGCTTGCTATCCAGGAAGGAAGCATTTATGCTACGTAAGCTTAGCATACATGAATCTTTGGTGAGACGTTGGAGGCGGCAGGTTATAACTTTTTTTTTTAATAACTTTTTTTTTTTCTTGTATACAGGTGCGTTTTATAGTCCAGAAAATACGGTAAATACTTCAACTTCAGTCTTCTTTTATCTCTGATACAAACTTATTCAAAAACTGGGCGGCTGGTCTCAAATAGTAGTTTTTTCTGTGTTTTCTTTTGTTACCGGGCAACTTCAGACATACATCAAACAGCAGTTTGAAAATCTGCGATCTGTGAGGAATGAAAAAAAAGAAGACAGACTTTGGCTCAGTGATACTTCTAAAGGAAAGAGCTTAAACTGCAGGTGGGACATTTTCAAGTTTAGACTAACTACCGATTCGCTGAGATCAGATTAGAGCTTAAGGTTAAAACAAATGAGACCTCTGAAGAGATGCCAGCTCGGCTCCAAATCTTTGACTGCGAGGGGCTGAAGCTGTTTTCATTTTCTCAGCCAAGTACATCACATCATGACCCGCCCAGCTGGACCCACGGGCTCACGTTTCACTGTACGGATCATCACATTCCTCAGTGTGTGAGTGAGAGCGTGCCAAAGAAAAAAAATAGGTGGTGCTTGAGGGGGGGTGAAGGTATGAAACAATCCTGTGGGGCAACTAAACACAACCCTCTGACTGGACGTCTGCAGGGAGGGTGTTTCAGGGTCTAGGTATCAAGGTTCTTGGGAGGTCGGACAACTTGACAGCGAAGCGCTGTCAGCTACATTTGATGTTACAGCCTCAAATACTGTATGTTTGTCTACGGAACGATTTGCAGATTTCGAGGCGGTGCCAAAGCATCTGCTCACTTTACTGCCTGCAGGAGAGAGAAAAATAAGTTCACGTTGGGAGTCTCCCGTCCTGAGTCAGAATTGATTCAAACCGGGTCCAAGTTTCTAGTTTTCCCTCAACAAACTAAGACAGACTAAGAGTGTGGCAGGAACTTCTTTTTGTTTTTTATTAGATGTTTAATGAGTCCGTTAGTGTGAAGCATCCACATTTCTGTTGGGAAACTGAAGCTTTTAAAGCTGTAGTCCATCAATATATAATATTATATCTGGGTTCTTCATTGATATATTAATAAATGAGTTGGAAGTAATTAGGATTTTCTGCTTTGTGGTGGTTATTCCTCAAAAGATGAGCACACCGGTCTTAATGAGGTGAGCTCTGTAATTTATTACAGTCAAAAATATTAGTTTTTGTTAACTTTTTGAGTGGAGTAAACCATCAACCTAAAAGTTTAATTTGATGAAAACTACAAAAAAATTCAATGTAACGAATTATCTAACTTTTATTAATTGATCCAAAGTGTGTGCCAAGTAAATACTGCCCACAAATCAACACCGCGTCTGAACTGGAAGAACTGTTGTGCTGTTTTACTCTGGCTTTACGTTGAAGCTGAAAATGAGATCCTTCAGACTAAAGGTTTTGCAATGTTTTGTTTTCCAAAGCTGGGACTTTTCCAGTGTCCAGCACAGCAAGAGAGCTTCTATTTTTTTATCATTTCTCGGAAAGTCTTTCTTTCCTTTCCACAGTCAGTCAATTTCCTGCTCAATCAAGTGCTGAGTTCTCAACAATGTTGGATAAGTTCATTTTAAAGAGTAATTGATTTTAGTTACTGGATGACATTGTAATGAAATTCCTTTACTCATTTCCTAATTTAGAAAGTAATTTCCTACTACTTCACTTCTTTTCCACTCATGTAGAAATAAAGCTGCACAACAAAGTAAAATACACAAAATTAAAAAAAAAAAGAGGCTAAAAAATGGCAAACTGGTTTTTAGCCCCATTTCATTAATTTCAACACATGAAGATGAAAAAAATGTAGATTCTATTGCACATGTGTCAAAGTCAAAGCCCGGTTTTCCAGATCCATGTAAGCTAAGAGATCTGTGCCAATGATGTATGGCTTTCTTCACGGAACACAGAGTTTTACATCACTAGGGTGTCATCAATCTCTCACTCATGGTGCAGAACTAAATCACAGGGCTGCTCATTCCTGGTCTTCAATACCACCCTGCCTGTTTTCCAGCTCTCCATGTACTGCTTGCTGCTGTTTATCTGGCTCAGGTGTGTTCTTTCAATCAGATTGTGGAAACATTAACAGCTGACAGGGCTTGGAGATCAGGAAAATAATCAGGGTGGTAGATCTGGAGGACCAGTTTTGAGCAGCCCTGGATCAACATAACCGGGTTAAATTACTCAGAGCAAAACAGAGTAAAAATATTTCATTTGTTTTTGCTAAAAATCACAAATGTTGTTTTTACTTCCACGTTTTGTTTGTTTTGTTCATATTTAGATCATTTTAACAGACTATATTTTAAGGAGAATTGTGTAATTTTTCATTAAAAAATGACGTAAAAGTAAAGAAATCTATTTAGTTTCTCACTTGTATATTTTTTGAAAAAATACATTTTGTGAAATATTGAAAGTTATTTAAGGTTTAAGTTGATTTTTTTCTGGAATAATATTCCTGCCTGTTTTTATTCCTAGTTATAGTGCAGCGGTGGGGCGGTAGACTCCTGAACGGAAGACTGCTTCGATTTCTGCCGCCGTGAAGTATGAAGCCTTAAAGCTGTTTGTTCCCGTTGGCATGGTGAATCTTGCCGTCTTTGCTCCATTGATCAGGGCTTTTAATGGTCACGACGCTCGCAACTGATTCTGGTTCCAGCAACTTCAAGTTGATTGAATCAAGCAGTTCTGAAACAGAAAACTCTAAGTTTGTGAATTTTGAGTCTGTGAATTTGTTTAACCTGCTTCTTGAAACGGGCCCCTGATCTCTCAGCATCATGCATAGTGTAAAACGGGTTGCTCATTGACACTAGGGCAGTGGAAAGCAGTTGATAGTTGGGGAGACTTCATAGTTCGAGAGACCTCTGGATCTTTGGAGACTAGGATTTACTTGTTTAACTTTCACAGCTGCTAAATGAAGTGGACTATCTGAGAAATAAACTCTGCAGATTGCACCTTTCCACAGTTTATGGGGTCAATTTACTTAATTATGGTGTTGAAGTCTCTATGTTGAGTACCTCAGGCAAATGATTACTTATGGGTTAGTTGGAGGATGATTTTCACCATGCTAACATGGACTGCAACGTTTGGATCTCATCCCTGGAAGTTCATGGTGCTAATGTTTGACTAAAACGATTAAAAATCAGAGTAGAAATTAAAGCACTTGTTAGCCTTTTTTAAGAGTATTCCTGAAGGTTTGACACATTTATAAACACATTATTATTGTGTCTTTGGTTAAAAAAAAAAAAAAAAAAAAAAAAAGATCACCTCTTTACCCTATTACAGTAAGAAGTCACTGGATAAAAAAAGGAGAATTTGTTTTGGACACAGACAAAGGGCTACACTACCAAACACGACATCTGGTTCTGAAGTCCGTCCACATGCGGGACATCCCTGCTTTCACCCGGTGCTCTAGCATGGGCTGTAAGTCATTTTCAGCCATCTGCAGATGCACAGAGATTAGGTTTCATGATCTGTTATCGACACAGAGCAGCAGTTTTCCTGTTCTTCTTCTGTTCGCTGACACGCCATGGACACAGAAACACACCGTGTTCCCGGTGGAGGTTGGAGTATGTTTGAGTCTTTCGACCATCAATCCACTCCTGTTTCAGAGACAACACTGCAGCTGGAACCCAGAGTGTTGGGGAGTTCTGCTTTGTGGGAGTGTGAGGATACATGAGATAATTCCACCGCGGTTTCTCTGGGATTCCTTCACTCCCGTGCTGGGCTCAGTCGGTGTCAAAGCCTCCATACGTTACGTCTGCTCCTGAACAGTGACTCATTTGCACATGCTGGTCACTGCCCTGTGAGAGAACAGCCACTGGCAAATAGAATTAAAGAAATCTGACTGAGAAAACCACTTAGATGAGTGGAGAAACATTCCAAGAAAGACTTGATGTCCAGTTGCCATGACTCAACTTCAAGACATCAGCTGATGAATGAGGACCTTCACCGACATATTGCAACACAATTTGGCTAAGAAACCCTGAAAGGAATGAGGTCATATTTGAAAACAGCTGGATAGCTTTAATAAAGTTTTCAAGGATCTGTGCTCGCTGTGTGTTTTTGTTGCTTGGTCTCCAGCTGTGAACACACCAGGCTGCAGTTTTTAGTCAACTCTGCTGTTTCTTGTTTGAACAAAATCAGGCTCACTTCTTAACCCTTAAAGCCCCCCCTCCAATGAAAAGCATTTGTTTTGAGTTTTTAACATGTATGTGTGGCCTTTTACTTATGAATAAATGTAATAAAAAATCATTTTGTTTTTGCATTTCTGAGTATTTCTCCTTTCAAATCTCTGTCAACCACAAACAGACTCTGTTTTTCATCAATCATCTTCTTTCTGCTGCACATGCACTAAACCCTCATCTGGTCCGGCTAGCGTGTCTAGTTCAGGTTCTGGAGAAGAGAAGATGCTGTCTTCACATTGACTGCAGTCAAATGAGCCGTCGTTCACATTTCTGTGGTCAAATCAGCCGTCACTGAATTTTTGGTGTGAGTTTCATCCAATACTTACGGTAGCAGGGCTGAGAACTCTGGAAAATCTCCACCAGACTCCACGGAGCTTCTTGATGTGACCACGGAAATGTGAACGGCGGCTCATTTGACCGCAGTTTTACAGGATTATAAATCAATGAAAGAGCATTTTGATGTTAGCTTTCATTATTTTCTGCTCTGAGAAACCAATGGATTGAACGGATTGATCAACGTCAATAAACATTGGAGAATGAGCTAAAAGAGTCTTTGGTGAACTGGAAGGAGAAAGAATCAGGATTTTGGAGGAAGTTCGGTCCATGAAGATCTGAGCTGACATCTGGATCAAAACAGTACGGATGGACAAAACCGATATTGCTGGAAATTTTTCTACAGCAGCGGTGAAGATTTAGGCTGGACGCTAGCGAGCCACAGAGCTAACAAAGGTTGCTCAGCTCAGCACCAAAAGCCACGCCCCCCTCAGAGGAAACAGAGGCTTCAGATCAACATGAACAATTGCTTTTTAAGACATTTAGGTTGTGGGACTTTTTGGTAAAACTTCATGATCATAAATAAAACACTACTGGGATTTTTTTTAATTATCATGGGGGACTTTTTAGCTCCAGAATTTTATCTCCAGTGTTGACAATCTTTCAAACATCGTAATTCTTCTGCCATCAATGTAATTTCATCAGATTCTGGAGCAGAGAAAGCAGCTTTGTGCTGACATACAACATTTTTACTCCATCAACGTAAATCAGCTGTTTCTGTCGAAGAGGAATATTGTTGTGCAACATTTTTGTTAGTTGTGTTGTGTTTTGATACAAAGCTGATATAAAAGGCTAATTTTCTCCAAGCCAAAATCAGCTGATTTGATTACATAAACGGTCAAAGATTAAGGCTTACCCCCTTTAAAGCAATTCACTGAGCACAGGTGGTTTAGTAGAGATTTTCACCCATGCCCTTCCTGACACAGCCCTGAATTTAATCCGGGCTGGGGACCGGCACAGGGAAACCCAGACCAAGGGTCTCTTGTGTTTACATTGTTAAGCAGCAGCAGGAGGGATCTTGTCCAAGGATCCACACTGGATGAAACTCGACGTTAAGGGGTTAATTAAATTTACTTCAGGTATCTTATTGTTTTCATTTGGACTTGATACTATTTTTTTATTAAATGGAGGGAACATTTAATCCAAAATATCCAAAATAAATAAATAAAAGTAACATTTAAAAGTGTATTTTATTTATGTTAAAAGTTGAGTTACAAAACAAACCAAAAAAAACTGATATAGTTTTATATTTTATAGCTGAAGACTGGCAAAAAAAAAAAAAAAGATTTATATTAAACTTGAATAAATGCTTTAAGGGTTTGATACATTGTCCACAGTGTTGGTTTTCTCTGTTATCATGACATATCATTTTGAAGCTGGAATTCTGTACATAAAATAAAATCACAGCGTGTGAAAGTGTTATTTATCATATTTATCCACTTTTTAAAAACACTGAGATTTCTGAGTGTTTTTGATATTTACATTTTTAAGCATAAAAAGACAGAGTTCAACCGTTTGAATTTCACTTGTTGGAACGTTTGTGCAGAAGTGTTTTTCTCCACCCCTGCTGAGCTCTTCCACTTCAGATCCTCTGACTTGTTTTGTAACATTTTAGATTTTATCCGTCAGTATTTTGCGATGTAATGTCAGGACTTCCACAATAGATTCTTGACTCTCTCTGTTTTCCAGTTTACAATCTAAACTCTTGAAAGATGTACGGAACTAGACGGAACCTTCTTCTCATTTCCAACTCGCTGTTCTCCCACAATCGGAGACTCACGCAGATCCATACATCATGTGAATAGTATTTGTACAGAACCCAGCCCATGTGACCCTCTGTCAGTGACTGGCTGCTAATGGCTAACAGACGATGCTGCGTGTGTTTGGGGTGGGTGTGGACCTGCATATTCCATAAGCTTATGATTATTTCAAGGACGCAGAGCCAAATCCCCACACATCCACTATGTGAATTTGTACATGAATGCCATCATCGCCACCATCATGGAGCTGTCTGCATTGCACATGCTCAGTAATGCTCTCACAGGAAGTTGACCGCTCCTTAGATACGATGTCAAACTGTGACGTTCAGCAGTCTGACCACCAGACCTCGCCCAGAAACCAGACGCTCGATTGATTTACACCATGGAGTCATGGTTTTGAGAGCTTTTATTGATTGGTCTGGTTTGCTTAGACCAACAAGGCGAGAATTAAATACAGATTTGCGAACATTAAGATTGAAGAAAGTGATCAAACATTGGATAAACAATGAACTACTTCTGACACCAATTTTTGAAGACATGTTGTTGTTTTTGTTTTATTCTGTATTTACTCACAACAGAACTTTATTATTTAATCTCAGTCTTGACTTGTTTCCTGGATTTGAAGAAAACGTGAGATAAATGTTGCATTTCCTCAAATGACCACTGGAGGCTGGTTTTAAAAGAGAGAAAAATAGTTTCCTTTTCAAAATCTGTGCATTATTGGTTGTGTATTATTTTAATAAGGAGGTTAGTGACCAAATGGGGTTTCCTAACAGTTGACTCTTTGCTGTGCGATGTATTTCCGCTTTCGAATTAGACCACTTACTTGCTTTGCCACAAAGTACGTTTTTCCAGCAAGAGGATCTAAACGCCAATTTTCCTCAATGAAATCCAAATAATAGTATAAAAATTCATTTCAGTTGATTAAAAACATTTTCTTTATTATTTTCAATCCCTCACTGTTTCAACAACCCATAGGATGAGAGTCTGTCAATTCCTTTTAAAGTCGCTAAATCTATAAAATCAAAAAAGTAGTTCCTCCAATTTACCTTATTAGTGTATCCAGAACTTTAGGACACAACCAGAACTTTCTGAGACGTTTCAGACGCTCTCTAAGTTCCTTTCTGACTGATTGGTGCTCGTTAGTTTAGTTTTGCTCGCTCCAGTTTTGTTTCCGGACTCATCTACTCTCAGTTGCTCTCAGCTGTTTTCTGTTAAATATCCCACAGTCTGGTTTCATCTCATCTTTATTAGATTAAGTCTAACCATTGGTTTAGGGTTTAGTTTAGTCACATTTGAGTTTGTTTATGTGAAGTTAACCCTTTAACACCTGAGGCATCGCTGACGGTGACGTTTAAACACAAAACCTTTAACGTACTGGAAGCCGCTTTTCTCCTTCACAATCTGACGCTGATCGTGTTAAAGGTTGATAAGTTCCAATAAATCAAAGAATATAAACTCTCCAGTACACGATCCCAGCTGCTAGAAAAAAAAACCCTCTTGGTATCAGTGGCTTTGGCTCACCCGAATTCACGAAACCAAGCAAAGACGAGACCTGTCAACAGGATGATGGATGAGGTTTGAGTTGCATCTTATTATGGTTTCTGCAGAGATTTTCATCAAAACTAAGTCCTTGTGGTAACTTCTGAAACAAACTGTTGCTGTTGGCATAAGAATCAACTTTTGATGACACAAATATTGATGGCAGACGACTAGTGCTGCCGCAAACGATTATTTTAATAGTCGACTAATCACCGATTATTTTTTCCGATTAGTCGACTAATCGGGTCATGCGCAAACTGGATGTAAAGCACACATCTTAACCATCATTAGCTTTAAACTAACTAAAAACTAGATATATAACATTACCTGCTATAATACTAAAGATGCTCGTTCGGATAGCTGAAGATGCTAAAAGTGACAGCTGAAAACGCTGATGTTAATAGCAAACTAAACGCCAAATTATCCTAAAAACTGAGAAAAAGCCAGGGTTAGCATGTAGTTAAAATATTAGCAAACTCCAAAATAACCTAAAAAAAAGCCTAAAGTAGCCAAAATAGCTGGTATGCAAGTGAAATATTTGCTAAGTGCCAAAACAGCCTATAAAATGAATCAGCCAAAACAGCTAGCATGTAGCTGACGTATTAGCTAAACTTCAAAATAGCCTAAACTTAATAAATGCCAAAATAGTCCAAAAGCCAGCAGAATGCTATCATAACTTTTTACTTCACTAAACTCTTACTCCACATAATATTAAGTAACGACTAATTGACTTTTAAATTAGTCGCCAAGTTTTTTAATAGTCGATTAGTCGTTGATTAGTCGACTAATCGTGGCAGCCATAAGACGATTCTGGTCTCTCTGCCGAGAGGCGACGTCTGCCGGCAGATACTTCCTGTCTGTCTGCACACAATAGAGCCAAAGAGACAGACAGACAGACAGACAGAGATATGGAGAAAATGGCCAGAACCCTCGGCATGACTGACCTAACTAAGAAAAAGCAAAACGGTGAAAATGGCCTGATGGAGGAGACATGTGATGGGCTAAACTCTAGAAAGCTGTTGCTCATGAGTCATGAACGCAGACAGATCCAGAACCACACCCTGAGTCAAGGGAGGATTGAAGAGTAACAGAGAAAACAGGAAAACACACAAAAGATTTGGAAAAAATGTACAGAAAATAGTGAGGAAGATGAGACAAAAAGTCATGGAAGAGGGTAAAGAAAGGAAAGCAGGAAGAGGAAGAACCTGAATGGGTATAAAGGAACGGTAAGGCAAAGGAGGGAGTGATGGGGAGGACATGACAAACCAAAGTGAGGCACCCCACCCTTACAGGGAGGGGGGGAGAAGGGTGATGCAAACAGAAAGACGGGATGAGGAGGAAACAGCAGAAAAAAGGAGGGAGAGGCCCGGCCTGAATGACCGACAGGGGATTTCTTCAGAGCAGAACCAGAGACGGGTCCGATTTCAGTCACATTTATTTTTTTGTTTTTTTTTTAGATATCACTTTTATTCAAAAACTCAAATTCTGCTGCTTCACCTGTTGAAACACTTTTCAGCACAACGCTGCCATCTACTGGTGAGAACAAACAACAAATTCACTCGAAAACGCAACCTCGAGGGATTATTCATTTAGTTTCATTTCAGTTCTTTAAAGCAACGCTCATCAGAACCAGATGAGGTGAACAAACTGTAAATAGAGTTTATTAAGGCCTACACTCTCTGAAAGCTCCTTCTGGCACGTCTCTGATGGAAGCCGTGGCATGATCTCCACTCTGAAGGAACGTCTTTAAGATACAGATACCTTTCTCTTCTGGTATATGATCTGCAGAAGCTATGTCATAGAACACAACACAGGCTAAAAGACCACCAGGAACGCATTTACAATATATGATCAGAGTGTCGCTTGGAGCTTAAATTTGATTAAATGTCATTTAAAAGTGTGATGAGTTTATTGTGATGAATGTTTAACTGTTTCTTAATAGATCATAAAATTAGGTCTTTATTTTATTTAATTTTCTTAAAATCTAAAATTATCCCCAGATCTAAGCTTTGGTGTTCTTGCATATTTCACTTTCTTGTGTTTGTTTAATTTTTTCTCTGAAGTAACAATATTTACATGCACATTTTGCATGGAAAAATACTTAAACAAGAGTCTGACTTTCTTTTCTTCTTTCATTTGTGAAAAGCTAGTTGTAAAATGTGACATTATCTAATGTTTTCTGAAAATGTATTAAAAAAGAAATTGCAAGAAAATAAAAAACAATGGTTTAATAATGGCCATCTTCTTTAGGACTGGATCTTGGGGGCATATTAATAATAATTACGCTGGTAGTTTTTCTTGATCATTTTTTTTAGGAAAAACTGAAGGTTATGTCTCAGAACCAACAAGCTTCTTTCATTGGTTGACAGGATTAGTAAAATAGAAATGCAAGTTCATGTTGAAAGAAGGTATGACAGGAACAGAAGTGGGCCTACAAACTTCTATCCGGTTTCTTAACCCGCTGTATCCCACCGGACTAAGAAGACTGAAATACTTAAGGAACAGAAAAACACAAATAGTCAGAAAATTTTCATAAATAAAAATATATTTCAAGTTTTGTTCCAGTTAAAGCCGATGATCCATCATTGATCAATATTTTAGAAGACAGTGTCACATTATTTCCTTCACGAGGAAATAAAAAAGTCCAGTCCAGTGCGGTGACTGCCCTGCCTCAGTGGGTGACCCCGTGACCTCCTTCAAGGGTCACGAGTTGTCGGAGAACACCTGACCCAGAACGGAGAGCCGCGCGCTGAACGGCTGGACGGGACAGGACAGCGCCGGCGGCGTCTTCCTCTCTCCGGGCTTCAGAGCGATGCTCTCTGATTGGCTTTGGGCGGGCTCCTCTGCTCGTTCGTTGGCTGCTTTTGATTGGCTGTCTGCTTTCTCTCTGGGCTGGGACAGGCTGAGCAGGACGTCCCGCAGCTCCTGGCGCTCCTGGGAGTGCCGGCTACAGCAGTAGAGCGCGGCCGGGTCCAGAGGATGAGCCTCCGTGTTGAAGATGAACCCTCCTGCTCCCAACACGCACTGGCCCCCCTCACCGCCCTCCTCCCAGGACCCATCCCCCTCCGTACCCCCGCCGTGGAGGAAGTGGGTGGGGTCAAAGAGCAGGTAGAGGTACTTGATGGTTTCGGCGAGGAAAAACGACTCCATCCTGTTGTCCAGCTGGTGATCTCGGAGATCTTTCACCTGTGAGGGAGGGGGGCAGACGTCAGACTCAGGAGAGCCAAGCATCACATGGGCACGTTTAGGATAAACCAAAAACAATGGACCAACAGAAGCTCTGCTGAAGGACAGACTTACACTGGCGTATCCACAGGACGTTCTGGAGATCTTCTCTATGGACTCCAAAGCGTCCAGGCCCAGCTGCAGGTAGGTGTGGTCACCTGTGGCTCTGTACAGGTACATGGCGCTCTCAATCAACTCTAAAACACACACATTTACATTTTAGCATAAACTGAACTAGAGATGGGCCGATATCATTTTTTCCAACTGATGCTAATAATTTCCCTGAAACTGTGACCATTAGCCAATACCAATAATTAAGTGTCTAGAATTACACAAAGATAAGAAAAGTCATTTTTTTCCTTTATTAGAAATAGAATACCCTTCACAATGCCAAGAGCAGTACAAACATACATCCAAAATAGAAACATACTTACAAAATAAAGGTGTAAACCCAGCTTCAATATTCAAAATTCATGTTAGCATCACTTAATACGTGCGGCCAAGATGCTACGTTGCTCGCACGTCTTTTAAAGGTGTCCAAGGCTGGATTTGGTTGTTTAAGGCACACATTTAAAGTTAAACTTAAAGTTAAAGTCCCGTTAGCTGTAATGCACCTTGATGTGTGAAATTTGTTCTTTGCATTCGATCGATTAAACACATTGCTAACGTCTAGCTTTGGGCTGTTTTTTTGTTTTAACTTAGCGATCCGCTAGATTTTCTTTAACATAGTTAGTGGTCCACTAAACTTGTTTTTAAGATAGTTTGCTGTCCACTAACTTTGTTTTTAACATAGTTAGCGTTCTGCTTGCTTTGTTTTTAACATAGTTTCCTGTCCACTAGCTTTATTTTTCATGTAGTTAGCTATCTGCTAGCTTGTTTTTTAACGTAGTTGTTTGCTAGCTTTGTTTTTTAACATAGTTAGCATTCTGCTAGCTTGGTTTTTAATATAGTGGTCTGCTAGCTTTGTTTTTTAACATAGTTAGCATTCTGCTGGCTTGGTTTTTAATAAAGTGGTCTGCTAGCTTTGTTTTTTAACATAGTTAGCTGTCCAAGCAGCTACTTTATGTCACGTCACGCGGCAAGACAAGAGGATGTGGTCGAAAACGACAAGTTGGAGTTACCATAAACGTCATAAATTAAGACGTGGGGGGCCCGAACCACATTGCGAAATCTGAAGAGTCTGATTGTTTATGTCTGAATTCCTCCCCTACTCACTAGATAGGGCACTATAGAGTGCATTCACCAATTTGCTGTGCTGTCCGAATCTACAATTCCAAAATCAAGTGCACTAGAAACTAGAAAACTAACGTATGCTCACTATATTAGCGAATATAGACCACAATGCATTGTGGTTGAACAATTTTTACACACACAAAAAAAAAATGTTTAAATATAATTAATAAACCACTTACATTTCAATCATCAGAACACAGTGGAGTCACAAACAGACATCGTGAATCGTTTGTATTGATTCTACTGCCTCACCTGGTCGGAGGGGGTATCCCTCCCTCTTCTCTACGGTGTAACCCTGTGGGATGCTGTAAAACTCCGGCAGACCTCCAAACTGCCTCCACACCGAGTAATAATTCTGAAAAGTTCTCACGGCGCTGTCCAGGTTTCCAAGCAGAGACTGGACAAACCACCCACACAGGTTAATGATTGTGCTGACAAAAGCTCTATAGATGAGGGAGGGGGTCATTTTGTTTACCTGCAGGCCAGGCCAGAAGGCCTCCAGACTCTGGAAAATGGGCATGGAGACGGTTCCTTTATGCATCTGCACCCACAGGTACCAGTCATCAAAGCGGGTGTAGTTCTGAATGGCTGAGTCATAAGCTGAGGAAGATCACATGATGAGGGCGTGTCATCCACACGGCTGAAGGAGGGGGGGACAGCTGCAGGCGTTTACCGTGGAACATGTTCAGCAGCTCTTCATCCTGCAGCAGGATGGCTCCTTTCACCAAATATTCAAAGTACGAGTCCACTCCGGCTCCGATGCCGGCGTCCTGGGCCACCCACTTCTTTGACAGGACGTCGATGTGGTTTCCCACCTGAGCGGGTGCAGAGAGGGAGAGGGGCTCGAAACTTTGAGTGTTTTTACAAAGAAGGATGCTCAGGGAGAATTACCAGCCCAATGTCCGATCTGGTCCTCCACAGTGCTCTCAAGGCCCGGCGGGCCACGTCTTCAAACGTCGGGTCTCCGGTGAGGCGACTCAGCGTGGCGAACTCCAGGATGAAGGTCCCAACGCCGGCGGTGCAGGTGACAGGCGTTTCAGTGGGACTGACGCCGTGCAGCAGGTTCACCGTCCCGTACGGCATCCCAGTGGGAGTCTGAAAAGCTGGACACATTCCCACAGTAAAGCTATGGTCACATCAACCAAAATGCCACCGTGTGGCGGCCTGAATGCCAGTTTTTGAGCAAATTTGGCAGATGGCCGCGTGGTGGCCGTGGGGTGGAACTGTAATCAGACAGCGGCAGTCGCATTTTTATATCTGTGCAGCGGCAAGTTTTAAGAATAAGTTCAAATTCAACAGCGACTGAATGACCTTTTTTTTTTTTAATCTTATATTTACATCTGAAATAAGAAGTTTAAGCATTTATGTGAATATGTGAAACTCAGAGGATGGAGGGAAAAAAGGAATTAAAGAACAGTTTCCATTAGTTCTTGTTAATGATCTGTTTGGTTTGTTCGTGAACGCCACATCTCTAATTAATTTGAGTTTGTATCTGTTTTGGATGTAAATAGTATAATTGTGTCCGTTAGTAGAATTTTATTTGCACTGAGAACGTGCGAGCGGTGCTTGACGGCGCAAACACACGGCACCCCGCCGTTTCCATTCACGATCACGCCACCGATTCTCAAAAACTTTGGTAGCAGCAGCTAATTGGGAAGATTCCGCTGATGTCTCCACATATTGTTTATGGAGTTCTGGAAAAGGTTTCAGTCATTTTGGAGTTTGCTGTTCTCACTGACTTTTGCTTTGAAGATGTGAATCAACAGCCTCCACACAGAGATTCCCCCAGTGTTTCCACCTTGACTGTATATGAGAACTGGACTAATTGACCCCTGGTGTTCCAAACAGGAAGTACCTGCTGGTTCCAAGAAGCTAAAATCCTATAGACGTCTACAGAGAAATAAGTAGCTATTACTCAGTCATTCCATTTATCAGAATAACCATTTTTGCTCTGATTACTGTTTTTAACGCGTTCTTGATAATTCGCGTTTCTTTCTGTTACATTTTTCTGTAGTGTAAGTTATTCAAGTTATAAACTGACCAATCTGACCCCTCGATGAAAGTATGTGGTCTCATTTTAAACGCTTGATAGATGAGCTGAGCTTTTAATGGAAGGGGTGTGGACTTCCAAAAAGTTCCCTCCTGATTGGTGAGCGGTTGCCATAGAAACATTGACTCGGACCAATCACTAGTCACTTTCACTGTCTGGCTCCAGCATGCCTGTGTGCATACCTCGATCAAATGACAACTGAACTGACTAGAGCTGGAGGAAAGTCATTTTCTATGAGTGATATCACACTCACTCACTCAGTCCAGTTCTCTGTTTATTTATTTATTTTTTTATTTTACAATGATGCTTCGCTCAGTAAAGGAAGAAATGAATGAAGATTTCATAATCTCATATTGAGGAATCTCATTTTTAAAGTAAAACTGATCTTTTTTCTCCCTCTTTCACAGACTGGAAAGACAAAAAAACATTTTAAATCCCTTTTATTCACAATATTTAACTAGCAGCTGCTGTGTTCTCTCTCTGCTTTTTGGTTTCTTTCCTCAGTTTAAAGTTTCAGTTTGGATTTTTCGTTTTCAGTCTCGAGCTTAAAACAACAGTTTCACATTTACAATCTGGTTTTGCTTAAAGCGGATCCTGATTTGACTCCATATCCTAGGACTTTCTTCAAACGTCAAAGAGTTTTTTTCTTCACAGCCCTGCATATATATACTGGTGGTAAAATACGTTTGTGTCTGAAAAAGAAAGTATTTGATACATATATATATATATATATATATATATATATAAAATGTAGATATAGATATGCCATAGCATTTGCTCACCAGGTATCAGTTTTCTGGCAGCTTCCTCGGCCATCCTCAGTAGGGGTCCTGAACAGGGCCATCCGGGCTCCAGCTCCATCCCGGCCCTCCCCGCCAGCAGGTGAGCCGACAGCAGACCCCCCACTACTGCAAACAGGATCAAACCATTTGAGTCACATTCAAATTAAGGGATCCCTCCTTTTTCCCTTCTCCGTTGGCAAACATCCCAGAGAGATGTGAAGAGAAACAACAAAACAGCAGACAGACAGATACTTTGTTACTACACACATACAAAGACAGAATACAAAAAGCCCACTGTCAACTTCTTTAGGCAAAACATGTAAACAAATAAACTTGAACAGCAGAAACTATGCAAAATAGCTTTAAAAGATATATAAAAAAAATAAGAGTCTGAACCCTTTAATCAGTAATAGCTGCCAGGTTCACAATGATTCAACGCTTTATTCGTGTTAGATCAACATTTGTTTTTGGTGTTTGTGTGTAAAGGATTGTGGAAGGGTCAGATTTTTCCTCAGTACGGTGGCCCAGAAGAGCAAAACACATTAACAAATCACTCAACGCAAAAACACAATAAAACAAAAAAAAAAAAAAAGAGAGATCAAAAACAAAAATCCAGAAAAGAAAATGTAATTCTTATAAAATGACACTGAATATAAAGAAATTCTAGGACAGTAACAGTAATTTCCTGAAAAAAAAAAAAAAAAAAAGAAACTGGAACAGGTAGGTATTGTGGGATATCAATGATAGATCATTTTCTGGCAGAAGATATTTTTTTCAAGCTTCAGTTTACAGCCACTGCAAAAAATGATGATTGTTCAATCAACTGTTTGTCACACTCAAACTTCATCTTTGAGTTTAGTTATTTTCAACCTTTTCCAGTTTCTTATTTTGAATCATTTCTTTAACATTTTATTTTCTGGAATTGTGTTTGTTTTCTAAAATCAAGTTTTATTTTGATCATATTTGTTTTGGGTTTTTAACTTTCATTGTGATCTTTAACATGTTTTTGTCTTGAGTGATTTGTTGATGTGATTTGACCTTCAAGGTAACCGTAGTTCTGTAAAAGGCGTTTGTTTTTGTTTTTTTTCTTGTTTTTAGCTTTATCAAAACAGACGCTGAAGTAGTTCAAGCCATAGACATAGAAAGATAGACGCCGCATCACGTGATCCTGAGTGAACCAGCGGAGCCGCCATATTCCTGGGGTCAACCTAAGCTAGGCTACATTCACAACCACATAGACTGAACCACTGAACGGAGAATCGCAACCGATTGCAACCATGCCTTTTGCTTGTGCAGCCTTCGGATGCATTAATCGGCGCTCGATTCAGAGCCGATCACGTGGAATTACATTTCACAAGTAAGTTTTAACATTGTTTTTGTTTTTTACAAGTTTTTCAAGCCACCTGAACGTGTAATCGTAAACGACGTTATGTGGCTAACAGCAAATATGCTAGCGGCAAAAACTGTTCCTCCCTCGTGTATTATTTTACTATATTGTTAATATTTTTCCTCTTATATAATTTCCGAGGTTTCCCAGTGAGGTGGAATTACGGAGGAGATGGGAAGTTGCGATGAGAAGACAGGATTTTGTTGTCACCGAGTTCTCCAGGCTCTGCAGTGAGCAGTTTAAACCGGATGATTTTGACCGGACTCTGTTTTTCATAAAGTACGGCTGCACCACATGGCAAAAATGACTACTCTGGAGTTTCAGAGTGCCAGCACACGCAAGAAACTGTCTACACAAGTTCTTTTTCAGGGGTTTTAGTTGTGGCATTTTGTGCACAACTAAGTATATAAGTATGTATGTTCTCATAGTTTTGAAGTTTCTTGTTTACTAAAACAAAATGTATTTCGTTATTTTTATTCTGTAACGTAGCAGACGTTGAAATGTTTATTGTGCATTAATGTCATAGTGAGGATAAAGTCTATTATGTGTTTGATTTTCTTTGTTAAGGCTGAACAAATTTCCCCCTAACATTTGAAACACATTATTTTTACTGAGATGCCATTACATTTTTTTTTTTGTGTTTTTTGGTAGGTTTGATGAGTTAAAATTGTTTTTCAACCCCTCTCAGATGGAGAAAATTCAAATAAATAAATAAATAAAATAAACTATCAAACTTGTTTTGCATATTAAATCAATTCTTTCTTCATTAAAATACCATAATCATATGATATATTATGTTTAAAAGCATAAAACATGTTTTTTTTTTAACTCTCAGAAACATTCCTCATTAGAAACAATGGCACTGCAGGGGCACTTTGACCTCGTCAAGATGGCGGCGCGTTGAGACGTCAGCTCCAATAGGGGGCGACAAGCGATGCGGCGTCTATCTTTCTATGTCTATGGTTCAAGCCTATGTTTGAATTCTCCTTTTTAAATAAAGGAGGGGTTCAGGCTCAGACAGTCCACGTGAATACCTCTGATGTTGGTTTCAAACACGGACGCATTCACATCGATGTCAAAGTCCACAGTGTCCTGGAGGATGGATGCCACGCGCTGGAACTCGGAGTGATTTCCTAAAACCTTCAGAAGAGAAAACCAGAACAACTCTGAACGGAACTTTGTTTTTTGAAGTTCTGCTGCAGAGGACTGCAGAGCTGCAGTGTGGGAACGGTTTTTGGGTTGAATGAATAGACTGAGTCTCACCAGCAGAGTGTCGAGAGCGTCGATCAGAGTCAGTGAGAAGCTGTGGGGACAAAACCACACAAATACTCATTATTGACAGAAAAAAATATTACATTTACAACTGTTTTAAAATACAATAACACAAGTAACTCAAATTAGACAAAACTTTTTAGTGATAAAATAAAAATCAAAAATAAAAATGCATTTCAAACATTTAAAAACTGGTCGGTCAAATCTCCTCACCTGCCCCAGGTGTCTTGTCCATCACAGGTGAGGGGGCGGAGCTCGTCATAGGGGAACGCGTTGTCTAAGTAACTGTTGTACGCGTGGTAGAACATGGATTTGATGCGCTCCCTGAGACATAAAGACAAACATACGTGTGGTGAGAGTTGGCTGAACCCAAAACAAATCTCCAGCTCTGACATCTGAATCAGACTCCACCCACCGCCACTCAACAACTCAAAGAGAACGAAAATCCTTGTTTCTAGAAGTTCCCAGAAAGAAACTTTTCCTTTTCTGATGGTCAGAAAAAAGAAAATAAAAGCAACACATTAAAATTTGTCATGCTGGTTTGTCATGGACCAAAACCGATTCTAAAGCAGGGGTCACCATCCTGGTGCCCTCAAGTCTCTTCTAAAAATAGCACAACTCACTTGTGAGCTGCATCTAAAATTAAATTTTATTCTGTTGCTATTTTATTTACTAAACTTGCATTTACACAGATTTAAAAATTAAAACGTCTTAAAAATATGTTAGAGATACAAGAAGTTCTGATAAGTTTAGGTGACCTCTTACCTACTCCATTTCAAAGATCATCAATTTTGTTAAAAATGCTGCAGATTTGGTTCAAAATGTGTAAGTTGATTTGTCTTTAACGTGTCATCATAGTGAAAATTTGACCTTTTTCCCATGAAATGTAGGAATATAAGTGATCATCTGAAAATTTACCAATTACTGAGACTAATAAAGTGCCTGAGACTTAAAGTGTTTGGTTCATTTTACTTGTTTCAGGGATTAATGAGGTTGAAGAACATAGAGGTGTATCATTATTCATTATTACTAATGTATAACTATAACTAAGTAAATGTGTTATTTCAAAATGGTAGCCCTTCATTAACTCAGCACCAATGAAGTAGTGCTTAGTGTCAAAAAGGTTGGTGACCCCTGTTCTAAAGCAACATCAACAAGATAGATATTTCCTAAATAGCCTGTTTTTTGTTTGATTTCTAATCAGCCAATCACATGGCAGCCACTTAATGCATTTAGACATGATCAAGTTGATTGGATGCAGTTCAAACCGAGCATCAGAATAAGTGACTGAACAGGATACGGCTCCGTGTCATAAAGCTGGAATCATCTTGAATACACGACAGTGAGTTCACTGGACTCTAATGACCTCCACAGTCAGATCCCAACCCAATAGAACCTGAAATGGATGTTCAGCCAATACATGTGCAGCAGCTGTCACGTCAATGTGGATCAAACTCTGAGGAATGTGTCCTTGATGATTCTGTGACACCAAGGATTAATTTGGTTCTGAAGATAAAATTGGTCCGACCCAGTTATAGTGAGGAGGACCTTAAGTGACCGGTGAATGTGTAAACAACTCTTCTGTCACTACACTGACCACTTTATATAAATGAGGTTTCATAAAATGGCAAAAAATCAAAAAAATAAAATAAAAAAATAAACAATAAATAAAAAAAAAAAAGCCATTAGTTATAACAGAGAACTATTAGGCAGAAAGCATTAATGCTGCATCATCTGAACATGACAGCTGGTCGTGTTTACCTGACAGCAGACATCTCCTGCTCGGTGAACTGATGAGCCGCAACATCGTTCAGGAAACAAACTAACAGAGCTGCGCAGACGGAAGCCCGCATGGAGACCGACTGACAGGAAAACGAAGCAAATATAAAGATGAAAACGACAAAAAAACTCACAAAACCAGTGAGTTTTTACGTCTGTGAAGCTTTCAGGAAGTCGCAGAGCAAACCACGCATGCGCACTGCATTAAGGTGCCGTGTGTTCCAGCGACTCATTTCATTGGTTGTGATTCTTCACGTGGCGATAAAAAAAAAAAAGATTCACTGATGACGTCCCATTCTTAAAGTGTCATATTTAAATGAATGCATTGTTGTGACTGATATGTTTTTGGATGAAATTGTTACTTTATTAAAAGTAAATAAAGAAAAATTCCAGTAAAAATTTTTAATATAGAGAAAGTATCAAATCAATCTTGTTTTCAAATAGCACTTTGCTACGGTGACCCTAAAGCGCCAATCACACCAACAAATAATTATGTCACAGATTAAGAAAAAAAGAAAGAAAGAAAAAAAAAAAAGACAAATAATAAACTACTAATTATGTATGTGGAAAAACTCCATAAACTAAATACAATACCAGAACATCAAGAACAAAAAAGAAAGAAATATATATATATATATATATATATATATATATATATATATATATATATATATATTATATATATATATATATATATATATATATATATATATATATATATATATATATATATATTAAACAAAATAAATATTTTTAAATAAGAAACGCATTATAGGACACAACAGATTTGATGATGACATTGTCCATCATTTTAACCAAAGGATTTTTTTACTTTGATGTGATTCTGGTGAAGTATCGTGACTTAAGATCGATCCAGGACATCTTTATCCAAAAATAGGTGATCAGTTTTAGCTATAATTTTAAACTCTTTCTCAGGATTTTGATCTAATGACTCCTAATTCTTCAAACATTGGGAAGCTACTTTGTTAGTTGTTAGTTTTGGAAGTTTGTAGATTTTGAGCTCACAACAATGTTTCTGAGTTGCTCCCACTTTCGGCAAGAATATTGTAAAAAATAAAAAATTACATGATGTGTACGCATTAACAAAAAGCTTTTGTTGCCAGGGAAATCCAAATGTTTATTTTAGCCATTTATTCTGAAAATTTTCCAGACCTGTTTACCAGGTGACAAAAAAGTTTGCCATAGAGAAAAAAAATTCTTTCCAAAAAGTTGCAGAAATTCTGGAAAGTAAAAGACAATCCAGAATAAAACAATAATTTAAACCCTATCTAACTTATAGATAACAGCAAACATACATTTTTTCCAGCAGTGTTAAATATTTTCAAAAAGAAAAAAAAAAGTTGTGGTTTGCAAGTATATTCTAAGAAGATTTAAAAGGAACAAAAAAACTTTTCATTAATTCAAAAATGTTGTAAAGTTACAACTAAAAACCCCAAAACACAAATAAATAAAACTAAGCTTTCTTAATGAGTCTTAAAATATTAGATAAAGTTTGAAAGACTGTCTGCCTTTAGTTGAGTATTTTATCAAAACAGATTTTTTAAACACGTAGAATTTGCAAATTAAATATGTAAGAAAAAAAAACTAAAATGATCAAATATTTAGCTATATTTTTGTTTCGTTTTTCCACAAATAAATGTTTGTTTTTGTCCTTTTACCCCACATTTAGGTTAGCTGGTAATCTATGTATACATTTAATATGTAACATTTAGGAAAGAAAGAAAAGGAAATACAGAAAAAAAAAACAGTTTTTTTGTCAACATTGTTGTCAGAATAACTGTTTTAATCTAGCTTTTTATTCTGCTTCTTCCCCAGTTGGCGTCTTGAACTCATGGAAGACGAGTCCGTCTGACTTCCTTCTCCAGCTCAGGTTCAGCAGTCCTTTTTGTCCGTTTCCCCTCAGCTTCTGCTTTAACTGCAACACAATAAATAATAAATAGAGTCCCAAAAAACACAGAGATTTCCCAGAAGTGTCTGAGACATTAGCAGCAGTGCTGTTGCTACCCGATCTGTGACGGCTACCTGATCGGTCCCCGCATACGTGAAAATACAAATCCTTCCAATAAAGTATTTTAGTGTCAGAGTTTGTATTTGGATGTTAACACTAATAATAGCCTCTTCAAATGTATATTTTTGTTGTTGAATCATTATAAGGCAGAAGGCTTAAACAGCTTCAGTTTGGCCATCTATTTCCAACGTTTTTATCATTTTGTCAAATAAAGACTCTTTTAAACAACTGATAGTTATAGTTATCAGCGAGTGTATACATGTATTTATTGTTGTTTTAATTGAATGTTTGAAATAAATAAACAAAATAAATAAACTAGAATAAATTCATAATTGAATTATCTGTTGTCTAAATGGCTCGGCTATCATAAAATAGACAGAACTATTAAAACATCTTGATTTTATTTTTATATTTTTTTATTATTCAATGAATTACATGTTTTACAATCTTGGAACAAATTGTTTAACTGTCAATGTTAATGATAAGAGGAAGTTTGCATATGAGGGTACCAATCAGGTAGGTATTACATATCAGGTAACAACAGATATTGTTGCACCCCGGTCTTTTATTCGGGAGAAGATTGAGCTCAACAAAATAAAAAAATGACAAATTGTAATATTTACAATATTTTATAAAGTTTGACATTCACCTATTTAGATTTGGCAAAGAATTGGGGCATGCATGTCCTAATTCCTTCACTCCCCACTAGATAGTGCGGTCGCTTTTTTCTATTAAGGTCTACATCTACATTTCCAAAATTGAATGCACTAGAAATTTGACTGATAGCGGATACAAATCCCAATGCAGTGCAGTCAAACATAAAAAAAAAAAAAAAAAAACATATGTAAGTAATTTTTTAATAAGCTATCCACATTTTCATCATCAGAACACATTAGATTCATAAATACATGTTTATGTTTAATGGTTTATTGTTCATGCTCTTTTTTTATTCTTTTTTTTACAAGGAAACATACATTAGAAATACTTTGGGCTTGAACAACTGGAACAGAGTGAAGAAAACAATTCTTATATAATCTGTTCCTTTTTCCTAAACAAAAACAAGAAGGCGACATTTTAACAGAAAAAAACAAATCTTCAAGACTTTACATTTCTACCCCCTCTCTAATCCGTCTCGGTCTATGGCTTACATTTACTGTCCCGATTAATTTTCCTTCTTGTATTTCTCTAATATCCTATATTTAAAATTATTTTAAATGCAGCTATGCTAGTAGTTTCTTTCAATATTGTGTCCAGTGAGTTTCATAGATTGACTCCATAAACTGATATGTCCGTCTGTCTCAGGGTTGTGCGTGCTAATGGGACTTTGAACTGTTTTTCCTTCTGTTGCTATTATCTTCTGAAATAAATGAAAAAGCTGATTGAATGATGTTCGAGAGGGCTTTTAATTTGGCTTTTAGCATGAATAATGACGTTTTTAAATCAACTAAATCTGAAAACTTTAGCAGTCGTGATTCAGCAAACAGATTATTTGTGTGTTCTGTTGCCTGTTTTGTTGATTATTCTTATTGCTTTTTTCTGTATAATAAATAAAGGCTTTGTATGAACAGATGTTGTGAAATGCTCGAATTGATTTGATTTTTACTTTGCAAGATCAGTAGTAAGCCTGGTGTTTGAACTGCTTTTAAAATCCAAGACTCTAGATAGTCCTGCACTATATAGTTTTTATGTCTCAATTTAAATTTAAATTCTATTATAAGATTCATAATAATGCTAACGAATTCATCCACATGTACATAAATGTATTATGAAACATCTGTGGTCTGGCACTTTAAAAAGTGCTATAAGTAAACTAACAATGAATCATGGAAGAAAACATCAAAACAAACAGGTTTTTTTCTGCTTTTGTGTGGCAGATTGATCCTTTTTAAGCTTAAGAAAATGTATTTGACAACACGAGACGCTTTGTCTGCTGAACATTTACTATAAGCAACTGAAATTCAGGGTTCATAATTATAGACTAAAGACGATTGGATTCACTGAGACGTGGTTTACCTGAGTCAGCAGTTGCTCCAGCACCACGGGGTCATTCAGGTTCACAGAGTTTCTCTGCAGTTTCAGATGAACCACTTTATGGGAATAACGTACAACTTTAGGGGGAAAAACGACAATCAGTCACTCATGAGTGTTCAGTCAAGATCCTGTGGTTTTTAAAAAAATGCAAACTTTTCATTTCCTCCATTCATCAAATGCTGCCAAAGCCAAACACACAGATTGCCTCAGCGAGAGATTCACTTGGAATCACACTTTGCACGGATGTTGCATGAATTTTTGGCTAAAGTTTGGGCCAACAATTCTGGAAAAACATAAATACTTTTTGTTGTCAATTAACAAATCCCAAATTATTTTATAAGTTACCAGAAGTTTGTTTACAGAAACCTCTTCTAACTCCTAAAAAAACCCCAAGATTTTAGAAAAAAATGACATAATCTATAACAATTCTGTTTAGTTTTATGTTGTTTTTTTTCCACATAAAATCCTTTTCATTGATGATTGTTAGACTAACCTAGACATAAAAACATAAAGCTGCTGCTGATGCTTTTGAAACATCTTTTTTTCCCGGTTTCAATCCCAGCAAAAAACTTTGAACTAAAAAGTTTTAAAAACATTTAAAACACAAGAGGAGTATAATTATGTTTCCTTTTGTGCTCTCTTTACAAACTTCTCACCTGTAGAACATCACGTTAGCATGACATTCCTTCTAAATCTGGTACAATCTACGACTCAGTTGAATAAAAATGGAGAATTTTACATTTTAAATCTCAAACTCAGAAGAAAACCTGACTTACTGTGGTAGCAAACCGATGCTCTGGCATCAGCACAGTTCCAGTTCTCCCACTTTCCCTGGTGGTCAAAGTTTGCCACTGCGCAGACTTCATCGTGGCTATTGGGTTGTCCATCTTGCCAGTTCTTAAATGTGGGCAGGCTCCCATTATTCAGTCTCCACGCTCCTCTGTACAGACCGAACCAGACGCCTTCTGTCAAAATCTTCGTAGTCATCACGTTCTGGTTCTCTGTTGGGTTTCTGATGCTGGCCAGATCGGTGAAATGAGTTCTGCAGTAGGCCTGAGCGTCGGGCCACGACATGGAAGTGTTGACGAAGTGAAATGTCTGAGTTGTTCCTGAAAGGAGAAAAAGCGCTGCTGAAATTGGTTGTTTAAGCAGTTTTGTTTTTAAGGAATTTGTGTCAAAATTATTGCAATTTTTGATTTTTTAATGAAGACACTACTCTTTTTATTTGTAACTAAAGTTATTCATAAATAACAGATTTATAGACATTTATTTAAAAACAAAAAAAAAAAAAAAATCATTTAATTCTCTAGCAGGCAGGTTTCCATTTACAGGCATCAATTAGTCGTAATTAGCATATCTCTTGTTCCCAATAGAAGTACATTTGTCACATAAACATCCACTTTCCTCCAAATTTGTTTCATTGTAATATAAGTATCTATTAGCTGGCACCAAAACAAGTACTGTATTTTTGTTTTCTGTATTTAGCCTGTGCAGTAATCGAGTAATCGGGAAGCGAGTACCCCGTTTGTCCATTTTTCACCTGCAGACCGCTCCTTTGCACCTGTGAGGGCAGTCGTGACTAAAGGCTTAACTTATCTCTACTTTCATTTCATGAAAGTAGATAAATAAAATGAAAGTGATTAAACTGACAAACGTTATATTGATAATCATTTTCTGAATCTCCAGGATAGTCATCTTGTCCTCATAACTAATAAGGATGTTGATCGTCACATGCCAGCTTCTGTTCACTAATTTCTACTTGGAATAACTGAGTACGCAAACCAAACCAGATGAGAAGCAAGTTTCCAATCATCCAGACTGAAGACGTGGAATAACGGACTTAGCTGCTGTAAAAAATAAATAAATAAAACAACAATCTGCTGCATACAGATGGAGTTGAACTCCAGAACTGAGACTTGCCTTGTTTGTGTTGAAGCGGCCTCACCTGTGACACTGGAGCAGATCGGTTTGCGGCTCCACTCACACGGTACATCATTCCACGTACCAGAACTCAACATTTCAACACACTGCACTTTGCCCTGGGCAAAGTTTGGTTCTCCGAGATTCCAGTTTCTGTAGTCAGCCTCTCCTGGTTGGTAGAAATTGGCGTCCTCCAACGACCAGCTCCAGCTGTTCAAATCGTTGTACATACCAATCCAGGCAACCTGAAACCATGAATCCCTTTAAAACCTCTAAAATATCGACCACTCTTCTCTTTCAACTGGTGTTTAAAATGATGTGAAGCCGCAAAAGACATTTTTTATTGCTGCGTGTTTCAACCTGCTAAAAGTCGCAACGTGATACCATATTTTTGACGTGTTTATTTCTTCCATTTACTGGAAGAAATTGCTGTCAGTGGAAGAAAACCCACGGAACAGAATAAATATTCATGAATAAATAAGTCACTGCCCGTTCCTCCATGCAAATCTTCTCAAGAGCTGTGATGTTTTGGGACTGTTGCTGGGCAACAAAGATTTTAAATTTCATGCACAGATTCTCAGTTATGGGGCGTTACATTAAAGTCCTGAGACCGGCTAAACCTACAAGATGCTGGAATATCAGCCACGTTTCTTCCTCATTAAATCTACTATCTCACCATACATGACCCCCCCCTCATCTTGGTTTTCATGCAAGTCAGTAATCGGGTTCCCTTTGCAGAAAAGAAAACCTTGTGCTTCACAGTGTATAAAGAGTTCTCAGGATGCATTGATGTTTATATTATGAACTACGAAATTTTAATCCCACTTTTTCTTGTGAATTTACTACATTTTTTCTCATAATTGTATAACTTTTTCTTGTATATGTCTTTATTTTTTTATTTTCCTGGTGGCTCTATACTATGTAGGATCCAGCTAGCCCAGGAGTCTGCAATCTGTGGCTCCAGAGCCTCATGGAGCCACCATGACGCATATCTCTCCATGGTGGCTGTCTGGCCGAAGAAAAATAAAATTACAGTAAATTTCAAAAAAATTGGAGATTAGCTATTATTTTAGCAACATACTAATATTTTAGGCTACTGTGTTACCTTCTGGAATTTTTAGGCAAATTTAAAATTTTAGCTTCTATTTTAGCAACATGCTAACGTTTTCGGCAAAGTTTTCTGAGGAATTTTATGCTAATTTGGAGTTTAGCTAATATTTAGTAAAATGCTAATGTTTTCAGCTAATTTGTTATCTACTGAAATTTTTTTTGATAATTTAGAATTTAGCTTCTATTTTAGCAACATGCTAACGTTTTTGGCTAAGTTTTCTGAGCAATTTTATGCTAATTTGGAGTTTAGCTAATATTTAGTAAAATGCTAATGTTTTCAGATAATTTTTTATCTACTGAAATTTTTTTTGATAATTTAGAATTTAGCTTCTATTTTATCAACACTAACGATTTTGTCCGTACCAAAAAAAGACTTTACTCCCATTTATTAAAAAAAAAAAAAAAATAGGTTATGAATGCAAATCCAAATTTCTTAAAGGCTAACGTAAGTCAATTCGGCTCCTTCTAGGTTTTGATCAGTAGAAAATGAGCCCAAATGGCTCTTTTACTCTTAAAGGTTGCCGACCCCTGCGCTAGAGGATGTAATAACTTTTAACTTGATCTGGAGCATGCACCACTGTCTAAGAAGGAGCAACATATATAAATTAAAGCACTGATAAAATGACTTCCTGTTCTTATCTTTGTATCTTTTGTTCCTGTTCTGTGTTAGTTTTTGGCATCACTCCCACATGGCGGTTTATAACATTTGCATTATGTGCCAGATGGTTTTCCAGAATGTGTCTCTATTCAGTCTTACTAGGTAAATGTATGAATACATTCAATATTTAGACTCAATATAACAGTTTATTAGAACAGATGAGACTCAACATTTTAAAGTAATGTTTATAATAAAATAGAAATAATCATTCCTCTTGACCATTTTTGATAAATGATTAAAAAGATCAAATGAACTTACGGAGCTGTTTGTCAAGTTGAGTAGTTTGTTGGAGTCGACCGTGTCCATCAGGATCTTCACGTCGGCCGGGCTGTCCACGATCATCATGTCGGTAAAGGTCGCTCTGCAGAAGCTCTGAGCTTCGCTCCATGTTTTCATGTCATAAACAAAGTTGTATGTAATCTTAGGGAGTTGATCAGCAGCACACAGAGCTACAGGGAGAAACGAAAAAGGGAAATTCATCTGCTTGGTTTCAATTAATTCTTGTGGTAGAAAATTAGTTATCTTTAAAAAAGAATAGCCTTCTGATTGATGGAAATGGTAGTTGGTGTAAATGGCGTATACTTGTTTAGCTCTTTGCTATCTTCTTAGAACCCCCAAAGCGTTTTGCGATCTTCCGATCAGAGGTCGACTGCTCCACCCCTGTCCCCACAGCCGCTTGTAGTTCTCATAATAATACAATGTTATTCATTCCAGTAACATTTTGCATGAAATGTTACATATTCCAATTGGGTTTTGCATGAAATGCAATAGTTTCCATTTTAGTGTTTTGGTTATGTGGTATGATAACATCCAAATAAAGATGTTTCTTTTGACTTGAGTGGTTGGGAATTCTGGGAAGTGAATGGTTCGGGGAAGGCCGACTGACTGTATAATCACTCTATAAATATACTGTGCTCTGTTTTTGTCAGGCCACTTGCATCCAGAAAGTCCCGGAGCTGCTGATTAAAAAGATAAATCAAGAAAACCGAGTTGACTTTGTTGCATTCTCCACAACTTGACGTTAGGACCCGAGTCGTACCAGCGATCGTGGCTGGACGGAGGAGCACAAGTGTCTGATCAACCGGAGCACCCAGTCGGTCTCAGCGGGGACCATGGGAAGAACTGAATGATCCTGATGCTTTTGGAAGGAAACACGGTAAGCTGATTTTGATCCAAATCGACTTGTGGGAGAGAGCCTCAAGTATTAGGATAATAGTTGACATTTTAACAACTCTAGGAAGTAACAATATCATTTCCAGGTTTTAAAAGTAACCAGACCATCCAGGTATTTCAGTGGGTTTGCTTTTTGAGGGCAAAAATCTGTAAAAATGGGATCCAGTGAGACGAAAAGTTGTAACCCAAAGAGTATGTTCATTAGGATGAAAATGGACAGGTTCAAACCCCACCTGGATCCTGTCTTTTCTCTCCTTGTGTGTGTGCATGAGTTTTCTTCAGGCACTCCGATCATCTCTGAACAGTATCACTTAAGTCTGAGTGTGTGTGGTTCTTTGTTCTTTTAGGGTGGCTGTGGTACAAACATAGACTTTTTATATGAACTGGACATAGCAACCCATAGGAAACGCATCACCTCCAGCCCTCCATAAAATCAGGCCAGAACCTTCACCGTCACTTCCTGAAACGTCTACCACCATACTGCAACCGAGTTTTCTCGCTTGTTCGACGGCCACACCCCTCCCACTGAAAGCGTCTCGGGGAAATCTGTCAATCAAACGTTGGAGGTGGGGCCAGCAGGCACTACATGCTTTCACCGAGGCGTCTGATTGGTCAGTTTATAGCTCGAACAAGTGGTGATAAAGAAAAAATATCTTTCAAAAAAATTAGGAATTGAAAGAAAATGTTAAGAGGAAAAAATCAGAGCAAAAAGGAAGTCTATGAGACTATGGCCTTCTCCTATTTGGAACTCTAGAAGGGAGGGGTCAAGCAGTCCGTCTTTATACGGTCTATGGGTATAAGAGTAGAGCAGCTGAAAGAGAAATCTGCTGGAATTACATCGATCGTGTAAACTATTAAAATATTACAGTAAAAACAGAAACACTGAAGCTCCGGTGTTAAAGAGTTAATAAAAATGTAGTGAGCATGAGTCAAAACTGCATTGAAGTTAAGGTTTGGACAGGTTCTCAATAGATGGGCTTCACCAAACATGGACATTTTCCAAACATTAAGAGTTAGTGTTTATATTTACCATTTCAATTCAACACTCATATTTAGACGTAACATTTAGATTTGACATTTAAATTTAGATTGAACATTTACATAACAATTTTGCATTTATATTTGCCACTTCCACAGTCCAAAAGCACACTTCATAGGTTGATTTATAGTTGTGTGAATGTGAGTTTATGTTTGTGGCAACCAGTCCAGAATGTACCCCTCCTTCGCCCAACAGGGTTGGCCCCAGCAACCCCATGACCCCAAAAGGGTTTCAGTCAGCTTGAGAAAAGGGATGGATGAATTAATGAATGGATGGCAGACTGGTGTGCAGGGAACTGCGGTTTGGCTACCAGGGGTATAATGAGCTACAGGGGGTCCGGGTGTCCCTGTGCCAGTCCCCAGCCCAGATAAAACACAGGGTTGTGTCAGAAAGGGAATCCAGGATAAAACTCTGCCAAACCAAATGTGCAAATCAGTGAAAGCTGATTCACTCTGGTGACGAGATATGCTGGAAAGTGAACAATTTAACATTTAGATTTAACATTTACATAGAGATTTAGCATTTATATTTAACATGTAGATTTAGATTTAACATTTAAATACTAAATAGCCTTAAGATTTAACATTTAAATTTAGTTTACAAAGGTAATAAAACGCTTAAATCTGAGAAAAACAGTCAGATATTTTTTTAATTGCATAACTTTGACAATTGGCGCCAATAGAGTGATAGAGATGAATTAGCCTTTAGGACGAAGAAAAACAATAAGATTTCAATCAATGACACAACACTTAAATTTGAAAGGAACACTTGCCTGAAGCCGAGATGATCAGCAGAAGAACGTTCTCCATTGTTTCTTCTCTGTTCTCGCTCCCTGAGGCTGTGACTGCAGATATTTAACATCTCTGGCTTTTAGCTGAAACATGCAAAAATCGGATGTAAAACCATTTGCATTTCAGACTGCAGATGTTTATTCTGACACGTTCAATAAAAACAAAAAGAAACCTAAAGGCGCTTTCAGAACCCAAATGACTGATTTGACTCTCAGGGCAGAAGATCACCTGACAGCCGCCTTCATTCCTACAAACGTTTTTCAAAGAAGAGAGCCTCAGTTGAAAAGCTGACCCCTCATTTGTCTACGGAGATAAAAAAAATAAAGGGACTTTTCCTACTTTGATGACTCCAGCTGCATATTTTGCTTCACAATCTCGATCTCAGACATCTGTGATCATTAGTTTTCCAGGTGAGTTCAAATAAAGAGAAAACTATTAAAGAAAGACGTTCCACATTATTAAACACCAACAATTTTAAGTAATATAAAAAGGATCTCTGCTGATAAAAAGCCTTAAAAAGTTGAATGACTTGAACAAGATATGAAAACCTTTGATAGCTCATGAAAACTTAATCAGTGTAAATAGATTTGTGGCAGATGAAGACAGGCAAGGCAAGGCAAGGCAAGGCAAGTTTATTTGTATAGCACATTTCATGTACAGAGACAATTCAAAGTGCTTTACATAAAACATTAAAAGAAACAATCAAAAGAAATAGTAAAAATGTCATTCATTATTCAAATCATTAAAATAAAATTAAAAGAAAGTAAAAAGATTTTAATTTAAAACAAGCATAGATAAAAAGTGCGGACGTAAACTTTTGAATACATATTAATCAAATGCAACTGAGAACAGGTGAGTCTTAATGAGGCCAGTCAAATATTTGGGATTTAGAGAGCAGCTGCTAAAATATCTTTATAAAGAAATGGGTCTGCTCATATTTGAAGCTGCTGGAGTTTCTGGAGTCCCACCAACATCAAGGTGTAGGATCCTCCAGAGGGTTGCAGTTTTATATAAACCTTCTATTGGACCCTCCCAAACAACACACACAAGCAGAAACGGACATGTATGAAGACTCATTTCCAAACACACTGTAAACGACGACTTTAGCCATAATCACAATTTTGAGTAATCATTCATTATATTTTTTAGTTTGGTATCATTACTTAAATACATTTGCTGTTTGACACATTAAAAATTAGTTTTAAATGTCACTAAATATATGTAGAGATCACTTCTGCTCTTAAGTTCCTGCAAGAGTGGGCGGAGCTTATATCAAAATTGTCTTTGATGTCTCTGATTTTTATTTATTTATTTTTTACATTTTGGTAAAAATTTCTAAAATGAGTTTTTAACACTTGTTTTTCTTTTTTAATTTCCGTAGTGATCTTGAAAATATTTTGGCCTCGATTGATTTGTTGACCATCGTAGCAATCTACCCACACTTCTTTCAGAATCGCCGTATTGGGCACCTCTAGTTTGGGCTAAAGTCCTCAATCTAGAAACTGAATTAAAAACATTTAGTAAACCATGACAGCAAACAAAAGGGGAAAAGTAACGAAATTCACTCAGAATGAATCTATTAAAAAGGTTCCTTTTAGATTTTTTTTGATGGTTACTGGTTATTTAATGGTTTTAATTGGTTTGTCCAAAACGTCTTGACTAAATATTATTTTCTGAAAATAAATATAACCTTTCAAAGATGGGGAACTTCTCTGATTGGATTGTAGGACCTCCACGGGAAGCACCACTGTGTAGAACGCACAGAATTCTTTCTCATGGAGATCTTTTAAAAAGCAGCTAAAGACACATTTTTAAAATTGCCTTTTCTTAATTCTAGTTTTGTATTCTGTTTTTTTACTCTGCTTTTATTCTGTGTTTTACTTTTTTGTTTTACTTATGTTTTACTGTGAAGAACTTTGTGATTTTTATCTTGAAAGGTTCTATATAAATAAAGATTATTATTATTATATCCTTAGATTAGGGCTGCCACGATTAGTCGACTAATCGATGACTAATCGACTATTAAAATAGTCAACAACTAATTTAATAGTCGATTAATCGTTACTTTATATTGTATGAAGTCAGAGTGTAGTAAAGTTGAAAGTTATAATAGTATTCTGCTAGCTTTTTGGACTATTTTGGCATTTAATAAGTTTCTTTGGTCTTTTATGGAGTTTAACTAATATTTAATCTACATGCTAGCTGTTTTGGCTAACTTAAGGTTTCTTTTTTTAGTTTTTTAAGCTATTTTTAAGTTTAACTAATATTTCAGCGACATAGCTATTTTGGTTAATTTAGGATTTTTCTGTTTTTTTTTAGGCTAATTTTGAGTTTAGCTAATATTTCAGCATTATGCTAGCTATTTTGGTTAACTTTGGCTCGTTTTATTTTTTAGGCTAATTTGGCATTTAATTAATATTTCAGCTGGTTATCAACTTCAGCGTCTTTACATCAAGTTTGCGCATGACCCGATTAGTCGACTAATCTGAAAAAATAATCGGTGATTAGTCGACTATTAAAATAATCGTTTGTGGCAGCCCTACCTTAGATAAACATGTTGATGTAGTGAGTTTGTTTGTGTGTTTTTAGAATTCTCTTCCCTAGTATTTTTACTTTATTTTTTCTCATTTCTGTTTCAGTAATACTATAAAAATACGTCATGACAGTTTCGTTGTGTCAAGCTTTGGCACTATTTAAAAATAGTATGCTGAAAATACTATTGAAATAAATACTATTTAAAAATGTTCTGTTGTAACTATTATTTGACAAGTCCGATTTACATGATCTGCTCTCACAGCGGAGTGGAGAAGGTGGAAGTCCCTCCTTTTCTGTTGTGTTCTTTAGGTGTGGTTCGCTCTCCTTTACAAACAGACGAAGAAGCCAGACGGTGTTGTTTTACTCTGTTTTACTCTGTTTGTTTTGACGAGTCTCCAACTGCCTCTGCCTCATTTGTTAAACTCAACCTGAACTCCTCCCCTTTTCTATCCCTGGTAAATTTGACCTCTACTTTTTTTTTAATTGGTTAAATCAAAATCAGATCATTGTTTCTTGCCTGCATGAGTAAATGTGTGTACTTCTCTGGGAGTCCAGTTTTTTATGTTTACTTTTCCAGGGTGGAGTTAGCTTTCTGTTTTGCATGTCCTGTCCCTTTTCTTAAGGGACCGTGCGGCCTCTGCTCTTGAGATTTCACGATATTTCATGATACTCTCTGTACATGTTTGCCCTCAGCGCTGTTATTGCTGTTCTGTAGATAAATGACTGTTTGTTACTTACAAGAAATGAGGAAATTAGACAATCAGAAAACAGTTTGTGTGACATCCTGGGCACAATAATTCGAGCATCAGTCCTATAACATGTCACTTCTTCATGACATTTATATCATTTTCTTAATCTTGATCAGATTTTTGGATTCATGTGATAATGTTTTCTGACAATCAGCGTTACAAATTTGTTACAAACATGTGTTGTAATAACATATACAAACCTTTTAGCATCAGCCTGGCTTTTTTATTCTTTTTTATGTTGGTTTTATCTCTGTTTTAAAATTGTTTTATACATTTTTTACTTGGTTTTATATTTTTTATTCTTGATGTTTTACTATTGCACAATACTCTGTTTTTGTTTTCCTTGTTTACACCACTTTGGGCCTCCTTGACTGGTGGTGGAAGGTTCTTTATAAATTAAGAAATGAAATGAAATATGTGATTCATTTTAATGTTTACTGAGCTGATGTGAGAATTTTTTCTGAGGATTAGAAATAAACACTCACAGGAGGCAGATTTCACAACTATGCAAAATATATAAGAAATAACACAATAGGGGTGGGATTATATAAATTAACTGCTTCCCTTTGAAGCAACAAATCGAACTAATCATTATATGCAATCAAATGTGTGTGTAGTGTATACAAAATAGTCTATTTAGATTCCTAACACGGCATCTTTGTTAATCTTTTCTTTTTTTTAAATCAATTTATTACTTTATGTCTGACATAGGTTTTAAAAATCTGTGTCTTATCATTTTGATAGAAGAATTCAATAATATCTATGCCTGAAATACAATCAAATCAATATATTTAATTTTATTATTGAAAGCAACAAAGTGAGATGTTGAATGATGAATCTTTCTGGTGGAGAGAGATGAAACCTGGTGTGGGGCTAAAGATTTCCAAAACAGAAGAGACTTCAATTCTCTTTTATGCACTTCTTTCTGTTTTCTGTAGACTAAAGTTTGCCAAAAAGACAGAAACAAGGATTTTTTTTTTCACAAAGTAATGGTCATTATATATATAAAAAAAAAACATACACGTGTGAACTTAGTTTTTTTCTCCATCCATCTTCTATTCATTTTCAGGGCCATGGGGCTGCCAGGGCTCAACCTTACCACTTCTGGGTGAAGGCAGGACACACCCTGGACAGGTCTCCGGTCTACCGCAGGGCCACAGTCACACACCCTTTACACCCTGGAACAATTTAGAGCAGGGGTGTCAAACTCAATCGCACATCGGGGCCAAAATCCAAAACACAACTTATGTGAAAGGCAAGACAACAATTTATTGAAGACTCTAAAATTAAAATTTTAAATCTTTAAAACTGTAACTTTTTAACATAAAGAAAAACAGGCAGAAGTGTAATTCCAAAATAATTTCAAAAATGAAAATATAAATGTGATTGTCACCAAAACATGACCACATTTGAGTGAATTTTATGTCTCGTTGTCAATTTAAGGCTTCCGGTTGTTGTTTATTCTTTCTAATTTTCTGAATAAAAAACTAGTTCAGCCCGGGCAGTATCGTGTTTTGCCAGAAGAGGGGAGTGTTCGACCCTGTTTTACAGCAGTGAAAAGAGTGGCTTGCTGTTTTTTTTCTCATAAATACAGAAGATCAACTATAGGAAGACACCTCTCTCTAATCAGTTATTTTCTATTTCTGGAAACATGAAACTGTTTTCCATTACCTCAGATAACACTACAGTTCATGCAGACACATTTTTGATTTATAAAGCACCTTCAGTCAAGGAGGCCTAAAGTGCTGTACACAAGGAAAATAAACAGACCATTGTTCAATAGTAAAACATAAAAAGAATAAAAAGTATAAAACCAAATAAAACAATTTTAAAACAGAGATTAGAAGCAAGACAAAATAAGACCAAAATAGAACTTTTTGGTTTCAATTCCGCTCACCGTGTTTGGAGGAAGACGAATGATGAAGACCAAAGACCACCAACCCTACTCTGAAGCATGGGGGTGGTAGCATCATGCTCTGGGGTTGTTTTTCTGACGACTGCACTGTGTCCACCAGCATGAAGCCCAATGAGGCATTTGTTTTATCATATTGAGCTATATAAATAAAACGGAATTGAATCCAGGAGAGAATGGAGTCATGTAGCAATATTCCTTCCCTCAGTTCGAGCATTGAAGATGGGTCGTGGCTCCAGCATGACCCGAACCACACAAGCTGGAGAACCTCCGTAAGAAGCACATCCAGGTTCTAAAGCCAGTCTCCACACCTAAACCCAATAGAAAATCTTCTATTCTTTTAAAGAGATCAGAATTGTGTTTCTAGTCACAGTCCAGAAACCTGACAGCTCTAGAGAAGATCTGTGTGGAAGAGTGGGCCAGATGTATTTATATTATAAAACATTTATATTGATTTTCTTAGATGTTCAAATACTTAATTTCAGCAGTAGCATACAAACAAATAATTAAAAAAAAAAAAACTCTTCCTCTTAGTTAATAGTTTAAGACTTTGTGCAGCATTTTTTTTTTTATTAAAAAATTAAGATGGTTAAAATAGTAAAAGATTATCATTTATGTTCTGCATTTTATTTATTTATAGGTTCAGTTTTCTGTCGAATTTTCCTCTAAACTCAACTCCCTCAGACACGAATGCATCGTACACAACATAAATATATAAGGATTAAAGAAAAAAGAATCTCATTTTTAGGACATATGTATTTTTAAATATATGTTTGTGGTTCTGTTAAACTAAAATGTTTGTTACAATTTTGCACTATTGTTTTCTTATTAATCATTACTGTATAATGTCATTGTGAATACACATGTTCTATATATGTTCAGTTTAGATTGTTGAAATTAGTTAAACAATTTTTTTTTTTTTTGCCAAAAGACTCTGTTCCATGTTTTATTAAACACTCAGTTAACAAAAAAAATGTGCATTTCTAAAATTAGTTTATTATTAAACATTTCAAGAAAAAAGTATTTTTATCATTATTGACGATACTAGCCCTGTAATTACTTGATACCGGATCGATAACCAAAGTCATGATTCCCAGTATTGCCCACCCGTATTTTGTAAAATCAAAGTCATCAGTTTCACATAATTAATATTCTTTTGGGCGTTCTCCCTTCTTTTAAATAAATAAACTCTTCAACTCTACTGCTCTTCAATAGTCTTCTGTTCATCACCTTCAACCATTTGTTTCAGGTCAGCGGTTCCTGTCCTCAGACCAGAAGATGGAGAAGGTTTTTCTCCTCATCGTCGCTGCTTCAGGTCAGTTCTCTCTTTACCTGGTTGGTCACTTTCTCTTCATCCTTTAGATCTGTTCTTACTTAAGGTGATGTTAGCATATTTATTTTATACTGGGATGCATTCACCTTTTAACAAGAAATAAATAAAAATGTCCAGGTTATTTGTAACTGTTGGTCATTTTTTCCAAGCTCCTATGATGTATGGGGATGATGTCATGAGGGCCCTTTTCTTATCACCCCAGTCGTTAATTGGATGTGTGCATTAGCTCTTCACTGTCGGCTCAGGGTGTGCACGTGTTGCACCCTTGAAAATTGACAGGATTCCTCCGTCTTCGTTTTTGCAACTTTACTTGCCCCGAACTGAGTACTTTTTTTCTCTTTTGCAACTTTTTCTGAGACAGAACGTGATCACATACAAAACCATGGACGCCTCTCTTCTTCTACACATATGTACACTCCAACAAACAGGAAATGTGCTGCGACTAGCATGTACTTTCAAAATAAAATACCAAATAACTAAAATAAGAAATTATTCTCAATAATAAGAAAGAAAAGTTATCCTTAGTGCTTAAACATCTCTCCTGGACAATATCTAATAAAATAAATTAACTTAATATTTCCAGGCTGCAACACACGTGATATTTAAATACCTGTCCGCACAAACTTTCCTCTGATCTTCTAATTTCTTCATTTCTAACAGCCAGTCTGTATACAACAGACATCTGTGGTGCAGCCAAGTCCACAGGGTTGAGGTGGGGTCCTTAACATTATGTGTTGCTCAAGTATTTACTACAACCTGATACCCACTGGATCCTCTTTGATCTTAAAAACTCCTGTAGGCTCCGTCTCTACTTGGTCATCCTTCGTCTCCAAGCCAGAAACGCTGTCCTCAGTGATAGAAAAATGGCTTTCGGCTTCAGTCAGACACTATGAGTTACTCTCTAGGGTGTTTTGTACGATGTCCAGTTTATTAGAAATTATGGACATCTTCTCTCCTGTCATTTTGATTCCCATCGCCAACATGGAGAAGTCCACCGGGGGCTAGCTCGATTAGCTTCAACATTGCAGTTTTCACCTGGTGTCAAGAAGTTGTCTTCTCGTTTTTTTTCGGCCTCCTGTTGCTTCAATGTCTCCAAATATTCAAGTTGTTGCCGTGACAAAGTCTTTTTCCAGAGCAGAACTTAAGTTTTGTATTTTATGAGATGTTTTTTTCTGTGTGAATCACAGATCAAACAACCAAACAGTTTTCCTCTTTTCCACAGTGGAGGCCCAGATCAGGTTATCTGGTCCAAATCTATGTTCTGGACGAGTTGAAATCCTCCATAACGGTGTCTGGGGAACCGTCTGTGATGACGGCTGGGACTTGACTGATGCTGCAGTGGTCTGCAGACAGATGGGATGTGGATCAGCACTGACTGCACCACCACAAGCGTACTTTGGTGCAGGAACAGGACAGATCTGGCTCGATGATGTGGCCTGTAATGGTAGTGAAAGCAATCTTTCTCAGTGTACCCACAATGGCTACGGGGTTCACAACTGTGTACACGGAGAGGATGCCGGTGTCAATTGTTCAGGTGAGAAAGTCTTCAGTTACTCAATAATGAAGGTAAACTTTGCATTGTCTGTGTTTTAACTCTTCTGCTGGGATCATCTGCCAAGTTACAGACAATTGCTAACGTTTTGTGGTTTTTAAGAACCATTGACGGGTCAATAACCAGTCAGTGCCAGTCATTTTTAAAGCTATATATAATTATTAATAATTAACTTAATTATGGTAAGTAAAGTCTTTAGCTAAAAATATTGTGTTTTTGCAGAATAGTGTTTTTAAGATAAACTTACCATTTCAAAATCAATTAGGATTTTTTTTATCATGTTTCCAAGTACTGTATTTTTCATATAATCCAGAGCAGTTCATATGTTGAATCATTTTGGTTGTGTTTACCGATGCAAAAGCAGTTTAGAGAGGTACACGGCTCTCTGTCACAATGTTTTTGGGGTGTTATTGTAAATATGCTAATGCAGATAACATGTGGTGGTGTCCAACTCAGTTTTATTTCGTAGACTATCAAGTTTAGAAGTTAAAGTAGAGTTTGTTTTAGCAGTATCAGTCGTCTTTTTATGAATTGCGAACAAGGTTGAGAGTTACAGGTGTTGTTAATATGCTAATGCGGCTAACGTGGCTAACGTTAGACCAGGAATGTCAAACTCAAACACACAAGTGGCCAAAATCCAAAACACGCTTTATGTCGCGGGCCGAACAGGAGAAACATTTATTTAACACTTGAAAACTACTTTTTTAAAACTCTAAACCCGTAACTTTTTAACATAATTATGAACTGGATATATAGCATTATGTGCGACAATGCTAGTGCGAATTCTGTAAGCTGAATTTGGCTACTGAGGATGCTAGTGCTGATAGCTGAAAACGCTGAAGCTGATAGCAGCTAAAATGATCTAAATTTCAAATCAGCCTAAAATAAAAGTAAATGCTAAAATAGTCCAAAAATCTAGCAAAATACCCATTTTTTAAACTTTAAAACTGTAACTTTTTAACATAATTATGAACAATGAAAATGCAGGAATATGAATCCAGAATAATGGGATGCGGACGAGCACAGAGCGCACCAGGACAGGCCCACTATGGAGCTGGAACTGGAGCGATCCTGCTCGATAATGTTGGCTGTTTGGGAAATGAGAGTGCCTTATTCCAGTGTCCCTACAATGGTATTGGAGTGAACGACTGTGGACATAGTGAGGATGCTGGTGTGGTCTGTGGAGGTAAGAAGGCTCATTGCTTTCATCGCATTGGGGTTTTCTGTCATCCCTGGAGCAGCAAGTAGAGATCCATGAACGTCTTTGTTTTCCTTGTCTGAGCTGGAATCTGGATCTAAACTGTAGGGCTGATATTGCTCACTTTTTTATGTTGTACCGCTAATGCTAGCTTGAGGTTGTAAGGATCTGTAAGCTAGTGGGAGGGAGCGTAAACAAAGGGATCATGGGAAATGACCTGAAGCTAACTTCAGCAGTAACATCACCGGCCTCAAATTAGATGCAAGTTTCTGATAAACTGTTGTTGCTCTTCAAAAACTGTCCTAGAAAACACAATTTTTGTTTGTTTGTTTGTTTGTTTTGCCTAAAAATAGCATAACCATAATTAGTAGACAACTAAGAACACTTTTATAAAAGATCAGAAGATGATCGGAGTGAGGACTTAAATCTAATGTCTGCTCGATACCACAGTCCGTTAGTAGATGGAGTACCGAGTACAAGCTGGTAGAAACTGGATTAAACAGAGCCAGGCTAAGTGGACATGGGCTGCAGGTGTGTCACCTGTGGAGATCGAACAGAAAAACCTCAGAAAAGACCAGAAGACAGTGATGACAAAATATAACCAGGAGATGGAGACAGAAGGGCAGGGATCTAACCACAACCTCTTGTTACTTCATTTCTCTTTCTTTGAAGAGTTTGTTCCTCAGTACAAAAAGGTGGTAAAGATAAAGCTGCTGGCTCCGCCCACTTTGGATATGAATGACCCGGCGGTGCAAGAGGATCTGCTGCAGCAGGTAAACCATGTTGACGCATCAAGTTAAAGCTCCTTACAGGTTGAAGTTATTTCAAGAAGATTTAAAAAGTTTTAATTTGTATTTCCTATAAAAAATTGTCAGTTGTGATTATAGACAGATCAACAGGTCTGACATATATTATATTATATTATATTATATTATATTATATTATATTATATTATATTATATTATATTATATTATATTATATTATATTATATTATATTATATTATATTATATTATATTATATTATAGACAAAAACAAATGCATTGAACAAAAATATGAACACCACTTGTTCCATTTGTCATTATATGAACTTAAAGATCTAAAACATTTTCCACATATGTACAATTTTCTCCAAAAATACAAGCCCGTACGGGTTTTTTGGCTCTTTCTGCACCTACTTTTTAATGTATTTTTATACCTGTTTTTTTTTTATATGTTTCATGTGCAAATACATTAAATTTAAATCTAAAAATCTAAACAGAAAATAACAATTTCTCTTAAATATTATTAACAAATCTATCTGTGACAGTGACCTCTTCTCTTTCAATGAGGTCATCGCTCCCACCTCACAGGTGCGCCATATTAAGATGCTGATTAGAAAACTAGATGCAAAAAATAGATCAGGTAGAACCTGATTTTTATAGTAACTACACAAAAAATTGAACACTCAATATTTTTTTAAAAATTAAATGCGATACATTTTTAATAGTACAATGGATTATCAGGCCCAAAAAAAATAATATTACAAGTTTTTTTCTTGTCAATTTACTACTGTAAATTTTATAGATTTTATTCTCGTACATTTACAAGACAAAAGTCATAAATTTAGCCTATGGCTTATCCTCTAAATTTAACAGTTACAACTTTTTCTCTAAAAAAATTATTTTGTTTTAATACTCCGTCGTAGCATAGCTACACACAACAGTTCAGTGAAAATAGTAAAAAAAAAAAAAAATTAAACTAAATTGTTCTCAAAGAAATAAGCCCCAATCTTAAAGAAACTAAATGAAAGATGAGAAAACTCTGCATCTTTTAACCTCCACTCTAATATGATATCCGTCAAAATAAATATATCTAGTGACAAAGTAGTTATGAGCAGCAAAGTCTTAATAATTTAGCTCATTTTGTGTTAAACGGGCAGGTCATTTAAGAAAAAGAGCATAAACATTTTAAAGTCTAAATGAGAGAACTTTGTTGTGTTTCAGTTGAGTCAGAAGCTGAAAGACCAGGGAGTGGATGGAGAAGTGAAGCTGAGCTGGAAGAAGCTGCCAGACTGAGAAGACTTTCAAATCAAGCGGACCTTCAACATTTGTAGATTGTTTTTTTTATGTAAGATTCCTGTTCTTGTTTTTATATTGGAAAAAAAAAAGCAAATCTATAAACATGTCGCTCCTTCATTTTAGATTTTCTATGAGCTCTTTATTTACATCAAATTTGGTTTGTGGGGTTTTATTAAAGGATAATCAAACAGAGGAGCTTCATTTTCGGCCCAGATTTGAAAAATGGCTGCTCAGTTCAGGTCTGTGAAAAGGATCAAATAAAAAATAAAGTTAATGACACTGGTCTCAGAAAACCTTTCAAGTGTGAGCAGTCAGGTGAATACTGGCCGCCTCAATGATGGTGTAATCTCTAGTAAAAGCAGTCATCTATCAATATCGTCTATGTAAATAAAGTTAGTTTGAATGGACACAACTGCATGTCAAAATAAACACTTTCTACCCATAATGCAAATGAATTGAATGGATGCTTTGACTGTTTGTGTTAGAAGTTGTTTACAAATGTTTTGTCCCACAAACTGGAAAAACTCTAGTTCTTTGGGTTGTTGCTGACTCAGATTATTTATTAGTTACATTTTTAGTGGTTCAAAAGAAAAGAAACAATGTCAGCAAGCAACTTAACAAGGGAAATTTTGTGTTTAAAATTTTTTTCAGGGAAAACTTGAAAAACAAGTTGTGGCAGTAATCCAGATTTAGAAGAACATGAACTTGAACTTCTACATGAGGATTTTTCTTGTTTAATAGATACAAGGTCAACAGATTTAGAATTCATTTCCAAAACATGTATGGTAATATGGAAGTGGTTAGGGACCCAAGGTAAAATTTTGATAACTTCATCACAGACCTTTGACTGTACATGAGAGTTGGACGGGTGAGGATGAAAATGTTTGACTTTTGGCTCCAACAAAATTAAGTTAATTCAGTTGCCATTTTTCCCAGAACCCATGCAGGTATTATTCTAGCCAGACGTCATCTGTGAGCAGCGATTGGTCCAAGTTAGTCTGAGTCAACATTTCCATGGCAACCATTCTTTCTAATCAAAAGTGAACTTGTTGAAAGTCCACAGGTCTTAGAATCTAACCTGAAGAGAATCTGTCAAACGAATTGAACCTGTGCCAGCAGCACACTTTAAATGAGGCCTATTGTTTTTATTGAAAAACTTGCCTCACAGAAAAAAAATCATGTAAAAAATGGGATTATTAAGAAGTTTATAGGGTTTTGGATTCTTGATCCAGTATTAAAATGTGAGTGCAGTGGAGTCTCTCAGTCCAGTTCTCATAACCCTTGTGCTCTCTTATGGGGTCCAGATGACCCCACTCTTACATTGATGTGTGATTCCTCCAATGACAAAGGTGGACAGCATTTTATGTCTGACACAGACACTAGCAAAGATTAAAAAATTTTAAAAAACAGCGCACTGTTTTGTGGGGTCCAGATGACCCCTCTTTTAATGTAAACATGTCAAAGAAAGCAAACAGTCAATGCAAGAGATCCAAAGATGCTCTAGAACAGGGGTGGGCAAACTACGGCCCGGGGGGCACATCCGGCCCCTTAAGCTACTTAATCTGGCCCTCCAAATTAAAATACATTGAATCAAAAATCCTAATTATTGTTCTATTTTCATTGTATTTCTGGTTTCTTCTCATGAATGGTGTTGTTTCTCTGGCGTTCATGTGTGTTTTTTTCTGAGTCAGAAGGTGATTTTCCTCTGAAGAACATCAACCCATTGGATTACCAAAAAGAGAACAAAAATCAAAATTTAGAAATTAAAATTCCCCAATTTTCTGTTTTTAAATGAATATATGTGAGTTTTAATCCAAATTAAAGCATGTTTTTCTCTAAATTCCATATTATCTTTTTAGTTGATGAGGTTCATTACCAAATCCCTCCTTCCATCTGCTCCTTGTCCGGCCATTATGCCAAATTTTAGAACCCTTTCTGGCCAACAAATCAAAAAGTTTGCCCACCCCTGCTCTAGAACATTGTTATTCAACCTTTTTTTAAGCAGGTGACACTTTTTCCTTCTTAAAAATCCTGTGGCACACCAGCACCCAAAAATGTAATAAAAACTCTGGCTGGGCGCTCCCTTTAGAACAGGGCTGCTCATTCCTGGTCCTCGAGATCTACCACCCTGACTATTTTCCAGATCTCCAAGTCCTGCCACCTGCTGATTGGCTCAGTCAGATGTCTCCACAATCTGATTGAAAGGACACACCTGGTCCAGGTAATCAGCAGCAAGCAGTACAGGGAGAGCTGGAAAACAGGCAGGGTGGTAGATCTTGAGGACCAGGAATGAGCAGCCCTGCTTTAGAATGATGACCCCGGGCTTACACCGCTAGCGTTACGGCTCCGATGCATGCGCTGCAGTCTTTACGTAGGCGCTCACGTCTTGCGTCTGCGGCCCTGCAAATCTGTTTAGTTTGGTTCAAATTTTGACGGACGCTGCAGCTGATCTGCAGCATTTTTTGTGAAGTTGGGGCTATTATCTACTTAAACCAGAAGCGAGCGAATGTAAAGTGCATATATTTTCAAAATAAAACAAAATTTCTACTGAACTTGCCGGTTTCAGCGTGTCGTAAACATTACGTAAAAATTCTGTGCTTTCCCATTATATGTTGACGAGTCACATGCAGACAGAGAAGTGTTCTGAAATGACTGTAGAACGAGGGTTTCCTGTATCAACAGAGCCTGTGGCTGGAGCCGGTGTAAGCCACCGGCTGCAGCTACTCCTGCAATGTAACAGAGCCGTGACGCAAGCGGTGTAAGCCCTGGGTTAGGGTGAGAAGTTCTGTCCCCGGAGAGAACTTAAAGAGCTCCTCCACATCCTGACGAACTGGTTCTGGTGTCCAGGAGGTACTTCTTGGACACGTCTCTGGGGAAGTGTTTCGGCCATAACAATAAACATCTCACTTATTGCTCTGCTTTTGTTATGTCTGTGCCGTACGGATGATCTAGTTTACCTATTTCTACTTTTTTACCCTTTATTTTATTTGGGAATATTGAACATTTCTCTGTAACCCTCTTCTTGAGGCCTTTTGCATATTGTTTGCATTTTCAATCTAAGACTGCTCTAAATCAATACAGACGAACCTTTGCTCCGCATCATTTAGATCGCTGCTTAATGATTAATGCAAACTCCGTCATGTTGTCTTTTCCTTTCATCGGCTGTAGAGTTATGGCTGCTGCCATGTTATGAGACAAGAGTAAAAAACAAAAAGCTGAACATGAACTTTACGTCACTTTCTCTTCATTTTTTTTTCATCAAAGTCACTGAAGGTTTGCAGTCAATTATTCAAATCAAATCAAACTTTATTCATAAAATCACTTCTTATGCGTTGCAAAGTGCTTAACATTTAAAAACAAAAAACACATGCAGGTATTACAGTAAAAACTCATTTCACCTTCTTCCATCCCCTTGTTAAAACATACATCCCATGAACGCTTATAAAAGAAACCTCTAAAACAGGGGTAACCAATTCAAATTTCAATTGTTCCAGTTATAAGAATTACCTTCATACAAACGTCCACTCTGTATATTTTGAGTTCATTTCAGTGATATTTACTTTTGCGTTCACATTAAGACACTTTTACAACAACAAATAGGGACAAATTCAGGCATTATAGCAAACTGAAATATTTTTTTAATAATAATAAACAAAACATATTTTTTGTACTAAAATAATGCAAAGAGACAAAAACACTGACTGTGCAATGATACAGCAACAAATCCCAAATTATTGTTTTTTTTGTTTTGCTTCATAACAAATCAACCAATCAGCATCCTATAACTGTCGTCCAATCAGTTCGCTGGACCTGCCGATCAGATGCATGATATCAATGCCAGGAGAACAAAAACATAACAAAAACAAAACTATAACACAGTTAAGACAAGATGAAACATTGGAAGATACTAAAACTATTGTAATAGATGCTTTTCTTTACATTGCAACTGAAAACAAATACTTTGTCATTTTTAGTTTCAGGAAATCCTCATGGTATTTTCCTCCAATTCATCTTATCTCTTTCATGTAGAACAATGATCTTAATCCCCAGGTTCACGGTTGGGACCGGGCTGCAGACAGAAAAAAAAATTAATAATGCTGCATATGCTGACTTAGATTATTTCCGTTTGATTTATTTTCAAATTCTAAAGGACGTTTTATTTTGAAAAACTACCGGATTCTGTTCAACACACCTGGATATGATGCTTTGATGACGTGACTAACAGTAAAGCGGCTACTTTGGCTGCTATGTTAATAGCCTTAAGCTAAAAACCTAGTAAAATAATAAAAAGTATTTGGATATATAAATCAATCTTCTGTTGAAAAAACAGAAGATTTCAGGGGTGTAGAAAAGCTAAAGCAATGGGTACTGAACAGTGCAGGGAAGTTTTCCACATTCCTAGCGAGATAATCAAGTGTAAATGAAATTCGTGTACAAACAAATAAGTAAACAAGAATTAATATCAAATTCATTCACATTTATTTTGATAAAGTTGTTTTTCCACATCAGAATAATCCACAGGGGAACATTATTAGAACATTTTACCACACTGTGTGGTCACATGACTTTGTAAATTCCACACAGACTATAATGATGATTGAACAGACACACGTTGTGATGAAACTTGGTTTGTTTTTACAATATAGTAAAATGAGCCTAATGTGCTTTAATCCATTTGGTATTTTTAATGATCGATTATCAATTTCCGTTCTTTTGAAATTAGTTTTTATTGGTGTAGATTGTTTGAATTTGATTCAATTAACAACTTGTTTCAGACACATTGATCTGGTTGGATCATAGGAATAGAAGTCAATTCATCAAATAAGTGTTACACCCCCCTATCAGAAAGCTTCTCTTCTTAACAACAAACAATTGAGTTTAGTCAAGGCAAAATTATGGTTTGGCAGAAAAGAGATAAGCTACAGGAATATTTCCTGTTTCAGGACTTGAAGCTGCTTGCAGGCGACCAGGACCTGAGAGACAGTAATATGTTAATGTATGCTGATGGAGTAAGAAAAGACCACTAAGTGAAGGTTGTTGCAGAACTTTCTAAGCTCCTTCCTATGTTTGTGAACCTGGATACAACATCGCCGCTGGAATCGTTCTTACTTCTTCCAGATCAGCAATATTCTTTTTTGCAGATTTGTTTCAATAGAGAAATAACTTGACTTGATGAAAGCGGGCAGCACTTTCATAATGTTTTGAAATTTCATTCCACTCTGAGGAATTCATGAAAATGAAAGTGAATTCGTACAGCAGCCCAATCCCTGCTGAACTAATGTTGGGACACACTCCTTGTGGTTCACTCCATCAGAGTATTAAGGACAAAAAGTGTGTTTTCATACTTGATTTCCAGGTACAGAATAAAGGAAAATGAGCTGAAACAGGCAGATTCTGAAATGACATTCTCAGAACTGTATAAAAAATGTTTACAGTAAGTTTGACGTCTTCAACAACCACAGTCAGAATAAAATAAGTCCTTATAAAAATTCTCCATGTACGTCCAAACTGAATGTCAGTCGGGTGTAGAATAAAACATGTTGCCTTATGTTACATCCTGTCAACATTTCTACTCGATGTTCGTAGATAAAATCATGTCGTCCGACGTTGAAGGTGACGAGTTATTATAATGTAACTCTGGGAACAAACTGCTTACTTTATGTTTTTAGCTCAGACATGAATTGTTACATCAACTATGCAAACTAAAATCATTAGAAATGTTTTGACTGTCCATTACATCAAAGTATACACTTATGTAAATAGCTGTGTGTTCAAGACCTTCAACCATTTGCTTCAGGTCAGCAGTCGACGTCTGGTAGAGCAGATGAGGAGAAACAAGGATGGAAATGTTTTTTCTGCTCATCATGGCTGCAACAGGTCAGTTCTCTCTGTTACTCAGAAGTTTTTTACCCAGAATTTATTGTCAAAACACACTTTTGTGAGATTTTTTTTTCTTCATCCTTATGTTAGAGGACCATTCTTAGTTTTGGTGTTAGGATATTTTTCATTCTGGGATTCTATCAGGTGCGCATCAAAACTTGACAAGGTTCATCATTTCTGTTTGTGACTTTTCCCAATTTTTCAGGGAAGGACAAATGTTTTTAAAGCACTCTTAGTTAAAGATCTGGGCAGAAAAATAGGAACCCAGACCCTCGTGGAGGCTGCTGCACTGATGGTATATGACCAAACTGAAAAAGAAGACATGAAAGCGATTACAAAGATATGTAAATGTTCATTTAAAACATTTTTAAATGAGATTTAAAAATCAGAATATCACATTGTCTGTTTTTAAATATTAATTTGAAAAATAAAGCACAAAATAAGTATTTAGTCTCTAACAAAAGTTCATCTCAATACATTGTAATATATTTCTCGTAGGCAATGACAGAGGTCAAATATTTTCTGCAGGTCTCCACGAGGTTTTCACACACTCTAGCTGGTATTTTGGTCCATTCTTCATGGCGGCATGAAGTGCAAAAATCAATCAATTCCATCGAAGCAAAAACATTATAATGATGATTAAAAAAGCAAAAAAAAAAAAAAAAGATAAAAAAAAACGCATTTCATTACAAAAATAAAGCTAAATTGCAAAAACAAAAAAGATATTTTAGAAAACCTTTTTTTTTTTTTTTCCAGAAAACAAAATTACATCTCGGAAAAGCAAAAGCCAATGAGAGACCAGAAAATGTAGGGACTATGGGACATTGCTGATTGGATGATGATATTCAGTATTCCTTTATGTCAAATAGCGTTTGGTTAAAATAATGGAAAAATCTCAACATCTCATCAGCAATATCCAATAGTACCTACCTCTTCAGATTTCTTGTTTCCTCATTATTTAACATTTTATTTTGATTTTTGTAAATTAGTTTTTATTTCTGAATTGTTTTTTTCTTTTTAACGGAAACCATTTTTTGCATCTGGATTCTGCAGACTCCTCAGGATAAATTTCTGAGGAGCTGAATCTTCTGAATAGTTTAAACATCTGTTGATTAAGAACCTCTTTAAGCAAAAAAAACGAAACAAATAAAAAAGCATTAAAACAAATAGAAAACTATTCATAGAGGGATGGTGTCAAATAAAGGCCAAACAAAAGGGACACCGGGTAAGTCTTAAAAGTTTTTGAACAAATATTTAACCCAACTAAATCTAAAAATAGTGAAGGGGTCTGTAGATGGCTGCAATGTTGTGACTCCCAGCAGCTTTTATATCCTTTGTGAGGCAGGCCGGGTCTGCCCAGAGTGTGGAGATTCTAGATCCGTCTGTTTAGGCGGACTGCGTGGAGAAAGAGCCAACATTTATTCAAGTCAATACTTCAGTTGTCAATATGGAGTCATCAGCATAGTGCGGAAGCCAACAAACAAAACGTAGCAGTAAAAGAGTTCCTCTAATGACATCATGTTAAAGTCCCACTCCAGTCCGGCATTGATTCATCGTCAAAGCATTTCCAGTCGTCTTTCAATTATGCTGTTTTTAACCAAATTCAGAATTTTTTATTATTTTTCTAGGAGATAGTATGAAAGTAATGTTGTGTTCTGTGTGAATCACTGATCAAACAGGAGTTCTCTTTTCCACAGTGGATGCCCAAATCAGGTTAATTGGTCCCAGTCAGTGTTCTGGAAGAGTGGAATTCTTCTACAACGGTGTCTGGGGAACCGTCTGTGATGACGGCTGGGACTTGACCGATGCTGCAGTGGTCTGCAGACAGATGGGATGTGGACCAGCAGTGAGTGCACCACCACTAGCATACTTTGGTGCAGGAACAGAACAGATCTGGCTCGATGATGTGATCTGTACAGGAAGTGAAAGCGATCTTTCTCAGTGTACCCACAATGGCTACGGGGTTCACAACTGTGGCCATACCGAGGACGCTGGGGTCATTTGTGCAGGTGAATAAGCATTTAGTTACCAAATCATGTAGGTACAGCTTGTATTGTTTTTGAGGCATGTGTTTTTGGGTGTTTAATAATATAATTGTGTGAATGCTTAACAAGTATTCACAATATAATGATTCTGCTGCTCCTTTCTGTATGTTTTTCGGCATGTAAAAACTAATTTACACTCTCAGCAATTTTAGCAATCTTGGTATCAAAACGTTTAGCTTATTCTGGAAATTAATGTTTTTATTTTTGGTATTCATAAAATTATTTTTTTTAAATATTGAGCAAAATATGCCCCATAGGAAATGAATGAGAAAGTCTAATTTCAAGTAGACTAGCAACAAGCGTTTCAATTTATTAATGGGCTATATTTTAGCCTTTTATAGCAATTTTCAAAAGATGAAGTTTAGCAAATAGTTTAGTAACACGCTATTGTTTTAGCTAATTTGTTATCTACTGGAGTTTTTAGGCTAATTTAGAGTTTCTCTTATATTTTAGCAACAGGCTAAGATGTTTGAATAATTACGTTTACAGAGGAATTTCCTCCTTTTTTTGAGTTTAGCTAATATTTAATGTGCTAGCTTTATTTTAGCAAAATTGGGATCTATTGAGATTGTTTTATGCTAATTTAGAGTTTAGCTAATATTTAGCAACATGCTAACGTTTTTGGCTAATTTGTTATCTACTGAGGTTTTTATATGCTAATTTAGAGTTTAGCTTCTACTTTATCAAATGACTAACATTTTTGAAGTATCAACTAAGGTTTTTTGGCTAATTTGGAGTTTAGCTCATATTTAAGCAACACACTAAATATTTTTGCAAAATTGCCTTGTATTAGCAATTTTGCTACAAATTTTTCATGAATTTTGGTCAGCTTCAGCGTACTTTCATGGTTCTTCAATTTTCCAGTATTTAAGCAAATTAGCAAAAAAGCTATTTTGCAAATAATTTTGCATTTTCGGCAACTAAAATAAATTGTGTCACCATCTTCAGCAAAAAGCCTCAGCACCTTCAACTATTATACTTTCAGCAAAAGTATTACACTAGCATTATCACAGGTCATGCAACTTTTTTAGATAATGTTTTTTTTTTTTTTTTGGTTTCCTGTAGCTTCTTTGTCTCTAAACATTTAGTTGCCATGTCATATTTTTTTTCAGAGCAGAATTTTCTCCAGGTTAAATGGTGAGATTCGTGATGGGATGAGATTTCTCCAAAGTGTTAACAACCTGCTAAAGTTTACTGTCTTTTAAAATCAAAAGAAGACAATGTTTTTTTTCTTTGAGTCACCGATGAAACATCAAAATAGTTTTTTTTCTGTTTTCTACAGAGATCAGGTTATCTGGTCCAAGTGTATGTTCTGGAAGAGTGGAGGTCATCCATGACGGTGTCTGGGGAACCATCTGTGATAACGGCTGGGACTTGACCGATGCTGCAGTGGTCTGCAGACAGATGGGATGTGGACAAGCAATGAGTGCACCACCACTAGCATACTTTGGTGCAGGAACAGAACAGATCTGGCTTGATGATGTGAGCTGTACAGGAAGTGAAAGCGATCTTTCTCAGTGTACCCACAATGGGTACGGGGTTCATAACTGTGGCCATGACGAGGACGCTGGGGTCATTTGTTCAGGTGAAAAAGCATTTAGTTACCAGTTTGTATTGTTTTTGAGGTGTGTGTTTTTAAGTTTGTTTCCAAATCTTGTCGTAATTGATTTAAGACTTGAGCAAAAGACAACATGGATAATCAGGTGACAGTGTTAGTTGCATTCATCTGTAGGGAGGGGCTGTTGGTTTGTTGTCCCAGGACCTCTGCTAAATGTGGTTAATGAAGTTAATTAGCCAATGTCTTCAGACTAAGTCGAAAGACTCATCTTATTATACCTTTTTGACAAACTTAAAAAAATGTTTAGTTGGCTTAAATTAAATTTTAGGTGTTTGATAATATAATTGTGTGAATGCTTAATAAGTATTTACAATATAGTGATTCTGCTGCTCCTTTCTGTATGGTTTTCGGCATGTAAAAAATCATTCACACTTTCAGCAATCTTGGTATCAAAACGGTCAGCTTATGCTTGTATCTTTGGTATTCACAAATTTATTATTTTTTTTAAATATTGAGAAAAACTGATGAATCAACAAAACAGTTTTTTTCTCTTTTCCACAGAGATCAGGTTAACAGGTCCAGAACTATGTTCTGGACGAGTAGAAGTCCTCCATGACGGTGTCTGGGGGACCGTCTGTGATAACGGCTGGGACATGACTGATGCTGGAGTGGTCTGCAGACAGCTGGGATGTGGATCAGCACTGACTGCACCGCCACAAGCATACTTTGGTGCAGGAACAGGACAGATCTGGCTCGATTACGTGGCCTGTACAGGAAGTGAAAGCGATCTGCTTCAGTGCACCCACAGTGGATATGGAATTAATAGCTGTGTACACGGAAATGATGCTAGTGTCACTTGTGGAGGTGAGAAAGTGTTATGAAAGGAAACTGCATTGTTTTGAGGCTTGTGTTTTCAAGCTGTTGTCTGAATCCTGTCACCCTATAACTGTTAAATGCTAAGTGGGAACACAGAAACTTTAATGACAGCTGTTAAACCATTGCATCACACATGATTTTCTTTTTTAATTAAATCATTTCAATTGTGTTTTTCAACATTAGATTTTTTTTTTTATTAAAGATGTTATGATTTTGACCTCGATAAAGTTGGAAATGCAATCCATCCTATTCTTCAATTCGCCAAAGGGATGTGTTTGAGTCCACAGGATGGGCTGTAAATTAGGAATATTTACTTGCTTAATTAAGCCAGCACTAAACGGGGAAATTTGGCAATACCTGGAGTGTGCTGGTACATGCAAGGATGTTTTAAAAAGGCTTTTTATTTTATAAGAATATTTTAACGTGCAGTTTGAAAATTCTTCTAAGGGCTGACACTTGACTTAAAAAAAATGTGCATAAACAATTTTTTCTCTACATGCTCACATGGTGATATATTATTTTTGTTTTTAATTAATAAAATCAAATCTAAAATTCAGATTGATAAAATAAATAGTAAATTAAATAAAACATTTACCCCCCAAAAATCATAATTGTATTAATACCACAGATTAGTGGACAGAAATATATTTCACTATTATAACACATCTTATAATGGAAGGTGAAGCACCTGACCGCACATCCCATAGTGAGAAGACAGCCTCAGTTTTAGGTCATACATTGAGCAAAATCTTAACAGTTTTATTGGGTGATGTCATTCCATGACTAGCCCTCCTTTGTAATAAACAAAGTTAAAATCAAGTAGTGTAACCCAATGAAGTATAAACACATTTTTTTTTTTATTTTCAAAGATCTAACTTTCAAGAAGGTGGTGAAGATGAAGTTTCTGACTCCGCCCTCTTTGGATCTGAATGACCCTGCGGTGCAGGAAGACCTGCTGCAGCAGGTAAACCATGCCGAGGCATCAAGTCAAAGATTAAATATTAAATATGATTAAATAATAATGATTAACGTCGGTAGATCTTCGCGCCACTTTTCTCCTTGCTGATCGTGTTAACAATTAAAAAATTACTGTGAATAAAGGAACACAAACACTGGAGCTCTGGTGTTAAATGGTTAAGTAATATCTTTAAGGCTGACATTGATGACCTGCCACCGGTAGCAGACGGTACCGGCATCCCCATTGAAAACATATTTATGAGCAGGATAGCCTTAATAATTGAGCTTATTTTGTGTTTAAATGGGAAGATCATTTTAAAAGAAAACACAAACATTTTAAAGTCTAAATGAGAGAATTTTGCTGTTTTTGTGTTTCAGTTGAGTCAGAAGCTGAAGGACCAGGGAGTGGATGGAGAAGTGAAGCTGAGCTGGAGGAAGCTGCCAGGCTGAGAACTTTCAAACAGGAGAGCTTTTCAAATCAAGCCGAGATTTAACATTTGTTTCTTCATTTCACAATGGAAAAAAATCAATATACATGTTGCTCCTTCATTTATCAAGCTATTCTTAAACCTTTCAGAGTAAACTACCGTATCTTCCGCACTATAAGGTACACTTAAGTCTAAAGTTTTTCAAAAATCAGCCGTGCACCTAACAATCTGGTGTGTCTTTTGTGTGTTCCAAGTTCCAAAATCTTCTTGCGTAACTTTGGGAAGTCTTTGCTTGATTGACTGTCAAACCATGAGTAAGGATTGGAAGGGGCTGGTGCTCGGGGAGCAGGTTTTTAGAGGAATGTTCAGAAATGCGTGAATGAAGCCAAAAATCACGCTGAGGTTGTTTTTAACAATTTAATTCGCTCAAAAATGTTGATTGTGCACATAGGCCCTTTAATAGGTTTTCCATAGCAGCACACTTATTTACAACAAATTTAGAATGGGATTCAGAACATTTGAGTTTATTGTGTTTTTTTAATTCAAATAAAACTGTAAAAAAAATAATCTAAGCCGTGTCAACTTTATAAACCAGTGCAAAGTAAAATAAAAGTTTCTACAGTCTGAACAGATGTCGAGTCTTTTACTAAAAGAGAATATTTAAACTGACAATTATACATAAAGGAAACATATTCTACAACATAGAGATTGATTTTATTAATTGCATAAGAAGATGTCATGATTTTTTGCTTTTATGTCTTTAAGTCTTTTGCTACAGCTTTTAAACTCATTTGTTTCGTAGAAATTTATGTGATAAAAACATTAAAATTCTAACATGACTCAAACATTTTCAAGCAACTGTTTGTTGTTTTGTTTTCAATTGATTTTAGTGTTGGCATAAAAGTAGTATCACATTTAACTGGAGATAACTTTTCAAATTTGTGCTAAAAATTCTGGAATCCCAATAAACCGCTGTCAAAAAATAAATAAATAAATAAAGTCTCACTCCAACCAGGGACGTGCAAAGGATTTTTGAGGGGCAGGGGCTCAAAGTTGGGGTGATGGTGGGGAACCAAAATTTTTTTTTTTTTTTTGGTCCTTTAAACAATATGTAAATTAACGAAAATGTTTAAATAAAGTACAAAGAGATAATTACTAAGCGTTATGACCCGTATTGGTGAAAGTGATATAAGTGTCATTTTTTAAACAATTTATTGTCAACATGAGTTCATTCCTTTTATCATAGGCTTGGAAAATATCCAAAACATTAAATCAGTGGAGGCTCTTTATGTTGGGACTGTGATGCAGGCAGAATCCACGTGAATAAATTATAATATTTAAAATACAAATCCAACAACTTTCATCTCCAGAAAGCGGAAATTAATAATATTTAATGTCCTTATCACACTGTTGCTGTGAGGATTTTGTGATTTATTTTGGTGTTTCAGTAAGATTCTGTCTCCTGTCTGTCAAATCCAGTTCATGTTGATCATTAACGCTGTTTTCATTTCTGTTTATTGTCTTCAGTTATTTTTCTCTGTTTTTCCTCTGTTTTAGTTTATTCATTAAAGCTTTACATTTCTGCCATCAAGCCCAGCTTCATCCATTTTGGGTTTAAACACAGTTTCTTGGTTTTGACAGTTGAACCCAAAGTGACCCTTATCCTGGGATTCACAGCTAGATAAACTCTCTTTTGCATAAACTTATGTAACTTATGTAACTTATCCTTCTCCGGCATATTCTAATTGGCTCAACACACCTGAACCAGGTAATCAGTCATGAAATCATCCAGAAACTGTGGTCCTCAAGGCCTGGAGTTGCCTATCCCTGCTCTAAACACAAGATTTTGTTATGATTTCAAAGATTTTCATGCAAAATAATGTGAAACTGTTTCAGACCTGAACAGAGAAAGCCATAGAGGCATTTCTTTAATTTTAAAAATCACCCAGTGTTTTATTTTGCACTGTATTTTAAATTATCTTTACATATTTTTATCTTGCAAATGACTTTGTGTCTGCTGTATATGGAAGGTGCTACATAAAAGAAACAAGCCTTACTTGCTTAACTTACTGTATTCATAAAACAAAACACCAGATGGCGACACATTTGTAACACCTGAGCAGTAAACAGTTTGTTCCCAGTTTCGAGACATACAAAATAGATTTCAATAAGACTAAAGAGTCATAAACGTGTCCTAAGGAGTTTTAGTTTTTGCAAGGAGAGATCGACAGACGGCATCTGGATACTAAAGTGCAGCCGTTACCCTCCAATTATGACGGCTATGTGACTCCTTCATGAAGTGGTTCAGATTGTGCCACAAATCTACAGCGGTATGAATCCTGGAGTTTCCATTTAATGAGACAGAGATTTAGGGAACACGTTTTTTTAAATAAAATAAACCAACATTTCTCATAAACAATAATCACTGGTCATATCTCAGTGTAACAAAAGTGCAAACTTTCCCCACAGTTGACCTTTATTCATCCTGGGAGTTATGTAAAAATAACCAATAATTGACAAAACCTGCAAAAGATTAATTTCAGTATTTTTAGAATACTGGTAATTATAGATGTTTTAAGGCTGAAAAGCCCCATTTACTTAGTAATTCATGGGTCAGGCCCCTTCTCCCCCTGCAGGCCACCAGAGGGAGCCATTTCACCTGAACTCCTCTCCTCACACATCTCCCATCAGCCACTGCTTCTTAAGCCTGGACCTTCCATAAGGCAAGGCAAGGCAAGGCAAGTTTATTTGTATAGCACATTTCATGTACAGAGACAATTCAAAGTGCTTTACATAAAACATTAAAAGAAACAATCAAAAGAAATAGTAAAAAATGTCATTCATTATTCAAATCATTAAAATAAAATTAAAAGAAAGTAAAAAGATTTTAATTTAAAACAAGCATAGATAAAAAGTGCGGACGTAAACTTTTGAATACATATTAATCAAATGCAACTGAGAACAGGTGAGTCTTTAACCTGGATTTAAATACACTGAGTGTTTCAGCAGATCTAAGGTTTTCTGGAAGTCTGTTCCAGATCTGTGGTGCATAGAAGCTGAATGCAGCTTCTCCATGTTTAGTTCTGACTCTAGGAACTGATAAAAGACCGATCTGATGATCGGAGAGGTCTGGCTGGTACATACTGTGTCAGGAGGTCAGTCATGTATTTTGGTGCTAAACCATTCAAAGCTTTATAAAGCAGTAACAGAACTTTAAAGTCTATCCTCTGAGAGACAGGTAACCAGTGTAAAGACCTCAGAACTGGACTGATGTGGTCTACTTTCTTGGTCCTTGTGAGAACCCGAGCAGCAGAGTTCTGAATAAGCTGCAGTTTCCTGATGGATTTTTTTGGTAGTCCTGTAAAAACACTGTTACACTAATCAAGTCGACTAAAGATGAAAGCATGCACTAGTTTCTCCAGGTCCTGCTTAGACATCAAATCTTTATCTTTGAGATATTTTTTTTTTTTGAGATGATAATGGCTGATTTAGTGACTGCCTTAATGTGTTTATCAAAATTTAAGTCTGAGTCTATCACTACACCCAAGTTTCTGGCCTGGTTGGTAGTTTTTAGTTGAATAGATTGAAGCTCTGTAGTGACGTCTAACCTTTTTTCTTTAGCCCCAAAGACAATAACCTCAGTTTTGTTTTTGTTTAATTGAAGTAAGTTGTGACACATCCAGTCATTAATGTCCTCAATGCATTTACCAAGAGCCTGTACAGGGCCTCGGTCTCCTGGTGTCACTGTAATATATATAAGCTGTTCCCCATTAAGTAATCATCTCCATTGTATTTAACCTGGCACTGGCCTTTCCCTGTTTGACTCTAACCTGTTCCTGTTTGCACGTCTATGATTGGACACTATTGTACATGGAACCAAACAACTCAGCCTCTTTGTTAGCTAGTGACAAAATAGTTTAGAAGATAATGGAGATGTAGAGGAGTTCATGAACTGGTTGTTAAGTACAACATGGTAATGGATCAACTGAAGGGACGAACAATAATGAGAAGGAAGTTATATGAACTGAAAAGCACACGAGGAAGAGTTCAGAACTGAGCCTGAACCAGAATAAAGATCCAGAGTTTTCCTCCAACTCTGATCCGGACAAAAACTAAAAAAAAACTGTTAAAAAAAAAGAAGATTCAGAGTTATCCTTAAACTCTGATGAGGACAAAAATTAAAAAAGGAAAAAAAGACTAAAAAACAAAGATTCTGAGTTTTCCTCCAACTCAGGACAAAAACTAAAAAAAAATTAAAATAAAAAGCAAAAAAATGTTATTTTTTATTTTTAGTCATTTCATGTTTTGTGTTTTGTCTTTCACATGTTTATTGTATAAAAAGTTAAACATTTGATTGATATTGTGATTGTGTATGTGTTTGTGTGTGTACCCCTAGATTGAGTCTCCTTCTCCCTAACGAGCAATATCACTTGTTAGGGAGGAGGAGACCTGAGGAGGGTACTAAGTACTACCAAGTCCAGTGTTAAAAAAAAAAAAAAAAGGGGGACATACCTATTCCCCCCACCCAACCAGAATACTCATATTTCAAGTGTTGCAATTCTCTACATTCTGGTTGGAAACAAAAATTCAGACGCTGTAACGGTTCAGAGTTTTTTATAAATTCTGGTCCCACAAAAAGAGTTGTAACACAAAGTTTTTCCCCTCCGTGAGCCGCCATCTTAACGTGGTGGAGGGGTTTGAGCGCTCGAGTGATCCTAGAAGCTAATCTGTCCAGGGCTAATACCCACGGTATGATGTCCTACTACAGATGGCTTCTGGGTGACGAGCCAGACTAAGAGCGGTTCAGAATCTCCAAATGACTCACAAAGACCAAGGTCCAGTTGAAACTCACAGATTGCAGTCAGGACAGGTCTGGAGCTGGTACAATGGAAATGCTTCAAGAGAAAAGCTGCAACATATGAGATCTTCAAACTTGTTGGTATTCTAACAGCCTCAGTAGAATGGAGACGTATGGGAGCACCAACAAGCTCATGCTCTCTTTCAGTTCTGTCAAGGAGGCGTTCATGACGGCACGAGGACAGGATCACCTGGAGGACTCTGGATCCAGCTAGGCCAACGTGTCAGGTATCATGCTGAAGACAGGGAGGAAGTGGAGGGCCCCAGAGACAGTCCAGCAAGCTGAAACTTGGCTGAAACACAAGGCTATCCTAAGTACAGGAACTCAAAGCATGACTTGGGATCAAACCATCAAACCTGTAAGTTCTAACAGCGATGTAACACTAACTGATCATGATATGTTTGTATTCTTTCTTCTCTTCTCTTTCTACGAGGAATTCTGCAAGGATTGTAGGAGGGTTGACCCGTACAGGTGCTTCAGATTTTTGGGTTATCCGGGTCCGTGGAGGGTCATAGAGAGGAGCGGCTGCATCTTACTGAAGGAGGAACACAGGTGTGTCTTGCAGTTCTCTTGAGCCATAAGGAGACATCATGAAAATGGAACATCATGGAAATGGAACGTACCATTGTCATGGGTGTGGTATATGCATCTGGAAGTATCCGTAAGGATCATTGAGGCCGCAATAATCTAATTTATGTTGTTTGTCCCCAAAGAAGAGCAAGAAACTGGCTTGTTCTTAAGATATATGCAAAAAAACAATACAAAAGTAGACTAAATGTTGTAGAACCACAGATAGAAACAAAAAGTTGAACGGCAGTTTTGCTTCACCTTTCATGTATAGTCCAAAAGCTAAAGACAATGGTAATGGTGCGCCTGCTTTAGCATGTTGGGGTTTGATTCCCTACTGCCTCCTGCTGAATATTAGGACTTTAATACATGAAATGTTGAGTACTGCAACCATAAAGAGTAAAAGCAAAAAGAGAAACCAGGATTTTCTTAAGCCTTTCAAAGTGAACTATATCTATAAATATGATCATATATTACCTTTGGAACACTTAAAAAACAAATTATTTATGAAATATTAGATATTTTTCGTTAGTTTTTTTCTTTCCCGGAAGTGTTATTAGGTCTTAAGGGAGCCCCGCGTCTAAAGTAACAAATTTTCAGTTCAAAACATTTATGTCAGACACTTAAAAGAAAAGTATGTAGAGCAGTAAATAACAAAAGCATAGAAACAACAACAATCTTTCTCAACAGAGAAATCACACATCAATGTACGGGTGGGGGTCATCTGGAGCCCCTAAAAGAGCAAGGGGGTTAATCGATAGAAAGCAACATATGGATCGCAGTCCAGCGCTCCACCTGAGGACAGCGTTGACAGTGAGAAAAGTGAAGCCATATCCACTCATTATTAAATCATGCTATGCATAGTTTTTGCTTGTTATTTTAAAGATAGTCTCTGCACAAAAACGTGCTGCTCTCTTCTAATTTTTTTGTATTGTATTCCCACAACAGGCCATGAAATCAGCAGCAGGGATGGGACAGATCCAGCAGCTGTGTTGCAGACTCCGATGAGACTCATTTACATCCCAACCCACTGCTGAACCTGCAGGAGGGAGACCAGATGCTCCTGTCTGTTGAACGTCAGTTTGAAAGGAAGAACTGTGGAGGTCCTGCCAAACCCATTCCTGCACAGGAACTCCACAAAGATGCTGAGGGACACTGACCAGCACATTTTCAATTATGCAAGGGCCAGATTAAAATGTCATTTGCAACATTCATTTGTGCCCTAAAACAGCACTATCACATTTCACAATTGCACTAAATCAATGCATACACTTCCTGCATCGAAATATACTTTGTTTTGGATTTTGAGCCAAATGTTTTTTTAGATCATGGAGTGGTTTAGTTTTGCCAGCCATTAATTAGTAAATTGCTGGAAATAACTATTGCGTAATTAAAAGTTATCATACTGAAGATTGGAAGGTGTTTTTATTGTTCATGTTTGCTGTCAGATTTGACAAACCTACAATTCCACTCTATTCAAACATTTATATTCAAGAACATGGTTGATAAACATTTTACCATTAAGAAATGAATGTTAGTGGGTTAAAATTGACATGTTTACACCCATAACAGGGATACTGTTGGATTGAAGAGCGAGACTTGAGAATCAATGTAGCAGACACTGATAATGAGACTTAAGTTTGGTTTATTGTAGATAGGGGAGCTGGACTTGGAGCTGAGCTTGAGGCTGGACTTGGAGCTGAGCTTGAGGCTGGACTTGGAGCTGAGCTTGAGGCTGGACTTGGAGCTGAGCTTGAGGCTGGACTTGGAGCTGAGCTTGAGGCTGGACTTGGAGCTGAGCTTGAGGCTGGACTTGGAGCTGAGCTTGAGGCTGGACTTGGAGCTGAGCTTGAGGCTGGACTTGGAGCTGAGCTTGAGGCTGGACTTGGAGCTGAGTAGACAGGCTGGCTTGGAGCTGAGTAGACAGGCTGGCTTGGAGCTGAGTAGACAGGCTGGCTTGGAGCTGAGTAGACAGGCTGGCTTGGAGCTGAGTAGACAGGCTGGCTTGGAGCTGAGTAGACAGGCTGGCTTGGAGCTGAGTAGACAGGCTGGCTTGGAGCTGAGTAGACAGGCTGGCTTGGAGCTGAGTAGACAGGCTGGCTTGGAGCTGAGTAGACAGGCTGGCTTGGAGCTGAGTAGACAGGCTGGCTTGGAGCTGGGCTAAGAGCACAGACAATCAGGCAGAGAGTGGAAGCAGAAGCTGGGTCTTTATACTGGAGGCTTAAGCAGGTGATTGGAGGCAGCTGTGTAATTGGTGAGGCCACCAAAGCACTCCACTCACAGCCTAACAGAGAGGGATCCCAACAGATACTCAAATCTTATTTAACAGAACTTTCTGGGCTACTTACAACTACTTCTAAGGTCCAGATTATGCATCTGCTGTTACATACATCCAGTTTCTGAAGCTAATCACCAACATACAAACTGAAATGAACATTGGACAATGTACCCTCTTGCTTGATAAAGTTGTAATGAGCTAAGAAACAGCAGACAGATCCAAGTTGTTTTTAATTGTTTAAACTCCTGAAGTAATTGTTTTTGTTGCTCAGATATGTTCTTCATTTCTTGAATAACAGTTGCCATGCAAGTGAGCATTTTCTTTTCGTAAGCCCTTCTGTGCTTTTCCTGAAGTCTCATTTTCCTATGATGTCCCGCACTCGCCATTGCCTCCGATGCTGCTGTCCGCCGCTCAGCATGGACCTCATAAATTTCTTCCATCCTCTGACGCTTTTGTTTTCTTTTAAATCCGGAGGCGCCCGGCGGCTGCGTGGAGGGGCCCGGCGGCGGGGTAGACATTATAGTCCCCACTGGTGCACTCCCCACTCCAGACCCGCCGAAAATGTCATCCATTTGCTGGAATAAATGCAGATTCAGTGTCAAATTGCATTAGTTGTGCTAAATTCTCTTGTTGAGCATAAGCTAGAAGAACATGGGGTTTATTTTGTTTAAATATAAATACCATTGCTGTCTTAAATAGTCATAGTGACAATACAACTGAAAATGCAACACTCACCGAATAACATTTCCCATGTTGATTTGATCCTGTCCTTTACACATTTGAATGTAGTGAGCATGTTTCCAAGTTTTTCCTAATTTTTTACAGTGTAATTGTGTATCCTTTAATTTGAAATCCGTTTAGTAATTTTTTACAGAACAAATTTTTATTGTTATAGTAAAACTGAATGTGTGTATGACAAAGATCCAGTAGATAAAGGGTCATTTGATGTGTGAAATATGTAAGAGTGGTATTTGTCAGTCACTTAATCAACACAATTGATCATTTAAAAAAAATATCCATAACAGTTAGACTATCTGGTGGAGGGGAGGCAGGAATAGTCAGATGTGGCGGCTGAATGTGACCACCCATTTGTATGCTGGTTTGAGGCTGAGTCAGGGTTTTTCCTTCTGAAGGAAATAAAAAAAAAAAAAAAAACTGCACATTAAAACATATCATAGTAGTAAGATGCTAATAGACATGACAGTTTACCTTCCAAGCGTGCTCTGATGTGGTCTATGAACTCCTTGGCTAAGTTGTTATCTGTGATAGATAAACTGATATTTCGCTATTTCATATTTCACATGCTGAACTGGATAAAATATAAAACAAAACATTGCAACTTACCAGAACTCAGCTTCTCAGCTAGTTCAGTGTTTACACGCACCATCACCTCACCTAAGTTGTCTTTCAGACACAAAGTGGTCTCCATCTTGTTGAAGTACTGGTTGTACCTGACTGTATACCATTACACTAATGACATTGCACAGGTGAAAGTGTTTTGTAGTTTTTAGTGGCTGGGTAGGAAGGTTATTTGACTAAATGATGCAATTGATATCATGTAATTATATGATAAGCTTTCCATTTTTAAGAGGTATATGTTAAATAGATTTCTGCACAATGAGAACTATCACACAAAGTTTGATCATTTTCATGAAGAATCTGGTATGGATTCTGGTGAGAAGTGCCTTTTGTCAAAGGACCTTCTCAATCACAGTAGTGCAACACGGTCCATCAGAATATGACAGAAGGTTTTACACACGACCCGTTTGAAAACCACATCAGAAGCTGGCTCAGGACACAGCAAATATGTTTACATGACATTTTGATAAGCATTTCCCCATGAGTATGCATTATGGCTTTATGGCCCAGGTCTCCCTTGAAAAAGAGATGTAAGTCTCAACGGGATTTCCTGGTAAAATAAAAGTTAAAAAAAATATATATATATTTTTGGTTAGGTGTATAACATATTTATGTTTTCTGAATGCTAATTTGATTATCCGTCTGATTGTATTCCTATTTCATATAATTTTATGTCATATATATGTACACATGTTTATTTTTCACATATAAGGTAAACAATTTTGATATCTGTCAAAGGACAACAGATGACAAATAGCTGTTGGGCAATTTCTAGCTTATTGGTTGTAATGATTTAATGTGCAATGTCCAAGTGAAATTGAAGTTATCTTATAAATGCAACAATAAAACACTTAACCACAGAGGATTTATGATGCTAGTTCCTTTAGTTACATGAATGCAAATGTCTGTCTGATGTTCAGCATCAAAACCGAAATGATTATTAAGACAAATTTAAATGTTTCCAGTAAAATAAATTCTGATTATTGAATAATATGAGTGACGTTGATTTCTAGAAATACAATAATTTGTATAGATTAAATTCTTGTATATTTTTAAATCAGTGACTCACCACATTAAAAAAAAATCACAACTAACAAGAACTTTCAGGACACAGTTTCCCACAATGGATTGTTTTGTAGTCATCAAGGCAGCTTGCAGCCAGCGCAGTACCTATTTTCTGGCTGCGCTGGCTTAGTTAGGCTCCTTGAACCCGCCCCTTTCTCGCGATACTTCATGTTGTCGCACATGTGACGTCGGTGACAGAAACTAACCAGCATGCACCGCAATCCAGGCGATCTGCGCAGCGCCACGTCCGCCTGCATGATCTCAAACACGCCTATTGATAAGTTCCTCCAAGCATATGCCGACTACAAGAACATTTTCCAAGAAAAGAAAACCCAGCTGCAGCGGTGAAACAGAGAGAAAACATCTGCAGAGTTAATGCATACGTCTACATTTGAATCATTTCAAATAACGAAAAAATAATAATATCAGGAAGGTTATTTTGTCACTTGTTAAGTAAGGAAGGGTTCTTGATCTGTTAATAATTTAACCAGTCACCTCCGTAATGGCATCAATGACCATTTTCCTCAACCCCCCACCCCCACCACATACACACACGGATATCACTGCACGCTTAAAAAGAAACACTGTAGCTGCCTGGAATATGTTAAAATAAGCATTTATCTAAATTTAATTAGCTGAAAAGGGTTTTTTTGCATAAAAATGATTTGCCGAGGCCGGGGTTTGAACTTCAGATGTCCCAAGCGGAAGCAGCATTGCTCACATTCGAGCTTTTACTTGTCATGTGCACGGTATTGTTTCTGAGTTCAAAGCCCCTTCCGGTGTTTGAAATTTAATGATTTCCATTGCTAAGGGTTTCAAATGATGAAAATAAAATGCTTTATTTTTAATAGTAAATCCCTGGAAAAACTCACTATTTATAATATCGCTCCAATAAAAATGAATCAGAGAAACTGCATCAATAGACTCGTGTCCTCAAATCCTCTCCCACAAATAACATTTCCTCTGGATTAATCCAGCCTCCTCTCTACATGATCCTCTATGAATGGACATGTCATTTTTGGTTTCTGCGTGGTGGAAACGTGACGTCTCTAATGTGAATGTTCTCTAAATGTTAATGAAGATCTCATATTTGAACATCTTTCACTTTAAAAAGGGGCGGAGACACCAGAGAACTCTAAGTTTCCTGAAGAAAACCTGCTCCAGACCAGGTTTCATTCACAGACTCAGTTGCCACAGTGATTGATTCTGAGTTCAGCTTAACCCGCTTCTTGAAACAGGCTTGGTTTCGCCCACTTTCACAGGTTTGAGTTATCTCTCTTTCTGAAACCGAAAACTCAGAGTTTTACTGAATTTGGAGTTCACAAACTCAGAGTTCCAACAAAACTTGCTTCTTGAAATGGGCCCCAGACTTGTTGGCAGAAACATAAACATTTACTAAATCAACTTAAACATGAAAAAAAAAATCAGGAGAACAACCCCGTGAGGTGACAGAACATAGACGAGCAGATGACCTGACAATGAGAACTGAAAACCAGACACTTAAATAAGCTGAGTGTGATTAACTAAATGAAGACAGCTGTGGATGATGAACCTAAACATGGTGAAACTGACAGGGAAAACAGAACATAAGAACTGAATCATGACAACTTGGGTTCTGCCTCGTTATGTAACAAAAATTAAAAACAAATAACAAAAGCATACATTTGTTTATGTTTTTATTTTTTGATTAATAGTTGGGTAGTTCTTAGAAATATTTGGGATATTTTGTTAGGATGTATCCAATCGTATTGATGTTGGTATCACATACCACCCTAAAGAGCTCTGTCCCCCACTTGCCACCCCAATTTTGAGTCAATAATGACAAAGACTGCTTGATGCTGACAGATGTGTTCTCGCCTCAAAATGCTCTCAAAATGTCACCTCCTGGTCATTAAGAGTCACTAGGAAAGTTAGGAACCTTTTTTCATGCATTAGTTCCTCATAGGACGGGTCTGAGATAGCGCTCCATCCGCCATCTATTGTTTACAAAGCCCAACTCGCGCTGGAGCGTCATTTTTGGTTGAAAAATCTTTCAATCTAAGGTAAGTTCTACAAACAGGGTTTTTCCAGGCTTAAAATAAGGTGGTGGTGGTGTCTCATCATGACCTAAGATTTGTATTCCCACAACCCCTCCCCCACAAAAAATTGATAAATGAAACATTTCAAATTATTTTTTTCATTATTTTGTTGTACTACTTGTAGTATTGAAACTAGCTGTGGGGAACATTTAAATATTTCACATCATTATTATACACGTACATAATGTACACAATAATTAAAACATAACAGTGTTATGTTTTTCAATGGGCTACATAACACTTTTGATTTATTTTATTCTGACAGCAGCACATTCAAGTTCCTTTCAAAATAGAATTATGTCCCAAAAATATCCCCCAAAGCAGTAAATATGTTGAAGTTAATTTTAGGCTATTTTCTCATATTTTTTCTTCTGAACAGAAACTATAGGTACTGCTGTTCAGCAGAAGAAAATAAACTCTAAACCTAATCTTAAGATAAACAGTTCTGATAACTAATCACCATTTCACTCAGTCATCATCTGACACGTATACATCTTGGTGAAACACAAAAGGTCTCTTCAAAGATTCCTCTCTTAATTTTTTCCCTCCTTTTTTGGGATACAGATTGTTTTAAAGCATGTCTTCTCTCACACACAGCGTACCTGCAGAAATAAAATCCAGTTGGGCCGAACCATAAACCAGAAATTAAGGAGCAGTACAATAATATCTACAGTTGTATTCTAATATATATTTTGATTTATAAATCATAAAGAATTTCTGTCACACTTATGATTAAGTCATGGTTAACTTAAATTGAGAGCTCTGTCTAAAAACATCAATTTGGATTTGTCTAGATTCAAAGATAGTTTGTTGTAATCCATCTATGATTTTATTTTGATTTCTTGTTTTTATCATTTAAAAAACATTGCCAAACTGAGTCCAGTTGTATCTTGCTCTGAGATGGAGATGCTTATTCATGCTTTTATTTCCTCCAATCTTGATTATTGCAACTCCATCTTCACGTGTCTCAGTAAAAAATATCTAGAACGGCTTCAGGTTGTCTAGAACCCTGCTGCAAGGCCTTTAACTAAATCATCCAAGTATTCACACGTCACCCCGTTGTTGATCCAGTTGCACTGGCTCCCTTTCCAATACAGAGTACAGTTAAAGATCCTGGTTTTGATTTACAGAGCTGTTAACACTTGAACGTCCGTGGCTAGGCCATCTGGCATTTCTACCTGCAATGGCCATAGGTAGTTATACACTGGTTAGAACCCGGTTAAACCGATATCAATAGGTAGGTATACACTAGTTAAAAACAGTTTAAACCAGTTTAAACTTGTTTCAATAGGTAGGTAAACACTAAGTTAAACCGGTTTCAATACGTAGCTATACACTGGTTAGAACCAGTTCAAACCGGTTTCAAAATGAAGGAATACACAACTTAGAACCATTTTAAGGTATGTATACACTAGTTTAAACCAGTTTAAACTGGTCTCAAAAGGTAGGTAAACACTAGTTTCAACCGGTTTCAATAGGTAGGTATACACTAGCTAGAACCAGTTTAACCCTTCCGCTCTCCTTGGGGTCCAGATGGCTCCAACCACATATTGTTATGCGATTTCTTCCATGACAAATGTGGACGAAGGGGGACAGGATTTTATGTCTGTCATGGACATTAGTGAAACTCCGAAATCAGTGAAAAAAAAAAGTTTAGCGCACCTTCCTGTGGTGTCCAGATGACCCCACTTTTAATGTAAACAAGCTAAGGAGAACGGAAGGGTTACACTGGGTTAAGTTTCAATAGGTAGGTATACAATAGTTAGAACCAGTTCAAACTGTTTTCAATAAGTAGGTAAAAACTAGTTTTAACCAGTAAAAACTGGTTTAAATAGGTAGCTATACACTGGTAAGAACCAGTTCAAACCGGTTTCAAAATGAAGGAATACACAACTTAGAACCATTTTAAGCTGGTCTCAATAGGTAGGTATAAACTGGTTATAACCAGTTTGAACTAATTTCAATAGTTAGGCATACACTAGTTTTAACCGGTTTCAATGGGTAGGTATACATTGGTTAAAACCAGTTAAAACTGGTTTCAAAAGGTAGATATACACTAGTTTAAACCAGTTAAACTGGTTTCAATAGGTAGGTATAAACTAGTTTAAACCAATTAAGCCAGTTTCAATAGGTAGCTATACACTGGTTAGAACCAGTTTGAGCTTGTCTCAATAGGTAGTTATAAACTGGTTAGAACCATTTTAGCTGTTTTCAATAGGTAGGTATACACTAGTTTAAACTACTTTAAACCAGTGTCAATAAATAGCTATACACTGGTTAGAACCAGTTTAAACCAGTTTCAATATTTAGGTATACAATACAATAGTTCGAACCAGTTTAAACAGTTTTCAATAGGTAGGTATACACTAATTTAAACCACTTTAAACCAGTGTCAATAAATAGCTATACACTGGTTAGAACCAGTTTAAACCAGTTTCAATAGTTAGATATACAATAGTTAGAACCAGTTTAAACAGTTTTCAATAGGTAGGTATACACTGGTAAGAACCAGTTTAAACTGGTTTCAATAGGTAGCTATGCACTGGTTAGAACCAGTTTAAGCCGGTCTTAAAAGGTAGGAATACACTAGTTTAAACCAGTTCAAACCGGTTTCAATAGGTAGGTATAAACAACGTAGAACCATTTTAAGCGCGTCTCAATAGGTAGGTATACACTAGCTAGAACCAGTTTAAACTGGGTTAAGTTTCAATACGTAGATTTACAATAGTTTAAACCAATTTAATCTGGTTTCAATCAGTAGGTAAAAACTAGTTTTAACCAGTTAAAACTGGTTTAAATGTGTAGCTATACACTGGTTAGAACCAGTTTAAAATGATTTCAATGGGTAGGTATAAGATAGTTTAATCCAGTTTAAACTGGTTTCAATAGATCGCTATACACTGGTTTGAACCAGTTTAAACCGGTTTCAAAAGATAGATACACACTAGATTAAACCGGTTTCAATAGGTAGGTATACACTAGCTAGAAGCAGTTTAAACTGGGTTAAGGTTTCAATAGGTAGGTATACAATAGTTAGAACCAGTTTAAACTGTTTTCAATAGGTAGGTATTAACTAGTTTAATCCAGTTTAAAACAGTTTCAAAAGAGAAATATATACTAGTTTAAACCAGTTTTAACCGGTTTCAATAGGTAGCTATACATTGGTTAAAACCAGTTTCACAAGGTACAGTAGATAGACATTAGTTTAAACCAGGTAAACTGTTTTCAATTGGTAGGTATAAACTAGTTTAAACCAGTTAAGCCGGTTTCATTAGGTAGCTATACACTGGTTAGAACCAGTTTGAGCTTGTCTCAATAGGTAGGTGTACACTACTTAGAAACAGTTTAGACCAAATTTAATAGGTAGGTATACATTAGTTTAAACTCATTATAACCGGTTTCAATAGGTAGGTATACACTAGTTAGAACAACTTTAAACTAGTTTCAGGTTTAAATAGGTAGGTTTACAATGGTTTGTATCAGTTTAAACTAGTTTCAATAGGTAGGTATACACTGGTTAGAACCAGTTTAAAACGGTTTTATTATGTAGGTTGACCCCAGTTAGAACCGGATTAAGCTGGTCTCAATAGGTAGGTATACACTAGTTTAAACCAATTGAAGCCGTTCTCAAAAGGTAGGTACAAACTAGTTTAAACCCGTTTAAACCTGTATCCATAGGTAGGTATATACTACCTCGAACCAGTTTAAATCGGTTTAAATAGATAGTTATTAAACTAGTTTAATCCAGTTTAAACCGGTTTTAATAGGTAGCTATACACTGGTTAGAACCAGTTTAAACCGGTTTCAATAGGTAGGTATACAGTAGTTTAATCTAGTTGAAACCGGTTTATGACAAGTGTATACCTACCTAGTACACCTAGTGTATACCTAGGTAGGTATACACTAGTTAAAACCAGTTTAAATCAGTTTAACTAGGTAAGCATACACTATTTTAAACCAGTTTAAACTGGTTTAAATAGGTAGGCATACACTTGTCATGATTCAGCACTTGGGTTTGATAATGTTCTTTCTTTCGGGTCAGTTTCACAATGTTCAGGTTGATCATCATCAGCTGTTTTCATTTAGGTAATCAACCTCAGTGTATTTAAGTGTCTGGTTTTCAGTTCTCATTTTCAGGTCATCTGCGCTGCTATATTCTGTTACATCACTGGTTTGTTCTCCTGGGTTTGTCATGTTTAAGTTGATTAAGTAAATGTTTAATTTTTCTGCCACCAGCAGCTGCTTTACATTTGTGAATTTAGGATTTTTTTTTTATTGTTCTGTTATTTCAGCGCTGGATGAATTTTTGTTGTGGATTAACTTGATTTTTATTTAGTCTACTCTTGTTTGGACTCAAGTCATCCTTCTTCATGCTCGATAGTAGGTCTGCTTCAAGAGATAGCCACTGAATCCCCCTGGATGCACTATTATTTACAAACACTTTTAGGGTGTAAACAAAGACCATCCAACTGGGCACTTGAATTTATGTTTTCTTTTATTTTTGATGATTTTTACACAGTCATAAATTAACTTTTAATGTTAAGGCAATGGATGGGCTGCACGGTGGCTCAGTGGTTAGCGCTCTTGTCTCACAGCAAGGAGGCCCCTTTTCAAATCCCAGCTGGGGGTTGTTGAAGCGAGGCCTCGATCGAACCTCCTTCTGATGTGGGTCTGGAGTTCAGGAAACCTCAGAGTAAAAGTCAGTCAGAGTTTGCACCACAGAAAGTTCAAACCAAAGTCAATGTTATTTTTCACCTTCGCGAAAGGAGATTCCGATCAATCACATGGCAACAAGGCCCTCTCTGATCAGCAGAATCTGGTCTACTTCCGCGACAGGTTGGTTTTATTGAATCATGCAATCGTGTAAAAGCTGTCATCCAATCACAGAATAGCACACGTCCATTTTCTCCTAAAAAGGCAGGTTAACCTTTGCTACAGACAAAAATTATGTTTTTCTGCAAAGCTGTCATTTCATGGCCTGTGTAGGCGAGCTCTCACTTCCTGTTAGTTTCACACCATGTTGAGCACCTCTTTCTTTCTGTAACTGCTCTGCTATTTTTAAAACCACATGACAAGTGGCAGGCTTCATGACAAACATTTGACCTCCCAGTATAATAAAATGTTTTTGAACACAGTTTAAACATATTTTCCTTCATTCCCCCTTTTGAAATCTTTTAAATTTCACCATCCATAGTAAACACATTTCCAACATCAAATAGCAAGATCAAAATATAAAATGTAAAATATAAAGGGTAAAACAATCTGAAACTCCAAAATGGCCAAAAAACTTCAAAATGTCAAACCAACCCATCAAAAACATTAACATTTCATCTTCCAATGAAACCCCAAAATCTGTGAACCTGATAACCGTTAAAATGAACCCAAAATAATTTCCCTAATACTAAGAGCATGAGCTTGAAGCCTGCGTTTTATTGAGAAGCACAGCGTTGCGTACACAGCAGAGTGCATGAGAGACCTTCTGTTCTATTCTAGATCTGGTTCACCAGCTCATCTGAAATCAACACAGCATAAAATCACAAAATCATATACTCAGTAAATGGTGACACAAAATACACATCAAAGTAAGTAAGTAAAGTAAGTAATCAAAACCTTAAAAATATAGAAATACCCTGAGAAAACCTTGAACTAAAAAACCCTTTAAAAAACCCAACCTGAAAGTTTCACCATCATCACTAAAACCCACTGTAAAAAATCTTATATGTAATAGCAAAAAAAGCATTCAGCCTGCGTGATTTATTTGATAAGCACAGCGTACAGCGGAGCACAAAGTATGTAAGAGGTCCCCCTTTTATTCTAAATCTGTAACCACATTTTTACCTTATTCTGGGCACTGCTGGAAAGGAAGTTCACAATAACTCCAAAAAATCACTGTCACCATAACTATTGAGAAAACAATTAACAGAAACAACACTTCAAATGGCATAATAATTGATATACCTGCAAAAGAAAAGGTTAAGCACAGAAGGTCACATACACTCCAAAGTATTTTTTTTTTTTACAATATCAGTGTCTCCTTTTTTTTTTTTTTTTTAAAGTTCAGTTCTTGATGTCTTCAGTGAGAGGATTAACTCTCACCAGAGTCCAACGAATGGCGAGAGCTTATGCTCGATCGCAACGCACTGGATCCGATGACGGTGGGCAAGGTGATCTGCGCGGTTGATCACCGCTCTTGCTGGCTCCTTCTCGTTCCTGTGGATGCAAGCGATGTCAATGTTTTTTTTTTTTTTTTTTTTTGTGTGTGTGTGTGTGTGGCTGCTCTCGAGCCACACGTTTCACTCCTGCTCCAAGGGATTATTATGCCTTATTCTCTGCTCGATGCTCCTCACGAGTGAAGCAGAGGCGGCCCTAGCTCCTCCTGCTCCAGAACTCGATTTATTTGATCCAGTGGTCGTGATGGGACGTCTGCAGGCGTACACTGGCTCCAGTGATACCAGCGCTCTCCTTTTCCTCTCAACCTGACAGCGTGAGACGTTCTCTCCACCACCTCGAACGGACCGGTCCACCTGGGTTCGTTCCACTTCCTTTTCAACACCTTCAGCAACACCCAACGCACCTCCGGTTCTGCTCCTTCCTCCCCCTTTTCACCAGCGGTCAGTCTGGGCAACCTGGAAAGAGCTTGGACTAGTTTGTTAAGTGTGTGATAATGTACCTGATATTCTGGTCTGGAGGTGTGCATCTGCTGTCCTGGGCAGGTCGCATGTGGTCCAGGGAAGACACGACCTGTTTGAAGTTCATGAGGGGTGTAGCCGTACGCTCGAGAGACAGAACATCGAATCGACATGAGAGCTAGAGGTAATGCATCAATCCAATTTAATTTAGTCTGTGCACAGATTTTTGCCAATTTGGTTTTGATGTTTCGGTTCATCCGTTCAACCTTTCCTTGAGACTGGGGGTGATAAACTGTACCATATGCATGCTTCAGCCCTAAACATCTTTCCACTTCTGTCAGATCTTTTGCACGGAAGTGTGTGCCGTTGTCTGATCGGATTTTTCGAGGAAAACCATGTCTGGGTATGTACTCGTTCACCAAGCATTTAATCACTGTTTTGCTGTCCTCCTTTCTCGCTGGCCATGCTTCTGGCCATCCTGAGAACGCGTCCACGCACACCAACAGATACCTGCAGCCTCTGACAGGTTCGATCATATCGGTGTAATCAATGATTATTTCTCTACCAGGTGCAGTCACTTCCGGGAAAATTCCCAGATGTACTTTCACTCCTGGCTTTACGTTGTGCTCCCTGCAGACTGTGCATTCAGAGAGGAAATTCTCCACCATGGATAGCATATGAGGATGCCACCAGTGTCTGAGATTAATCATCATCTGTGTTCTCCCAACATGTCCCACTCCATGTGCTTCCTGGAGCACATTCTGCTTCATTTTGAGAGGTAATATGGGCCTGCCTTCTGGACCTCTCCATACTTTGTCTGGAGTTTGATATCCTCCTTTTGCTTTCCACACTGTTCTTTCTTCTGCACATGCTTCTGCTTGCTCTATGCTGAGGTCTTCCATAGAGGGCGCTCCTGCTTCTGTCACCACCATCATACTTCCTGTCATGTAGCCTGCAGTCTCTTTTGCAGCTTTATCAGCCGCTCTATTTCCTCTTGCAATGGGGGTTTCCCCTGTATCATGTCCTTTACATTTCATGATCGCAAAGCTGGGAGCTTTAACGCTTCAGCCAGAATCTGCATTTCTTCTTTGTGTTTGATAGGTTTCTGTCCAGCTGTCAAAAAGCCTGTTCTTTGCCACTGAGGCAGTTCCACATGTACTGCACCCACTACATATGCTGAATCTGAAAAAATGTTAACTTCTTTTCCTTCTGACATTTTTAGTGCTTCACAACAGCTAATACTTCTGCTCTCTGTGCTGACTGCGATCCTTCTAGTTTTCCTGTTTTTACCGTAAATAGATGGCCCTGATGTTCCTCTACCACTGCATATGCTGACTTCAGTCCTCCTATGGGATCACGAAAACAACATCCATCTGTATATAGGTTCACAGCTCCTGGTATGGGTGTGGCTTCTAGGTCTGCTCTGACTTTATCTTCTTTTGCCACGAGGTCAGTACACACATGTGGGGTCCTGTGGTGAATTTTTCTGCCATGTTTATTCCTTCGTGTGTGAATGTGATGTGTGGTGCTTCCAGTATTTTGCTGAGCTTTTGCTGTCTGTGTGGTGCTAGAGTGAAGGCCTGTGAGTTGATGTATGCTACTACTCCGTGTGTTGTGAGTACTCTTAGTGGATGACCCATGACTAAGTGTGCTGTTTTCTGCAGGAGTTTGGCTATCGCGGCTGCATGTCTGGTGCATTCGTGGTGTCGTTTTTCCATATTATCTAGCAGTACACTCGCGTACATTAACACTCTCCTTACTCCCCCTTTTTCTGAAACAGGACACCGTTAGCTTCATGTCCTGTTTCAGAAACATCCAAGAAAAAAGGTTGTGTGTAATCTGGAGTAGCAGTTCTGCTGCTGATGAGAGGCTCCGCTTCACTGTCAGTGAAGCCTCCTCAGCTTCAACGGTCCAGTTTAATTTAGCAGATAGGTTTCGCATGCCCTGTTCTTTAACCATGTCACGTAAGTGTGTACGTGGCGTATCGGGGATGTAGATCTGCTATATCCAGTCAGCCCCAGAAATGACAACATGCTTTTCACTGTCTGCGGTGAGGATGCGAAAGGACAGCAGATCTATGTGTGGCGGACACGCTTGTTCCTGACTTGATATGACGCGTCCAGAAACTCAACTTGGCGTCTACAGATTTGCAACTTTTCGCGGCTAACTTTGTACCCGTGTTTAGCCAGATGTAATAACACTGTGCCTGTGGCCAGTTAAACACTCGTCTACTGTTGAGCGGCGATGAGGAGGTCATCTACATATTGGATGAGGGTGGCGTGTGGAGCAGCTCGCATGTGGATAGAGATTCTTTCAGGATTTGGTAAAAATTCCTGGAGAGAGCGCAAAACCCTGTGGTAGGCGGGTGTATCTCAGTTGTACACCCTGATATGTGAAAGCAAAGAGTCTCTACAGCGTGGATGCAGTGGAGTGAGAAAAAAGCGTTGGCTAGATCTATACAGCTAAACCAGCAATGAGAAGGTGAGATGTTGGTTAGCGAGACGTATGGTTAGGTACTGAACAGTGGGGTCAGTAACACTTCATTAATAGCTCTGAGGTCATGTGCCATGCGATATTTGCCAGTATTCTTTTTCTCTACAGGAAGGATGGTGTGTTCCACTGAGAATCAGCGAACTCCAGAACTCCGGCCTGCCATAGGCCTGAGATGGTGTCTCTGATTCCCTCACTGGCCTGAGGTTTGTGAGGATATGAACACCCAAACAGGAGGGAGAGCTAACCTCGAAAGAAATGGGTGTACATTTGACGAGACCCACGTCTGTAGGTCCCTGTGACCATAGAGATTGAGGCATGTCTGCAATAACTGCGGACGCCAGGGGGTGGTCAGTGCGTTCACGGCCGTGACTGCGTCAAGTTGGACGTGCTGTAGAGTAGCAAGGTCAGTGCTGGAGTTTGTGGATGCGGTATGTGTTAGTAGAAGGTGAAAATCTAACTAATGGAATCCTAGAGTCCTGCCAGTCGGTCAGAGATAAGGAGCGTTTTAACACGCCTCCTAATTCTTTTGCTTGGTGTTCGGGTGCAGTGCGAGTGAGACATGGGCTGGCGTCAGCTGACATCATATACCACTGTTCCTGGTCAGGGGTTAAAAAGGTCTGGGCTACTACTCCTTCGGGTGCGATAAACAAGTCTCCTGTTCTAATAGTCCATGTGTCACCTTCTATGTCAGTCTGGAAAGCGTGTTTGTAGGTGTCATCTTCTGTTCTGTCATATTTAAAGTCACATGTAAGGGGTCAGGAGGTGAAACGTAAGGCCCAGGGTGGAGACCCAGGGTTTCCAAGACAGATAAAGAGGACAACACGCCGCTCCCCTGTGGGGTCTCTGGTTGCAGTAGTCCCCAGTAAATGTCCACGTGCTTTTCTGGTAGAGGGCTCAACAGGTATGCACCGGAGCTCGAACCCTGCGTGGTCGAGCAGGTGTAAGAGGTACCATTTTTCAGAGTCACTCGTAGTCCATCTGCGCCACAGAGAATAGTGGCTCCAAGTTTCATCAACAGATCTCGTCCCATGAGGTTGACAGGTGAAGCAGAAGAGAAAAGAAACTGGTGGTCAACCGTCTGCGGACCCAGTGTGGTCAACAGAGGTTTTGTGAAAGGCAGAGTCTGTTCCTCCCCGAGAAACCCATCACGGATGTTGTGCGTGTGGAAAGGGTAGCTTTTCACACTGTTCATGGTGGACCACGTGGCCCCTGTCCACCAGGAAAGGTTTCTGCTGACCCTCAATGTTCAGAAGCAGCGTGGGGTCTGCCGTGCCCCTACTGCTTCTAGTGCTCGGTGGGGAGCGTCATTGGTGGGAGGAGTCCCAAGCATTTGGATATCCCACTGTCCTGTAGGCATCTGGCGAGCTGGACCTCTGCCTCTCATCATCGGTCTCCCTCGAGGAGGCCCTCTCTCCGTTGCCTCGTCCTCTGAACGGGCGGCTGGGTCTGCCTGACCCATACGGACAATCGCGTGCCCAGTGTCCAGGACTCCCACAGAGGAAGCAAACATCATTGCCCCTACCCAGCTGTGGTCCCCACTGAGCCCTCCCCGGCCTGGCTGTCCCATCCCCATAGACCCCTGCTGTGCGTACTGTAAAGTGGCGGAGGTAATGGAGTGGCAGCGGGTGCGCTGCTACCTCCAGACCCTCGTACATTATTTTGGCCGTCTTTTTCTTCTCTTTTATTCACCCCCTTTGTCGTGCTTCAGCTATTTGCATTTTAAGTAATTGAGTCTGAAGGTCTTTTATCTGGTCATCTGCTTTAGTCTTTTCGTCTCGTGCGCGAGTCAGGTGATGAATAAAATGTCTGTCCCACACAGTGGAGTCGGCACCTGGGAGGTCTGGGTTTTCTTTCATGGCGTTTTGTACTGCAGTGGGAGCTCCTTCTAACAGAGCGCTCCTGTACCATTCTCTTTGGGTGTGTCTCGGTTAGGATTAATCCCTGTCTGATTTTCCCACATAGTTTTGCACTCCTCCAAAAACTGACGTGGCGTTTTCAAGGGATCCCAGGTAAATTAGGATACTAGCTCCCGTTGGTAGTGGAAACTTTTCTCTAAGCGCTTTTCCGATCCAGAAACTGTGATCGCTGAAAAGTGTGTCATCCGGTTCATTGATCGTATCTGCTGTCTGTTCGACCTCCCTGGCCGCAGAGAAGTCATACAACGTGAAGCTACTGCTCGATAGTCTCCTAAGGCCAATGTGGTGCCTGTGGTGAACCTGCTGAATGCTTGCAACCACGGGCCTGCTCCTCGGTTACAGGAGGAAGTTTGTCACACAGTGTGTTTAAATCACCTAGGTTATATGGCTTATATTTTATGTCACCCTGTCCTGTTTGCAGTAAGGGCTGCTGCAGACGTCTGCCTGACCTAGATAACATTTCATATGACGGTTTGTGTGGAGTGTCAGAGTTGGCTGAGTCACATTCTGCATTAAAGGGATTTCCTGTCATCTGGCTGCTCGCACACACTCGCAGCTCTGCTTCCTGTTGAGCTGCAAGGTGTTGCGTGCGGGGGAGTTGAAGCGCCGCTGTGTTTCATGCAAAACTCAACACGCTCTTTTCTGCTTTTTCCCTTTTCTTTAGTTTCTTTTCTGTAATTCTCTTCTTCCCACTGATCGTTGTAATCCAATTCCCATCCAAAGCCATCTCAACTTCTCCTCTACATCTTCTTCCCAGCATTTTCCTGTGATTTGGAACTAAGAACCCCTGTATTACCCCGTGTTGGCTGTTCTCTATTTTTTCTGTCAGCAAACGGATCTACCAGGTGCTCCTCTCTGTCTATGTTTGACAAAGGAGCTGTTGGGCTCACTGGATTGAACAAAACCTGTCCGACTTCACCCCCAGATATTTCTAGTCCATCTACTTTAAGTACCCCCCTCTGAACTTCGAGAATGGGATAGAGGCTAGCTGCAGAATAAGGAGGAGGCTGTCTCTGTTTATTTTTCACTGGTTCCATCATCTCTGCTTTGAACCTGACCACCACATAAACCATTTTCCCAATATTTTACTTTCTGCGAAGCGTTCTTACATTTATCTTTTAATTTCCCCTTCTTAATCCACGAAGCTGCTTCTGCTTCCTTGTCACACTTTTCTCCCTCGTTTCTGGCCTCCTCAGCCTTGAATTAAACCATTCTCCTAAAGACACCCGTTTCACCTGGTCATTTTCAGTCCACCTCTTGGACACCTGATCTGCCATTCCTGTCATTAATTTTACGGCTTCCTTTTCATCATGAACTTTTCTAATCGCCTTTCCTAATACTGCTAATTGTTCTTTAATAGTTAGAAATACTCCGTTCGGGCCCCACCCGTCATCATGAGTTTCACGGTCAAATTCACCTTCCATTGTGCCTCCCTGAGGTCTTACACCACAATTTCACCTTATAAAAATTCACTTAGATTTTTGGGGAGGATCGGCGATCAGTCACTGTGTACCTTATGAACATCGACTGTATCAGGCTTCTACAGGAATATGTATCCCTGCGGACACAGCTGTCATAAGTGTACCAACTTTTCAATTCCGATCGCTCCCTTTACACAGAAAAATACAGTTGTTCTGGGTCCGGACTGCGTCCGGTTTCAAATGATCCTCAGAACAATCAATCACACCTATTTCTCATTCACAACCTACGTGTGTGCATCCGTCCAGTGACCTAATGTCCACTCACGGTTATTTCATTTCCACTCTTGCAGACATCCTCTGCTCATGGTCATTTTGTTTCATGGGCCTTATGTGTGATGTACTTATCAGGATCTACCTGTGACAGGTCCCGCCGGGCTTGGATGGACTTCACTTATAAAATTATTCTAAATGTACCTCGTCCTAAACTGTCTATTCTTATTTCTGGCCAACCAAATTGTATGGCACGCTATGTCCCGAACATTTGATCCGGTCAATCAGGTACTTAAAACTCTGATTGAGACACCAGAAATTTATGATGTGTTATTTGGAACAGAAATCCAATCTTCCTCAGAAAATTTTCATTCTGCCCAACATTCATTCCGTTGTTATCCTATTATATCTAGTCTTTTTCTACTTGGTTCCAAACCAAGGTCCGTTTTAGAGATCGACGTCTCAGGGTTCCAAACCCACACAAATAGATCCCAGATCTACACAGTTCTTGCGGTTCCTGACCGCTGAGTCCCAGACTCGATTATTTCCTGTGGTCCCAGACCATTGGTGATATTCGGAGTTGCCTCAATTCTCCAGGTTTTCACCTGACTTCTATAGAAGTTTCGTCAAACAACTATTTGATCCGTCACGATCTAGGCGAGTCCCAGACTCAATTCACAATCATCCATTACGTTTCAACTTCAGTTTCTTATACCCTTTAATTCATTTGTGAACACAGAATTTACTTAGACCAAGGACATGAAGTAATTTAGCGACCCATTTGTTAATTATTGCCTTTACAACCAGGACAGGGCGGCAGTATGTGTTACCTTTTCCGTGCTTCGTTCGGTTCCGGTTCGGTGGTCAATTCACGTTCCCTTTTCTCCAATGCCCCACGTTGGGCGCGCCAATTGTTGAAGCGAGGCCTCGATCGAACCTCTCCTTTCTGATGTGGGTCTGGAGTTCAGGAAACCTCAGAGTAAAAGTCAGTCAGATTTGCACCACAGAAAGTTCAAACCAAAGTCAATGTTATTTTTCACCTTCGCGAAAGGAGATTCCGATCAATCACATGGCAACAAGGCCCTCTCTGATCAGCAGAATCTGGTCTACTTCCGCGACAGGTTGGTTTTATTGAATCATGCAATCGTGTAAAAGCTGTCATCCAATCACAGAATAGCACACGTCCATTTTCTCCTAAAAAGGCAGGTTAACCTTTGCTACAGACAAAAATTATGTTTTTCTGCAAAGCTGTCATTTCATGGCCTGTGTAGGCGAGCTCTCACTTCCTGTTAGTTTCACACCATGTTGAGCACCTCTTTCTTTCTGTAACTGCTCTGCTATTTTTAAAACCACATGACAAGTGCAGGCTTCATGACAAACATTTGACCTCCCAGTATAATAATGTTTTTGAACACAGTTTAAACAATATTTTCCTTCAGGGTTCTGAAACAGAATCACTGTGTGGAGTTTGCATGCTCTCCCTTTGCATGCATGGGTTTTCACTGAGGACTCTGGCTTCCTCCCACCATCTCAAAACAAGCTTCATTGGTTAATTGGTGAGCCTAAATTGTCCCTAGTTGTGAAGGTGAGAGTGAATGGGTGTGTAATTGAGGCCCTGCAACACACTGGCAACCTGTCCAGGGTGAACCCTGCCTTTGTCCATCAGTAGCCGGGTTGGGCTTCAGCAACCCTGCGACCCCGAAAGGAACAAGGCGGCTGTGGTGGAGAATTTGTATCTTCTGGTGGAATAAAAAACTCTTCATTCATTCTGTCTCTATCAGACAGAACAGGACACTGGAGAGGAAAGTTTGTCTGATAGTTAAATCTCAGATCCAAGAACAACAGTGAGATCTCTGTCCTGGTCGTAGTTTGCTAATCCAATCCATATTTGTTTTGTGGATTTGGAGAAGGCGTTTGACCACCCCACCTCTGGTATCAAATGGAAGGTGTTTTGGGAATACGGGGTCTGGGGTTCTGTTTACAGTTTTTATGGACAGAATTTCCAGACGCAACCAAGGCCTTGGGGGAATTTGGTTTGGGGACCACAGGATTTCATTTCTATTCTTTGCAGATGATCTCCTGCTGACTTTATCAAACCAGGACCAATCGTATGCAGTGGACCGGTTTGCAGCCGAGTGTGAAGCAGCTGGGATGAGGGTCAGAACTGCTAAATCTGAGTGTATTAGTCTAATTTTTTGAACTCATCTTTATCCCAGGATAACTTTCAAACCAATAATCAGTCTCTGCTTCCGTCTAATCTAGAACAACTATGATAACCATGTAAAATTAGCTGCATGCATTCCTAAACAACTTTTGTGTGTCTACTAGTTCCTACTTTGTGTTGGGTTATCTGGAGGCCTCTAAATAGACTCCTCCTGACCCTCTGACCCTATTCTGTCTGTTCTCTTAAGCTCTGAGAGATCAAACCTTAGTCTTAGTCAACGACCTCTGCCAATGTCTAAATCTGAGTGGCTGTGATAGTGCTGCTTTGGGAAAAAGCCGAGACAATCTCTATACAGCAGGTTTAGAAAAAATAAGGCCAGGGACAGGAAAAGCTGATATTTCTTTAAACTGCTTCAAAGAATCTTCAAACCTCAGAGTCAGTAGTTAGATTTAGATGAAAGAATCTGACTCTCAGAGATGACTTTGGATTACTCTCCACTCTTGAGAAATGCTTTGGAGTCAAATGAGTAATTTGGGATTTAAAACTGCCTTAAGTTGTTTTTTTTATGACTGAGTTTCGGGATAAACGTCTGCTGCCTAAAATTCAAATGGTTTTGACATTTTGCATGTTTGGGCTAAAACCTGGAGACAAATATCTGCAGATTCAGACTGAAGGAGAACGTGGAACGATGGAAAGGTTTCTGCTCATCTTTGCTGCTTCAGGCAAGTCTGTCATCTGTATGCTTGTCAGTATGTTTGCGATTGTGACTGTCATGCTCCTGTGTGCCTTTGGCAGCTCTGAGTGTAGTTTCCTCACGGCCTGCACGCCAGTACCACGTCATTCTCGACCCAAAGAACTGGACTGAAGCCCAGCGTTACTGCCGAGAGAAATTCACTGACCTAGCATCTGTGGACAACACAGATGATGTGGACATCCTGATGAACATGGGACTTCCAACTACCCTGGTAAGAACCAGTTTAATGATTACCAAAACCAATGGGCAAAAATATTGGTTTATGTAGTACTATTTTTAATATTACACTATAGTTTACATTAATTTACTTTTTTATGTTTGTCTGAGTCAAATGGCAACAGGTGAGCTAATGAGGCATCCCAACTCGTCACATATTGATATTTGGTTATTACCCCTTTTTGACGTTTTAGGTGTCCCTAGCTTGTCTTTTTTTTGTCTGTTTGTTTGTTGTTTGACGTTCTGGCTGTTCCCATTAAATCACGAGTCCACAACCTGCGGGCTGCGAACTGGAACCAGTCCGGAAACGGGACGCAGAGCACAGCAGTACCCTAACCCGGCACCAGTTTGTGTCCGGTACAGCATCCGTTGCTGGGTTAAGGTTAGGATACTATAGTGTGTGTGTGGTACCGTTTACCAAGGATTGTGGACCCTTGTTTTTTACGAACGGAGGGGCCCTTAACCAAATGTCAATATGTGACAAGTTGGGAGTGAAAATGTGTTGGATAGTCAGCTGCAGCCGTGGAGCTCAGAAAATCATAATTCAGAAAAACAAAAAAAGTTCCAAAGAAAGGATCAGTCAAATAGCCCAAAATATTTTCAGCAGGAATTTGGATACAGTTGTTTTTGTTGTATTTTTTTTGTTTTATTTTTTGTGTTTTCAATAACCTCATGCTGTGAATCCTTAATGTGTGATTTGAACTGACTTGTAGTCAGTCATAAAAACCCCCTGTTGTGACTATCCTTTGTTCATTTAGCCAGAACTGAAAGAAAGGATTTGTCCTGGTTCTCATGCTAAATACAATGTAGGTTTGTTGTTGTGGTCAAATATTACATGACCACTCTAAATTCTTTTGGGATCCATGACTTTGACGATGGATGGATGGATGGATGGATGGATGGATGGATGGATGGATGGATGGATGGATGGTGTTCTGTGAAAAACCTTATCAGGCTCTGATCAGCAGAAATCTGCAGGTCCCCAGAGGTAGACACCCAGAAATCACACACAAACACACGAGGCTATGATGCTAGAATAATTACTTTGGCTTTTATTATTCCCCACAGAGCATAGCAAGTCAAAACAATCAACTACATAGGTGAAGCATTCAAATCACTCTTACCGCTGATATGGGAGATGGGAAGTCAACATAACTCCGGTAAGGACAGCTTCGACTTGGCTGGTGTCGTACATAACCATCCAGCTGACTTCAACGATTCTAGCAACGTCCCGTCTTTTATACATTGAAATAAAAAAGTCCTCCCCTGGGAATCGAGAGGTGTTTCCCAGAGGAAATAGAAAACGTCACCCTGTGGGAGAAAAAAGTCTTCCCTGGGAGCAAAGAGGTGTTTTCCAGAGGAATAGAAAATATCTACATTCGCACAAGTGTTTTCTATGTGAAGCGGCTAAGCAGAGCAGAATAATATGTTTACATTCCAGAGGCTTCTCCTTCAGCAGCTCAATGCAGGTGGTGTGACTCGGCTCCAGAATGGTCAGATCAGAGCACACACACAAAATATATTTTCTTTACATTCCACCCTGTGGTCTGATCTGAGCATCAACTCATCTTCTCATGTCCTGATCAATTATCCGTAATTGTCTTGTTACCTTTCAAACGTATCCAAAAGCAAATATAACACCCCAATCATGTAACACCCCACCCTGGGCCAGGACGGTGGACACCAGTAGTCTGGAAATGTTAGACCTACGTGACTCTACCATTGCTCTGAGCTCAGCAGACCGGTTCAGTGCGCATCTAAACCAACCCAGAGAGATCAACGCCATAGTTTGTCACATAATAGGTCTGGTTGTTCCAGTGCCCCAGATGAACACCTGTCAAGCACCCAGTGCAACGTGTCCCAAGCTGGTAATGCATAGTGGCTACACAATCTCTAGGTTGTTCTACATAAGCCAACACATAAGACTTGCACTCAGTTGTTGGTTTAGTAACATTATACAACACCCAATAACCAGTACAGACAGTTTCACTACACTTAGTCTTGGCAGGTGTGGTTTGTACCAGTCTATTCGGAATATCCCGTCTTCGCCGCTGGTCGCCGCTGTTGTTGGTAGTCATGTCTCCAACGAACCATTCACACAACTACATGGAAAAAAAAAACATAAGAAAACATGGACGGTGTACGTGTGGTGGAAAATAAACAAGAAGAGACAATCAAATAAAATTGATTAACATCTAATTTGCATGTAAAGAACATGTAGTGATGTTTAAAAAGCAGCATTCAAACTATTTGCTGCACCAGCAGCTGTTCTCTAAACTTCCTGTCTTTCCTTTTTTAAAGAAGCAAGTTAGTAAAAAGTCTCCAAGAAGAAACATTTTTCTAAAAAAAAAAACTATCTGCATTCTTAGTTGAAAATGTCTGTCCTTAAACCTGCTCATAGTTTTCCTGTGCAGTAGCATTGAGTTCTCCGGCACAGACAGCTTGTTAGCTTTAGGACCATCTTCAGATATCTGAAGGTTTCCATGACATCCACCTCCTCTCGTGAGCTTTATAGATGTGTCGAGTAGAGAGAGATTGTTTTTTGTAGAAACGGAGGTATCATCTACATACTCTACCTCACACCCTGTGCATAACTAGGCTACATTTCGGTAACATTTTAGACTTGTAATTGATTTCTGGTCCTTTTTTGTAAAAAATGACTTATAAATATTTATGTCATGCATGCTTTATGGCAAGCATCTCCAAGTCTGACTTGTGGGCCAAATCTGACCCATTACTTGTACTGGAGGCTGTATTGTACACAGATTTCTTACACTGTGTACAATTGCTTGATTATGATTGGCTGAAAATGTGGGCTGCTGCTTCCAAGTCCAGGACGCCAACCCCGTTAAGTTGTGTTAATTTTTACTGTTTTCAGAGAACATTTAATAGTGAATAAAATACTATATAATATTTCATATGAACCTAGATTTTAATGTCAATCAATTTTTGTTTTCTGAACAGACTTTTTCTTCTATTTTTAGTCTTCAAATTTGGAATTCAGTCATTTTGGTTTATTATATATGTTTTTATATGAAGAAATTAAAATAGCAGTGCAATAAAAGGTTCAATAAATTGTTTAATTGTTTTAAATCATATTAAAATAGTTCAAGATTACAGGTTGTTCCTCACACCGTTACACCACACAAGATCTGACCCTCCTTGCAAATAGTTTGGACACTCGTCTTCTTTGGTTTATTAATATTTTAATATCAAGTAGGGTCCAACCACTTGCAGAAATCAAGTTTCCTCAAGGAGCATTTACACCGAACACAGAGGTGGCCAGTTTCAATCTTAAGTCAACGGTACAGGCGCGCTCTGAGGCGAACTGAAGCCTCGCGGTGCGATTTGAGCTACTGGCGTGGCGCAAAAGTCTGCCGGTGGTATGAATTGGGCACAATCCCCAATGACGAGTTTGAATTGGTTTTTTTTGTTTTTTTGGCAGATTCAGGGAGAATTGTTACATGCTTTTAAGTGATTAAAATATGTTTGATATTGTCTCCATTCTCAGGAACCTTGGATTGGTTTGTATTACGATGGCGGCACTTGGCAGTGGTCGATGACAGACAAAGATTTCTTCAAACCTGATGGGGCTAACTACAGAAACTGGAATCCTGGTGAACCCAGCAGTGGCTGGAACAATGCGCAGTGTGTGTATATGAAAGTCACTGGACTGTGGGATGATTCTTCTTGTGAATGGCCAAGAAAACCAATGTGCTCTGATGTGAGAGGTGAGGTCATTCCTAACCAAGAACTCAGCTGTTCTTCATCTTGAAATCACTTTCGCTGAGATAGAAAAATATGAATTCTAGTTTCTTTGTAGGTACATACAGGTCAGATGCACAGCAAGGAGAGTAAATTACTATTGATCTTCACATCATAATGTGTTCATTTATCATGTTTGACTGCGCTTGACTATTCACTATATTCAGTTTATTGCAAAGTCTTTACATAATATCCCACATGTGCTTTGGTTTTATGAGTCAGTCCACTAAACAGTAAAGGTTCATTTTGTGTAGACGTGTGGTGTTACATTTAAATGTAACACAAATTGAGCTTTTGAAAGTTGAGTGGCCTTTTAAACCAAAAGCAGGACATATGAAATATACTTATTTTATTTAAATCACATGTTTAAAACAACTGTAAATATGAATGTTCAAAACATTACCATCCCAAGTCATCACATATTGACGTTTGGTTAAGGACTGCTCCGCGTCAATTTTTGACTTTTTGGCTGTCCCCACCTTGCCGTTTTTTTGACGTGCTGGCTATTTGTAAAATTAAAGGATATGCTACCGGGAGCGGTACTGAACGAGGTACTGGACCCAAGGATCAGTACCCAAACCCAGCACTGGTACTCTGACCCGGTACCAGCTTGCGCCCGGTCCTGCATCCGGTACCAGATCGGTTAGGGCAGGGGTCTGCAACCTGCGTCTCCAGAGCCACATGTGGCTCTTTCATCTCTCCATGGTGGCTCTCTGGCTGAAGAAAAATAAAATAATAGTAAATTTCCAAAAAATTGGAGATTAGCTATTATTTTAGCAAAATAATAACCTTTTTGGCTAATGTATTACCTACTTGAGTTTTTAGGCTAATTTAGAATTTTAGCTTCTAGTTTAGCAACATGCTAATGTTTTTGGCTAAGTTTTCTGATAAATTTTATGCTAATTTTGAGTTTAGCTAATATTTTAGTAAAATGCTAATGTTTTCAGCTACTTCCTTATCTACTGAATTTTTTTTGATAATTTAGAATTTAGCTTCTATTTTAGCAACATGCAAACGTTTTTGATTAACCTAGTTTTCTGTGGAATTTTAGGCTATTTTGGAGTTCGGCTAGTAATTTAGCAACAAGCTAACTTTTTTTTTGGCAGATTTGGCCTCTAATTAGTTTTTTGTGCTAATTTGGAGTTTAGCTAATATTTTAGCAATATGCTAACATTTTTAGCTAATTTGTTATCTACTTGGGGTTTTAGGCTAATTTTGAGTTTAGCTTTTATTTCAGCAACATTCCAAAATTTTTGTTAATTTACAGAGAAATTTTATGCTAATTTGAAGTTTAGCTAGTAATTAAGCATCGAGCTAGCTTTTTTGATATTAAAGTTAAAAACGTAAAAAAATATCTTTTTGAGAGATGCTAGTTTCTTTTTATATTTATTTGCTTTTGATTGTGCAAAACATAGACACTATTTACATTTAAAAAAAAGAAAAAAGGTTATAAATGCATATCTAACTTTCTTAAAGGCTACCGTAAGTCAATGCGGCTCCTTCTAGCTTTTGATAAGTAGAAAATGAGCCCAAATGGCTCTTTTACTCTTAAAGGTTGCCGACCTCTGGGTTAGGACAATGCTCCTGGGTTTGGGACTGGACCGGTTCCGGTTCGCTGGGGACCTGTGATTTAACGGGAACAGCCAGCATGTAAAAAAACAGTGAGTTGGAGACCCACAAAACATAAATATGTGACAACTTAAGATGAGAATGTGTTGGAAAGTTCACTATCTTTGGAGCTCATGCAAACTCACACAGTTAATGAGAGCATGGTTGTTGTGATGGGCTGAGTGCCGGTGTGGTGGTTGGAATGCTCGCCTCACAGTAAGGAGGTCCTGGTTCAAATCTCAGATGGTGTGCAGAATTTGCACCTTCCCCTCGAACAGGTGGGTTTTCACCAGGTAATCCAACTTCCTCCCATAGTACGAAAGATCTATAAGAGGGAACTCATGATCAGACTTTCTTTGTCTTCTGCTGTATAACATCTGACAGACAAACTTGACGCACGTTTTTCCAATCTTTGCTGACTTTACTTTCTCTGTGTTCGTGGGAGTGATGGATGACAAACGACGTACACACTTTTACTGGGAGACAGCTCCGTATTTGAAGGGATTGTTGACACCATGGCTGAAGTATCTGCCGTAACTGTTGTCCGAGATTTGTTAAAGTCACCAGCATCACTGCTGAACAACCGCCTGGCAATGAGACTGATAGGTTTAATCAACCTGAAACATTTCTCTGCGATAAAGACATGAAAGGTCTGAATCAGATTTTACTTGGAAGGAGAGACTGACCAAACCAGTCTCCACTCCGGTCTGAAGCGCAGTCTCCGGTGAAACTTTCCTTATATTTAGATCAGGGCGCCCCCATGTGTCGCCTTTTTTTATTTATTTTTTTTGTGCCTTATAATATGGTGAGTCTTGTGCGTGGGTTAAGTACAGAAATAGATCCCTAATTAATTAATACTGCGCCTTATAATACGATGCAGAAAATACTGTATATTTTAGATCTTTAATCTAATCTGGTAACTTTTTTTTTTTACTGCATCTTTTAGTGTAACTTATGGAGGAAAAATCTGAGTTAGCAGTATTTTTATTTTTGAAAATGCGTATTATTTTTTGTAGAACAAGGAGATCTGAGGTTTACTCTACTTATCCGGTTTTATTTAAGATGATGTAAGGGGGAAAAAGAAAACATACTTGGTCTTGAAATACCTTTAATTCATTGTGTTAGGAAAAAAATAAAAATCGAGACTTTAAAACTGAATCAAATTGAATCGTGGCTTGACTGAATCGTTACATCCCTACCAATCACAAAACATAACTGTAATACCTCAATTCAACCTGTATGGGGCAGAACACAGATGGTTTTTGATTATATTTTCAATAATTAAACAAGTTCATTTTAATTTATTAAAAAATTGGGAATGACCAACCTTTTAAAACCCTATTTATAGAAGTCAACAGTCAAAAAAAAAGTTGATTCAGGGTTTGGTGACTCTTTAAGTTCAAAGAGAATAGATAAAACATGTGGCAGAACCAAATGATTTTTTTTCTTTGTTTTTACAACAGAGCAAAACATTTTGTTATTTGAAAATCCACTAAGTGTAATTCATTATTTCTACATACTTTCAGGGTCAAATGTGACATTCGTCCACATTGACACTTCCATGACATGGCCTGCGGCCCAGAAGTACTGCAGAGAGCATTACACTGACCTGGCCAGTGTGAGAAGTTCTGCAGAAAACCAGAAGATCATGGATCTTAAACCTGCCGAAGAAGACGTCTGGCTCGGCCTTTCTAAAACTAGCTGGACGTGGTCGAATGGTAGTACGACCACCTTTCACTACTGGAATGACGGTGAACCAAATGACCAAATAGCAGTTTGTGTCATGATGTTATTTAAAAATCTTGGAAAATGGGTGGACTCCAAATGTGGACAACTGAGGCCATTCATTTGCTATGAGGGTAAGCATAACTGTTTACAGACCTGATGATGTACTGCCTAAAAAGTTTTCAGCTGGTAGGTTAACGTCAGAGTACTTCCATTTCCCAATGCAGGTGGGCACCAATGCAGACGTGGCATGCACTTTGCAGCATCTATTGAATTGCAGAACACGGCTCAATAAACTAAATTCTCCACTTTCCTCATCTGCTGCTTTTTCTCCTTTGAAACACCAAATAATTTGTCTTAAACCACTTTTGTTGCTGGTAAATTATCTGGAGACTCCGCAACACCACAATATGTCATATCTCCTTTTTGAGCCCCAGTCAGTCTTTTTTTAGATTTGAATATTTTCACAAGAAACCATACAAAAATAAAAAAAAAGCATGACTGATTTTTGTCATCTTTGCTTCTCTTTTAGCTCATAACTGTTCAGATGTATGAAATCAATGACATACCAGTGAAGTCATGTTTGTTCAAATTAACCAGTTTTTCATGATTTTTGTTTGGTGTTACAGTAGTGCATTTCTATTTTGACCACCCGGCCCATAATGGCGGGTTTAAACTGCATGCAGAAGTGCCGCTGGATGGAGGTCGCTTCCATATGGCGCCCATGTTAACCTATGATGTAATTCACAGCAGACGTAAAGCGCCAAAACTGGCTTGTAACGTATATATATACAGTATTTATTTTTACATAAATCACACTTTAGGAGTCCAAGTGGAGTAAATTCCCATGGTTGAATATTCATTTTTTTGCAGATATACAGCCGTTCTTCTGTTTTGAAAAGTGTTTACAGACTTTCAGCTGATAACACAGCGAAGTGAGTTGAGTTGCAGATATCTGAACTCTCTGAGCTTGCACTGGCGCGGTGGGGTCAGAGTTTGGGTTCCACAGTTCCAGTATTGTTTTGGAGTCTGAGAGAATTGTCTTCGAAATGAGACCATGTTTAGTTTATTAGCTTGACGCTAAAACAGAATCAGAACTCAAGTTTTTGTGTTTGTTGTTCTTTTGTCGTGCATACATAATGATATTATTACTAGAAGTCACCCTGCAGTTTTAAACAGGTTATAACGGTTGAAGTGCCTAAGCCTTTTTAGCTCAATTCTTACCCAAATTCTGATTTGTTTTTTTTTTTAAGAGTTTTTACCTGTTTTCAAGCAAATCTTGAGGCTGAAATTGGTGGGAAACCCTTCTCTGGACCCAAATGACCCCGATGTATCTGCAGCTCTGCAGCAGCAGGTAAACCAAAGACGAAAATATTCATGTATTTCTGACCATAAATAATTGTTTTTTACTCAAATATGTTCTCACAAACTCTGTGTACCAATCTTTAATAACAGTTGATCTTTCAAATGTTAACTGATTACTCTAAATTGCCCCTTGTTGTCCCTGTGAGTGTGTATGAGTAGGCCACGTTAGGCTCCAGCAGCCCTGTGACCCCAAAAGGGACAAAAACGGGTTAAGAGGATGGATGGATAATCTTTTTTAGGCTGTTTTAAAGGTACAAGGGGCCAAAATCCAAAACACACTTGACATGAGCCGAACAGGATAAACATTTATTGAACATTCTAAAACTAAAAGTTTAAATTGTTAAAACTGTAGCTTTTTAACATAATTATGAACTAGTCTTATAGCATTACCTGTGAATGCTGTAAGCTGAATTTGGCCACTGAAGGTGCTGGTATTGGTAGCTGAAGATGCTGAAATTGATAGCTAAAAACCCTGAAGCTGATATCTGAAAAGGCTGTAGACGATAGCCAGCTAAAATATAAGCTAAATGCCAAATTTCCCCCCAAAACTACCATAAGTTAGCCAAAACAGCTGGCATGTAGCTGAAAAAATATTGAAACTTTAAAAATTGCTTAAAAAACAAAAAAGCCAAAGTAAACCAAAATAGCAGCTGACATTTTAGCTAAACTCCAAAAGAGCCTAAAAACCTTTTTAAAAAGCCTAAAGTAGCCAAAACAGCTAGCGTGTAGTTGATTTATTTGCTAAACCCCAAAATAGCCTAAAAAATGTTAGTAAATGCCAAAATAGTCCAAAAGGCTAGCAGAATGCCAATAATAAAAAATGTAATTCTGTAACTTTTTATTATATTTAATAATAATATAAAGGCATAAGTATTATTCCAGAATAAATCAACTTAAACCTTGAATAACTTTGAATATGTTTTCTCTCCATAAAAGTATATTTAGTCAAAATTAGACTTTAGAAATGAGTGTGAGATAACATTGGGCTATCAATTACAATAAAAGGAAATTATCTGGTGGGTTGTATAGAATTTCACGGTCGGGCCGTGACTTCTACACATGTGACCTAACACCTTCACCCACTTATAAAACAACAACAAATTCCCAAAGTTTTCTGATTTTAAGCAGGAAGTGGTTATTTGAAGTTGATGAACTTAAGGGGGGGTATGAACAAAAACTGTTTGAGAAACAGTTTCATAGCAACGTTATCTGCATCATAAAGCAGCCATCAACACCAGAAACACGGGAAATCTTTCATAATAAAATGAAAAGAGATTTCAAAAATACGTTGTGCTTCAGCTCCTACAGAAGCTGAAGGATCAGAACGTGAACGGAAACGTCAACCTGAACTGGATGGAGCTGGCCGATGGGAAGATCTTCCATCAGATTGAAGAGGAAAACCAAACATGAGTTCTGATAGAATCCTGCATCAGAAAATGCTTTTATTTATCTGGAAGAAGTAGCTACAGTTTTGCTGATGCAGAGAATATGTATGCAGTTTTTTCTTTCTTCATAGGTTAAAAACTTCCACTATTACATGCTAGATGTTTGTTTAAGTGATGTTAGAAGTAGAGTGCCCAAATTTGATTCATGTCAGATTGTTAATTTAACAAACATGTATAAGTTTGCTGATTTTATTAACATTTCAACATAGAATAAATCATATTGTTGTACATCATAATATATCGATGACAAACAAAGAAGTTGAACTCTTATCTTTCAGTTAGAAACATTTCTAAGGTAGTTTGTAGGAGTGCTGATTCATGTCAGAGTAACAAACATGTATAAGCCATCACTGTTAACAAGATAACAAACTTCACACAGGATTCTGGATTCATTTATTTTTGTAACCAATCGTTCATAGTTTTAATCACATTTAAACCCCCAGAACTAGTTTTGGTGACTCCTTATTGCCAATGTTTGTTTCCAACTAAGAGGTTTGGTTGCATTTTATTCGTATTCAGAGAACATGCAGGAGTTTCAGGGACTCTAAAGGGAAGCAGGTGTTGTTTGAACTCTTTTTAACAATGCAAAAAAACCCAATTGAAACAAAAATGTTCCACATTTTTTTTACTTACTAAATGTTTGGCATTAAAAATCAATATTCTTTTACAGTGAAGAAAGTGTGGTTGCATTTTTCTCCATGACACCCCCTCCTCCCTTAAAATGTATTTTATTGATTTAATTTTAAATGTAACAGCATAAAATGTAAATAAAACAGCTTTAAGTGAAATGTTTTTAAGTGTCATATTTTCTTTTGCATTACCTTTATGACACTAATGTATCCTCTTTAAAACACTCATACAATTTTAAAAAATATATAGATTTTTGTTGTTTTTATATTTTAGATAATTCATGTTTTCATTATTCTAATCCTAAAATCTTGTCTTTGTGCTTCACCTTTTGTCATTGTGTTGTGGCTTTTACTGTCAGGTTGTGGGTTTTGTCGTTGTGTTGAAGCTTTTGTCGTCTTTTGTTGTTGTGTTGTGGTTTTTTTGTTGTGTTGTTACTATTGCATTTATGTCAGCCGTGTCAGCCATCATAAATTATTAGCCTGTTGTTGTTGTGTCTTTAGTGTCATGGAAAACTCCACTGTGAACTCCACTGTGTACCTCCTCCTCTTCTTCAGTGTTTTTCTCATCATCTTAAAGATTTTGTGTTTAAGCATCACTGGTAACACTCCAGGGGCCCGTTTCAAGAAGCAGGTTTTGTTGGAACTCTGAGTTCGCGAACTCCAAATTCAGCAAAACTCTCAGTTTTCGGTTTCAGAAAGAGAGATAACGCAAACCCGTGAAAGTGGGTGAAACCAAGCCCGTTTCAAGAAGCGGGTTAAGGTGAACTCAGAATCAATCACTGTGGCAACTGAGTCTGTGAACGAAACCTGGTTTTAGTTAGTTTTAGTTTATTAATTTATCAGGACAATGTACAAATACATTGAGCTTAGAAAGCAAAGATGTTTGCACCAGATTATAGCTTACTAGCTAATTTGGTCTGGAGCAGGTTTTCTTCAGGAAACTTAGAGTTCGCAGTCTCCGCCCCTTTTTAAAGCGAGAGATGTTCAAATATGAGTTCTTCATTCATACTTAGAGAACATTCACATTAGATACGTCACGTTTCCATCAGCAGAAACCAAAATGACATGTCCATTCATAGAGGATCATGTAGAGAGGAGGTGGGATTAATCCAGGGGAAATGTTATTTATGTCAGGAGAGGATTTGAGGACACGAGTCGATTGATGCAGTTTCCCCAATTCCTTTTTATTGGAGCGACATTATAAATAGTGAGTTATTCCAGGGATTTGCTATTAATAATGAATTTTATTTCCCTTAAAAAAAACCTTAAAAATCGAAATAATTAAATCTCAAAAACCGGTAGGGGCTTTCAACTCGTGTACAACAGCCAACACAGACCAAGTATTAGCTTGGTTGTCAGCGACCCTGCCTCCGCTTCTGACGTTTTAAGTTCAAATCCCGGCCACGGTACGTCGATTTTATGTAATAAAAAACGACTCTTGAGAATTACATTTAAATAAATGCTTATTTTTAACATATCTCAGGCAGCTACAGTGTTTCGTTTTAGCGTGCAGTGATATCCGTGTGTGTATGTGGTGGGTGGGGGTGGGGGGTTGAGGAAAACGGTCATTCATGCGATACGGAGATGACTGGTTAAATTATTAACAGATCAAGAACCATTCCTTACTTTACAAGTGACAAAATAACCTTCCTGATATTATTTATTCGTTATTTGAAATGATTCAAATGTAGACGTATGAATTAACTCTGCAGATGTTTTATCGCTGCAGCTGGGTTTATTATCTTGCTGAAAATCTTCTTATAGTTTCATATGCTTGTAGGAATTTATCAATTTCCGTCGCCGGAAGTGGCCACAAAACTCGGAAGTGTGTTCCCGTTGCCATGGTGAATCGTGCTGTCTTTGCTCCATTGATCAGGGCTTTTAATGGTCACGACACTCGCACCTGATTCTGGTTCCAACAACTTCAAGTTGATTGAATCAAACATTTTCAGCTGTTCTGAAACCGAAAACTCTAAGTTCGGGAATTTTGAGTCCAGTGACTCTAAGTTCAGGTTTCAACTCTAAATTTGTTGAACCTGCTTCTTGAAACGGGCCCCAGGTGTTAAAGGATTGATAAACACAAGTGTAGACAAATAATTCTTAAAAATCTATTGTCAAGAACAAAATCTTGGAGGGACCGCCCTTTTTTACTCTCAGCTGTTGAAGCTTCAGACAGTGATTGATGAGGACACATTTTGACTAACTGCTGCTGTTTTCCTCAGCGCAGCTGATCAAGAGCACTCAATCACAACAAGTCCACAAACAGCAAAGACATGGTTGTTAAAAGAGCTGCTGCACCTGACACAACAGGATTTGAATGGAACTGAACCATGATTGTGTTTTCCTGAGGGAGGGCCTGAAGACTGAGAGGACAGACGGGAGTCAGGATTCTGGTCGAGTTTCACTTAGACCAAAAACAGGATGAGACAAGAAATCTGATGGTAAACACCTTAAGTGATCATGATTAGATAGAAATTAAATTAATTATGAACTAAGTTACTAATTAAATATATAAGTGTTTATATAATTTTAATTCTCAAGAATTAAATATTAATCACAAAGCTTTTTTAACATAATAAAACATGTCCATGATCGGGACTCAAACCCCCAACCTCTGAATTGAAACGGCGGCCACGCTGACAACCGCACTAACATTTAAACTGTGTCAAGAAGTACGGTAGACGCTTTGATAGGCGTCTCCAGTGTTTAAGGTTTAAAGCTTTCCATTGTTAAGGGTTGAGGAAAAGAAAACTTGGTATTTTTAATAACAAGTCCCCGCAAACCGGTATCGCTCAAACAAAAATTAATTGGGAAACGCCAGACAATCAACTCGTGTCCTCAAAATCCTCTCCGACATAAATAACATTCCTTCCTGATTAATCTAGCCTCCTCGTCTGCGGGATCCTCTAAGATTGGACATGTCGTTTTGGTTTCAGCATGGTGGAAACGTGCAGTTTTATGTGAATGTTCTCAATATTTAATTTAAGAACATCCTGCACTTTAAAAGGGGCAGAGACTGCAGGGAACTCTGAGTTTCCTGAAGGAAACCTGCTCCAGACCAGGATATCTTCACAGAGTCAGTTGTCATAGTGATGAGCTGTGAGCTCATCTTAGCCCGCTAAGTGAAACGGGTTTGGTTAAACTCACTTTCCCGGTTTAAGTTACATCCGTGTCTGAAAATGGAAGGTCAGAGTTTTCCTTAACTCTGAGTTCACAAACTCAGAGTTTCAACAAAGCCTCCTTCTTGAAATGGGCTAACTATTAAAAATAAATCTCAGTGTAGTTCTAAATACCTTCAATTCTTTATTGTGTAAGTTTCTACCGATTTCAGAGTAAAATGAAAATCTAAATAACTAAAAAAACAGTTTGTTTGTTTGTTGTTACTAAACAACAAAATTTAAAAAATGACTTCAGTCTAACGTTGCCTTCCATAAAAACCTATGATGACAAAAAAAGAAACAAGAACATCACTATTTTGGTGTTTACAAGTGATCAAGGATATTCTTAATGATATAGTTTGAAAAAAATAAAATGACTATTTTCTTTATTTTCCTCATGGCCTTATAAAATAAAAGGAGAGCTAAAGAAATGGTTGCTCGATTGGATGGAATTTAGAAAACAAAAATAATGCAGGGTTCACACCACACGCGGAAGCGCCACAGAACGGCGACCGCTTCCATTCAGCGCCCTTGTTAACCTATAGTGTAGTACACACCAGACACCGCGGTCCTCCACGGCTGGCTTGTGCTGTGCAGTATGGAAAGCGGATTGGGACAAAAAAAGAACTTCCTCTTTTTGAAATACGAAAAACACAACCACTACCATTGACGGTCTAAAATATTTTTATTCTTCAAGTCCCCACACTCCAAAGAGGAAAAAACATGTTAGTTGTCTGTGTGGATGCAGATCTGCATAGATTTAAATATATATTTATATTTAAAAATGTAGCTCACAAATCTTAATAAAATTATTATATTTTTCTATAAATAAGTTTTTTATTTTATTTTATTTTGACTGCAGAACATAAATGTTCCTTTCAAAATAAAATACACCAAAATCCTCCTGCTGCAGCAGATTTGTGAATTAAAAGTGTAAGAAAGTCAAACAGGACGTGTTCTATCAATATGACTTTGATGTGCCATCATCTTTTTACTATTAGATATAAACATGACAACACTGATGTGGAATCCATTTTTTAATCTATAAATGTAAATATGGAATTCTATGCTGGAAGATTTTACCTCTGAACAGCAGCTTGACACATTTTTGTGCAGCAAAAGATCAGTTTAAGTCTATTCAAATACCACTCTGACACTAGAATATACCTTAAACCATAAATTTGCTGAGTCATCTGACATCTTAAAACAATATAATGTCCTAAAGAAAGATGATGAGAACCCTTCAGTATCTGAAAATCTTAAAAAAAAAAGGAAGTAGAAATGTTGTAACCTTTGTACTGCTACGAAAAAAGAAAATGTTCGTCATCGTTAACATGATCCTTCCTGCCTGACTGCACTAAATTTTAATGGAACCCATTTTGGCCAATAATTGCTCTTTTAAAACCAAATTAAGTTCAGTTAGATTAATTTAATTCCACATTTTACAATTAATTGAACAATTATTTGAATACTAATTTAAAAACTTTCCCAACTTCTCCAATAATCTGGTGGCACTTTGACCACGGTGTCAAATACCTGACAGCTGAATTTAAGAAAACAATTTGGAAATTTGTGCTACATTTTTTTCTGCGATGTAACCGACCCAGCTTTATTTCTGCATGTTTTAAAATTCTTAACGGCTCCTGAAATAATCCTTCACTGACATATTCCTAAGAATAAACAGACTCTCATGACCTGCAGCTTTGATTAGGAAAATCAAATCTGCTTTGAATTGTTTTGACTTGTTAATCAAACAGGATAAAATCTCAGCAATGCAAAAAAGGTAACATTTTGCATGAAGTCGAGTCAGTTCGTCAGATAAGTGTCATCAGTCAGAGGTTAAAGCAGCAGAAGAGAGAGGATACAAGAATGGAGAAAGTTCATCTGTTTGTCATTGTCGCTTCAGGTGAGTAGACCAAATAATAGAGTTTTGGGGAAAAAGTTGTCCTAATCTTTGTGCCTGGTAATACAGATAATATAATAAAAATCTCAAACTTAATGTCTTGGATTATCAGACTATTTTACAAAAAAAAGTTCTTGCTAAAAAGTTATGGTGTTGCAACCTAATCAGCTAATCAACCCAAAAAATGTAGATTTCTCCTGAACCTGCATTGGTCTTAATGTGGTGTAGCAATTACTCTAAACAGGCCACCAAAAAATAGATTAAAAAATGTATCTCATTCTTTAAAGAAGCCAAACATTTACTGATGGTGTAAAAAAAATGTCTTCTGATTTTTTTTTTTTAAATCACGTTTCTAAAATTAAGATTATTTTGCTATTTAAAAGCTTTCTTGATAAATTAAGTTTTCTTGTGATATCGATTTTTTTTTTAACTAAAACAAGTTTTTTTTTCCTCACTTTGAGGACAAAAAAAATTCTGTTTGGGGCTCTCCTGAAAATGTTACTGAGAACATTTTAACTATATTTGCTGAGATAAAAAAAATCACGCATTCATTGCTAAGTTGAAGAAGAAGTGTTGGTATGGAAACAGAATTGTCAGTAAAAAGAAAATGCATTACCAGTATTACATCTTATTGTTTTTCTCCTATCTGCAGCTTTTTGTGGCGTCGCTCTTTCTGAGCGCAAGTACTACTTCATTTATGAACCGATGACCTGGTCTGACGCTCTGGCTTTCTGCAAACAACGCTACAATGGCCTGGTCTCTCCAAACTCCCCGGAAAACATGGAATTACTGAAATACATGGTCAATTTAGGAAGAATGAAGGAGTCTACCAACAGCAGTGTAATTTCACCTTTTTACCTTTTGTTTGAATGCATGCTCGACAATTCTCTTTAACGCTAATGAATCTTTAGATGAAAAAATATCAAATCTTTTCTGTTTTACCATATGCCATGGTATTTAAAAAAACATTTTCTAATACACTTTTGTTTTTTTAAAGAGTAATTCATGGAATTCATATTAAAAGTAGACTGACAGCGCAATGTTGTTGGTTAACATTAGTCTGAAGCTAATTCAGATAAATGAATCTAAACATTAATCAACATGATTTCCGGCAGAGTTTTCCACTTGAATGCATTTGTCTTTATATTTCTTTGACGGCCATGATCTGACTTTCCATAAGAGTTGTCAGGAGGTTCTGCTCGGTTCAACTAACTTTGTAATCACATTTGAAGCTCACGCCTTAATTTTGGAGAGCTTTTTTATTTTGTTTTATTTTTTTTTAACATAAAACTTGAAGCATAAAACTCAAAGATATGGGCTGTGCAAATTTAATTTTTCGACAGAATGAAAGGCTTTATTTGTGTTGGTTTGTATGATTAAATGTGTGAGCTGCAGTTGTATTTTGTATATTTTGTGGAGACCATTTTGGTATGTGTGTAACTAGGGTACACAGACCTGCAGAACTACGGTTCTCAGAGCTCATCCAGCTACTTTTGATACACTCTGGACAGATCGGAGGCTTTCGGGCCCGCGGTGGAGCTCTCTCGCTCGATATGCCGGTGGATAGAGAGATGCTGCGGAGGCTGCCAGCTCGGGTCTCATCAAAAAATTAAATTTTAATTTCCCCCCTCGGATTAATACGAAACAGTGAGCCTTCAACATCAGCCACAGAGACACAGAAACACAGTGGGGGCGGCTGTCATACAGACACAGGCCCCTGTACCGGAAAATTTTTTATAATAATTATAATCCAAACATAGAGACATGATTACCTGTCTTCCATTCATTCTGAATGAGATATCCACAGACAGAGCTGGTAGCTCCTCCCACATGCAGCTGCGGCGTCAGGAACACATTTTTTGACAGGCGGCCAGCAGAGAATTCGCCGCGCAGCGAAAGGGGGTGGAGAACACAGATTTGTCGTGCGAATCCCATTCGGTGTGAAAGCGCCTTAAGAATTTTTTCAGCTCTACTGAAATGAATCCTAATGAATGAAATGAATTTGTAATCTGGCTGCATTTTTCAGGTGGCGTGGATCGGTCTCTACAACAACTGGAAGCAGTGGATATGGTCATTTTCAAAAGCCAATTACTACCAAAAAGATGAAAGTGGCTTCAGAAACTGGGCTGATGGAAAACCAGATGATTTGGATAAAGTACTGTGCTCTGAAATGTACGAGACAGGACAATGGAACGATGTTAATTGTGGATTTTCCCGTAAACCAATCTGCGCAAATGTGATAGGTGAGGATTGTCCCTTCTGAATTGCAATAATCCGGCAAAGTTGCTGAAGAGTTTTGTTTCTATGTTTAGTTGTGTAGTCTCTAAATCTGTCCAGTTTTTGGAACACATTTTAATGAGTTCATCAGCAGCTGTGTATTTTGTCAACTAACACTAACTTTATCAACCACCTTTTACAAATGTATTTTGTAGAGTTGCATGTAAAAATCATTTAGTACCTTGGTTATTTTTTGTACCAGCAAGACACGGAACCCTAAAGCCTCGTTTCCACTGAGCAGTCCGGTACGGTACGGTCTGGAAATCAGCCCTGGGCCTTGAGTCTTGAATTGTCAGAGTTTTTGTGACGAACTGGAGAAGTCATGTGACTCAAAAAAGACATGCAAATACGTGAAACCGTGAATTAAGAAATGCAAATAAGCGGGGTGACTAAGAAGAAAAGAGGAAAACATAATCGCTAGCTTAGCGCTGTATTGGCGCTTTCTAATGTCGTCGTTATTTTCTGCCAATCACCGGGTGGCTTCAACAATTCCACCCCAACTGTCCCATTCTATTTTTCTATGGAACTATAATTGATAGGTATATTCATGAGGTGTGGGTCAGAACCATTTAATGGGTCTATTTTACTATGGAAACGCTCAAAATACCGAACCGTACCGCTCAGTGGAAACGAGGCTTTAGTTTCCTCCCCTTGCTACATCACCTTTTGTGGTCTTACAGTTTTGCACATATAATTAGAGCAATTTGCATTTACATTGTGTTCTGATTGGCTGGAGACCTTGTCAATCAATGTTCTCTGTACCATGTCTCCTGTACAGAATGTGTTCAGATCAATCTTTAATAATAATGGATTATATTTATCTGTACTTTCCAAGACACTCAAAGCGCTTACAGTAAATATCCATCATCCATTCACACCTCATTCATACTTGGTGATGGTAAGCTACTACTGTAGCCACAGCTGCCCTGGGGCAGGCTGACAGAGGCGTGGCTGCCAGTTTGCGCCTACGGCCCCTCTGATCATCACCGGGGCATTCATACACATTCACACACCAGTGGAGCCACAAGGACACACCGACTATGGGCTGGCGGGAGCGAGAATCGAACCACCTATCCTTCGATCATTGGCCGACCTGCTCTACCACCTGAGCCACCATCGCTGTTTAGCTAATTAGTTCTCTGCATTTGACCCATCCCCTGGAGGGGCGGTGAGCTGCAGACACAGCTGCGCTCAGAAGCCATTTGGTTGTTTAACCACTCAATCCAACCTCTAAATGCTGAGTGTCAAACAGGGAGTTCCGCCCATCTCGGGACTTCAACCAGCATCCCTCTAACTGCAGTTTTATGTCACTAAATGTTAGGCCCTCACGCCCATAATAAACCTTTCTATGTTTCTTTATAAGGGAGCAACACAACATTTGTCCCCGTCGACATTTCCATGACTTGGATTGAGGCTCAGAGCTATTGCAGAGAACATTACACAGATCTAGCCAGTGTGAGGAACATGGAGGAGAACCAGAAGATCATGGCGATAAAACCTGTTGGAGGACAAGTCTGGCTCGGCCTGCACACGGGCTCCTGGGCGTGGTCAAGTGGGAGCACCGCTGTCTTTAGAAACTGGGCAGAGGGAAAACCTGACGACACTGGAGATTGTGCGGTGGCAAACTTTGATGATACTGGAAAATGGGAGGACTGGATCTGTACTGATACCAAAGCATCTATTTGTTACCATGGTAAGCTATGATTCAGTCAGTGAAGGGACCACATTGTTTATACATCTGTCACCACACGAGGGGGAGGCATCGCCGCAATCTTCAAGATTTCATACCGCAGTCCAATTTTTCTGAAAATCATGTGGTTTCGAATGTAGACGGCGGCAGTTTCTATACATCCAGGCTACAGGGCAGTCGACGGCACGTGATGTGGATGGCTGCCTTCTGCAGACATTCACATATTGTCCATCCAGAGCAGCAGCCGGCCGTTGAACCGTCCTGTGTCGCCCAATTTCGGAATGGAATTATTTCCGCCTGTCACTGGACAGCGACTCCATGACCTTGAAATGTGCTAGGGCTTCCCCTTACCAATGTCAGTTTTTGGAGTCACCATTAGATGTAAATTTTTTCCTAAAACTCTGTGCCACACAATGTGTAAAAATGCGGTTACAAATCTTTGTTATAAAAGCCGTCGCACAACCGTCTACTGAATTGGCTAAAAAATTTGCATTAATGTCACTGGGGCATTTTGGGTTATGTGACTGTAGTTCTTCAGCGAAAGCAGGGTCCCACTCTGCCCACTGCTCTGCCATTAGCATGTTGTTGAGGCTAACAGGTGAAGGAATATGGAAAAGTAATATAACTTAAATAAGGTGTTAAATAATGTTGGGAATTTTGTCCCAGATCAAGCCAAACATGCAGCTAAATACTGGACCAAAACAGTTATTTTCTCAGAGGACGTAAGGTACCGTGGGCTGCACGGTGGCCCAGTGGTTAGCGCTCTTGCCTCAGAAGGCCTCAGTTCAAGTTTCGGGGGGGACCTGAAACAGACCCACCAACTGGGGACCTCTCTGTGGGGAGTTAACATGCTATCCTCGTGGGTTTTCTCCGTGAAACATCTTGAAGAGTAGAAAGAAATCCAGTTGGGTTCTGTGAATAAAACGTCTCGGTTTACTATGACCTGAGAATCTCCATCTGCCAAAAATTCCAGATGTCTTCATAGTTTTAGTCTTAAGGCTCTGCTTGGTCCTCTGGCCTTTTTTTAAATCACCAAATATCAAGCAAACAAGCCTCCATATAAATGAACCAATGGTGACTTTAGTCTGTTTTTCATTGAAGCTGTTAAAATGTTAAACTTCTCATTCTTTCTTCTCTCCTCTAAGATGTTACCGTTAGTCCTCTGCCCAAGCTGGTGGTGAATCTGAGAGTGCAGAAGAGCGTCTCTCTGGATCTAGACGACCCCATGGTTCTGAACTCCATGCTGCAGCAGGTAAACCACTGCAGGTGTTTTCCCCACAATCTACACACAACTCTACTCTAAACCACAAGCATCACATTGTTGAAAAGAACCACTTCAGAACCACTTTTGACACATTTAAGCTCCTCTATACATTTAGCCATTTGAAATGTTGGAATTGAATGACTAATGACTAATTGTCTAGCTCCAGAAACAACTTTTTTCCTTTTATGCTATGGACTAAATCCACATAGTAGAGTCTCCAGAGACAAAGTTAAAGCTGATTTATTTATTGGTGATTGTAGTTCCTGGATGAGTGTGAGACCATGTCCCAGATGCCATACCGTTCAAAGTATGAGCCTAAAACAAACCTTGTTTACATCATACCTTTGGGACATCCGTTTCTCTTTGGTGTGCCCCTCCTCGGCGGGAGTGGGCAGCCCCTTCCTTGCCGTCCCCTTGACCTCCTGCGGCGTGGTGGGCGGTTGTCTGGAGCATGGGAGTGGGTCTCCCTTGGGGGGCCCTGACTCGTACCTGGGGTGGGGCGGGCTCGGTGCTGCTGGGTGGTGGTAGGTTGTTTTTCTGAGGTTGGGGAGCTCTTTGAGGGTAGGGTCTCGCTTTGGACCTCCTGGTGCGGTGGGGGGACTGCTCTTCTGGCTTGGCTGGGGTCTGCACTCTCTGTGCTCCTGTGCCCTCCTGCTCTCGGGTGTGGGGGGCCTGTGATGGTCTGGGGAGGCAAGTCCATGGAGGGACGCACAGATCTCTACTGCCTAGGAAATGGTGCTCTGACTGCCATAAGGTATCCAGATGAAATCCTTGAACCCATTGTCAGACCCTACGCTGGTGCAGTAGGTCCTGGTTTCCTCCTAATGCACCACAATGCCCGGCCTCACGTGGCAAGAGTATGCAGGCAGTACCTGGAGGATGAAGGAATTGAAACAATTGAATGACCTTCACCATCCCCTGACTTAAACCCAATAGAACATCTCTGGGACATTATGTTTGGGTCCATTAGGCGCCGCCAGGTTGCTCCTCAGACTGTACAACAGCTCAGGGATGCCCTCACACAGATCTGGGAGGAAATGCCACAAGACACCATTCGTCGTCTCATTAGGAGCATGCCGCGACGTTGTCAAGCATGCATACAAGCTCGTGGGGGTCACACAAGATACTGAAAAGCATTTAGAGTTGCAGAAATTAAGTTTAGGAGAAAATGGACTAGCCTGCCACATCTTCATTTCACTCTGATTTGATGGTGTCTACACAACTGAGCCTCTATAGGCTGAAAACCTTTATTTCCATTAAAAGACTTGGCATCCTTTTGTTCCTAAGACACTGCCCTGTTGTTATTTGTATAGATATCCAACTTCATATTGAGATCTGATGGATCTAATGTGTTTCTTTAAAGTGCTCCTTTCATTTTTATGAGCAGTGTGTTTCAGTTGCAGTCCAGAACTTTTTGGCCAACTCCAAAACTTTTAGTAAGAACTTGACCAGAAGAAAGTTTGGTTGTTGAGATGATTTGCGAGTCCAATCCCGTGTTATTTTTTAATCCCAAAGCTGGTGTCAGTCAGCTGCTACTGCTGTACTTTTATCGCCAATGATTCATCTAGAAACTTGAAATTAAAGATAAAAAAATAATTTTAAGCCAAAAATTGCACTGAGTTAAATTAATATTATACCTCCTCAGTCATACCTGTTTATCATTTTTATTCCATTACTTTTCTCTTTTTAATGTTTTTATTAATGCTATTTTATTTTTTCCATGTTTTAATACAACTTTGTCTTGATTGTTCTACTTTCACGGCTGTAGAGCTGGCAATGTTACAATGCGTGAAGGGGCGGAGTCTGAGGGGCGGGGCTTCAGATCATTTGTATATTGAGAGCGAATCTTATTTGCATATTAGGATCTGATGGAGGCGTTACTGATGGAAGAACAGAGGCTTTAACCCACACACACTGGATTGTTCTAGACTGTAAACCTCTGTTGTGTTTCAGCTCACACAGAAGCTGATGGAGCGACCGGCGAACGGAAAGGTCAAGCTGAGCTGGAGGACGCGGTCAGATGGAAAGATCTTCCACAAAGTTAAAGTATGAAACAGGAGAAAGCCTTTTCTTCCTAAAACAAGTGACCGTAGACGCTCTAAGAAGTGGCTTTCAAACACTTTCTGTTGTCATTTTAGAGTAAGTGTAGCTTTAGCAGCTCATAAACAACAAACATAGTTAACCCTTTAACACAGGGGTAGGGAACCCTGGTCCTCGAGAGCCACATTCCTGCATGTTTTCCACCATACCCTGCTCTGGCATGTTCTTATTGGCTGAACACACCTGAACCAGGTAATCAGTGTAGGGATTCATGACAATTACCTGGGTCAGATGTGTTCAGCCAATAAGAACATGCCAGAGCAGGGTATGGTGGAAAACATGCAGGAATGTGGCTCTTGAGGACCAGGGTTCCCTACCCCTGCTTTAACACCTGAGGAGTCGTCGGCGACACTTCAACACAAAATCTTTAGCATAAACATAACAGAATGTTATTCTCCTTCAGAATCTACTGGAATTATGTTGATCGTATAAACGGTTGAAAAGTTAAAGTAAATCAAGGAACATAAAAGCTGGAGCTCCGGTGTTAAAGGGTTAAAGGATTTCCTTTACTAGAACTTTCTTCTTGGTCACTGTGATTCAGAAGAATCTGCCGCTAGGAAAAATTAGACAATTTTCAAAAACTTTCCTTATATTTTGTCATTATATAACCAAGTAATTATATCCGGCATCCTGCGCTTATTTCTACATTGTATAACTTTTACAAAATACATTTTATGGAGAGTAAAATATTGAAAGTTATATAAGGTTTAAATTAATTTGTTCTGGAATAATAAATCTGCCTTTTTATTATTCATAATTATGTTAAAAAGTTACTGTTTCAGAGTTAAAATTGGCATTCTGCTAGCTTTTTGGAATATTTTGGCATTTACTGAGATTTTTAAGCTATTTTTTAGTTTAGCTAATATTTCAATTACATACTAGCTTTTTGTCTAATTTATGCTTTTACACGCTAATTAAATTACACGCTAATTGTTTTTGCTAATGTAGGTTTTTTCAGTTTTCTAAGCTTTTTTGAAGTTAAGCTATGTTTTCAGCTACATGCTAGCTGTTTTGGCTAAGTTTTCTTTTTTTTTTTTTTAGTTTTTTAAGCTAACTTAGCATTTAGCAAATATTTTAGCTAGCTCTCAGCTTTAGCATTTTCAGCTCCAGCGATTTAAGCTATCAATTTCAGCATCTTCAGCTATCAGCACTAGTGTCTTTAGCGGCCAAATTCAGCTTACAGCATTCACACTAGCAGTACCGCAGGTAATGCTATATATCTAGTTCATATTTATGTTAAAAATGTACGGTTTTAAAGTTTGAAAAAATGTAGTTTTAGAGTGTTCAGTGAATGTTTATCCTGGTCAGCCTTCAACTTAAGGTGTGTTTTGGATTTTGGCCCCCTGTGCGACTGAGTTTTACCAAACTGGACCAATCTGCTGAAATGCAGCCTCTCACTGCAGATCTGGAATCACAATAAAGACTCATTAGAACACCAATGAAATACTGCATCTATGTTCTATTGGAAAATTTCAGTCTGGTTTCTAAGGCCACAGGATAAGCTGGATACAACTGGTGTGTGTGGGTGTGTTGATAGAGAAGCAGTCTTTCCTACTTTCACATTAATATCAGCTGTAGTTATGCTGGAGGAGATGAGATTGGAACTGCATGGATGGATGGAAGTGAAGAAACCTTGTCTTTCAGCACATATTGATCTAGTTAACATTTTTTAAAGAGTTTCCCTTGAAATTGTTTCACACCCTGGACTGTAAAGTCAATCAAACAAATAAAGCTAGTATCCGTTTGACCAAAAATCAGTGTGCATGGTCTTTTTAATACTGTATTCTTACAGAAATGATAACAAGATCTGTAGATCACCGTTAATGGTCATATAGAAGAGGAACAGAGATGCATCAGATTAACAGCAAACTCCACTAATGTTTCTACAGACTTTTAGTCATTTTTATTTTTTGACAGAGTTCAAACATTTCAGATATGTTTAGTCTTTGTCATTTCAAATATGTCATGAGTTTCCTCCACCGACCACCAGAGGGAGCCATCTCCAGAGTTTTGACTCTCACCTGGTCTCTTCTCTGTTAACTACATCTCCCATAAGCCACTGCTCCTTAAGCCCGAACCTTCCATCAGCTGTTCCTCATTTAGCAATCATCTCCCCAGAATTTACCACTGTATTTGTACCACTTTCTAATCATTTCGGGCAGTTTTCTCTTGACATCCTCTTCATTATAAAATAGTTGTAGCAATTTGAACTGAAACACATCAACATTTAATTTCTTATTTGACGAAAATATCAAAGAGAAACATTTATCCTGTCTTTTTTATTATTATTTTGGGGAGGAAAAAAATAAAAAATATAGATTTTCACACCTGCTTGAAACTTTTGCACACCAATATTTGTCTCTGTAGTTTTCACATGATATATGTATGTGCATGGTTGCTTTATGTATTTATTTATATATTAATTAATTAATTTATTTGTTTATTTAATAAAGTTCATAGTTTTCATTTATTCCAGAAATAAAATAAACAAGAGTATACTTATTTAAAAAATATGTATATATAGTTTTTTTGTTTCTCCACCAGAGGGCAGCACAGCTTAAATAAAAACCAACAACACTATGAACTGAACTTTTTTTTTATTTTTTATTTTTTAATAAAACAGTAATATTTTTAGTTGTTACATATCTTCAAAAGAAAGTGGGTGTTTCCCCTCAGATAGATCCTGTTTCAGGGCTTTTTTTATCTGCCTGATGTTTTCTGCCTGAACTCTCCCTTCACTTTGCCAATCCTATTGACTGTTTACAACGACGTAAGAATAAAACCAACCCTACCATCAGGATAGTTTTTTTTTTAAATTTAATATGGCTTAAAGTGTTAAAAGGTTTTGAAAATGTTGGCTTAGAACAAACGTTACGAAAATTATGACACATACTTGGAACTTTGTACATGTATACAGTAGAGTTCAGTGATTCACCTGTTTTTTTTTTTTTTTTAGACAATTTTCACGTTGTCGTAACCTTGTCTTTGCTTACTTTGTGGATTAGTACATATTTTTCTTTACATGTTGAACATAAAGATTGATTCATTTCATTTTTTTGTGATTTTTACAGCACATATATCAACATTTACCACTTGTGATTGAGTTTTTTTGGACAGTTTTAGATTCTTTATGGAGTTCATGACTAATATAATCAAAAATGTACCTGTAAAAAAAGAAGCTGTGGTTGTAGGGAAAAGTTATATACTAAGTAATTCCACAAAAAACAGATTTATAGATAAATTAATAGAGCAAATTGTAAAGTAGAAAAAACAAATATCAAAAAATCCCTAGACGACTAAGGGTTAGATCAGTTCTGACCAGGTGGGATGGACTGTAGTCTTCAGTTCTTCCCTGCGTTCTATTCTAGATTTTTTCCAGGTGTTAAAGTCCAGGTTGTTGTGGAAACATGATTGTATCAAGCTGTCTCCTTGTTGTCACGAGTCCCACAGCGACAGAGACGTGACAGGCGCTCAGTGTCCCATCCTGACCCCGAAGAGCCGCCTCACCTGCTGATTCCTTCACCAGCTTGTGCATCCTGACATCTGTCCTGATGTCTGAAGCTGCAGCCACTTCCAGCCTGGAATCCAGAAGCTGCTCTCATCACAGGTGAGGAGAAACAAACGCATGTTCTAATATTCTAAACGTGTGTTTGTGATGTGAAAACTCACAAAGATCCCGCTCTGTAGAGATGAAGAACGCTTCGTTTTGCATCTGCAGCGCGAGGATCGAACAGCCGCTCTCCCACACAGAGAGCAGCTTTACGGCCCACTCGCTCATCTGAGGTCAGAGGTCGTTCAGCAAACAGAGCGCCAGTGAAGGACCAGCGGCAGCAGGCAGGGCAGATGAGGGTCTTATTTTCTTTAGTTGTTCTTGTGTAAAGTGATGTTCTCTAATGATGATCACACACTTATCAGATTCTAGTTTGATGTTTTCTTCAGTGGTTTTAAGGTCTCACTTGTTTTTTTTAACGTACCTCCATGTTTCTAAAATGCCGAACTTCTTTGGTTTCCAGGTTTCTAGATCATTTATCCATTTTTTTTTTAGATTTCTGTTAAGTTTTCTGTGCTTCTGGCGGATTCTTCCCCCTTCCATGGATGTGCAGGTTTTTTTTTTGTTTTTTTTTTTTAAATACTCTTGCTCTGTGGGGGGGTGGCAAAGATGAAAACGTGAGAGTTTTTCATGAGATCCAGGTGGAGTCATAACATTGCGGGTCTTCTTTATCTCCAGGAAGTCTTAAGGTCATAATCAAATGCTTTCTGACTTACAACATTGTCCTTATTGCGGCTGTGTAGCATAACCTTGGATTTTTCCAGCTCGCTGCAGCGGCTCAGACACTCTGCAGGAAAAAGCCCTTCACAGTCAAAACTGTCGGCATTTTCTCCTGAATAAGGCTGGGAACCTCACCATATAATATGATGCAATATGTGGCTATTGAGTATTGTGATATCTATATTGATGACATTATGATACTGTGATCCCTGGTTAAAAATAATCTCTAATAACTCACAATATTTTAAAAAAACAAATATTTTCAGGAAGATATTTAACAGCTTAAACACAATCATAACTTGGAAAGTTGCTTTCCCTGCAATAATTCTAGTGTGAATGCTTCTTTGCTCAAAGTAGTCGCTAAAGATGATGACACAATTTACTTTAATTGCTGAAAGGATTTGCTGAAGATGTAAAAGCTATTTGTAAAATGTCAAATCTGCTCAAAGACTGGAAATGTCATTAAAGAACTATAAAAGAGCGCTGAAGTTGACCTACATTTCTGAAAAATGTGTTGAAAATTTTCTTTCTAATACATGACAATTTTGCAAAAAATACATTTAGTTTGTTGTTTAAATATTAGTTAGATTACAAATTAGCCAAAAAAGATAGCTTATTACCTAAATACTCGCTAAACTCCAAAATAGCCAAAAAATTTCTCAGTAAACTTAATTAGTCAAAAACGTTAGCCTTTTTTAAAAATAGAAGCTAAACCCCTAAATTATAAAACCTTAGTCGACAACAAATTAGCCAAAAACATTAGCATGTTGCTAAAATAGCAGACAAACTCCAAATTAGCATAAAAACCTCAGTAGATGCAAGATTAGCCAAAAAGCTAGGTATAAAATATAGAGTAAACTCCAAATAAAAAAAAATACTTTCAAAGATTAAAACATAACCCATGAATGAATTTAAAGGTTTGTTGCTAATTGAAGACTTTCGCATTAATTTCCTACGGGGCACATTTTGCTCAATATTTAAAAAACTATAAAGTTTATGAATACGAAAAACGCAATCAGTAATGTCCAAAACAAGCCGAATATTTTGATACCAAGATTACAGAAATCAGTAATACTATGTCTCTGACAAGTACTTGCGGTTCTTGCTACTTTTCTCCTTCAGAATCTGCTGGAATTATCGTGTTACTGGTTGAAAAACTAGACGTTAAAGTAGGAGTTAAACCCCTAGTTTTACATGTCCAGACGAAGATTAAGTTTTTGGTGAAATTTGGTCTATTGTTGCCTGACGTCAGTTTCCATCAGAGTGTATTTATGATTTATTGATGCACTCTGATGATCTCACAGGTAGGGAGACCTCCTGCAGGGAGGTCAGTTTGGACCGAGACTCTTCAAGCAGGAGGCTGTGCTGTTCTAAAGCTTCAAAGTTCTGCTGGAGTGACATTCCACTAAAATAGACGATGATTCCAGGGGAATCATTCTGATCACTGACAGAGGAAAACAAATTCTGATACTCTTTCACTGACCGGACAGAAGAGCCTCTGGACTTGTTTTTTTTTTTATTCTAGTGTTCACCCACCATCATATATTGAAGGCTGAGTTCTGGACACTCTCCCACACAATCAGCAATACTTATATAATTTGCTTTAATGAGTTTATTTAGCATAAAACGATGAACTTTATGTAACATTTAGTTTTTCTCCTTCTATTTCTTTTCGTTATTTGCTTCGACTTCCTGGTGTCTTACCTATGGAGTTCTTTCTGGTCCAGATTGGTGTCTTCTCCTTCTTGTCTCTCTTTATTTTGGCAAACATTGTCATGGTGCCTTACTAGTTTTTCTGGAGTGTGGCTCAAGATGTTTTACCACAAACATCATACTCCCGGTTGCCCTGCCTTTCTTAGAAATGCAAACACATTTCTGTGACTTAATGTATTAATTATATACCGGCCACTTTAGGTCCGCCTCACTAGAGCTGGGTCAGACCCCTTTTGTCTCCAGAACCTTCTTAATCCATGGTGGCATATATTTAAAAAGGAAACATTTGGTCCATATTGTCATAGCATCATCACACGGTTGCTGCAGATTTGTCGTTGACACATCCATGATGCCGATCTCCTGTTCCACCACATCCCAAAGTTTCTATTGAGATCTGGTGACTGTGGAGGTCATTAGAGTCCAGTGAAGTCATTGTCTTGTTCAAGAAACCAGTCTGAGATGATTGCAGCTTTATGAGCCTTATCCTGCTGGAAGTAGCATCATGGTGTCATCTGTGGTCATAAAGGGATGATACGGTCAGCAACAATAGTCTGGTGGACTGTGGAGTTGGAACCATGATCAATAGGAACCAGTCTGGTTACTGCCCACAGAACTGCTGCTCACTGGATATTTTCTCCTTTTCTGACCATTCTCTGTAAGCTCTAGAGAAGATTGTGGGTGAAATTCCCAGTAGATCAGCAGATTCTAAAATCCTCACAGCAGCCCGTCTGGAACCAACAACCATGTTACGATCAAAGTCACTTCCATCATCTTTCTTCTTCATTCTAATGCTCGCTTTGAACTGCAGCAGATCGTTTTGAACGTGTCTACATGGATAGAAGCATGGAGTTGCTGCCATGTGATTGGCTGATCAGAAATCTGTGTTAACAAGCAGTTTGGACAGGTGTGCCTAATAAAGCTGTAAGTGTCTATATTATAAATTGGTGGCTGAAATGCTTCTTCCACTGAAGCTCATCGGAAGAACCCAACCACCAGAGACAGAAGTCCACGGGGACTGTGTCCCAATTTTGTCCCAGTTAAAAGAAAGTTATAATTTAATTGAGACATTTCTCTACAAAACAGCTCCAAAGTGCACCAGCTCTCAACCCTCTAACACCGGAGCTCCAGTGTTAATGTTCTTTGATTTGCTGTAATTATTTGATTAAGACGATCAATGTAATCGCCGGATTTGGCGATGCCTTGGGTCTTAAAGGGTTAAAATAGTGAGTTTTTTTTTTTTTCTTTCTTGTTCTCTTTTTGTGGGAAGGAAACTGTTAATTACCGTCATTTATTCAAAGCATTACTTTCTCTGATCAATTCCAGGATTGATTCAAAAAACATGTAGAATATTTGACCTGTTTAATCTAAAAATCCCTTCAACAGAAGCTGTTGGATAAAAAGAACCGGCCGACCTCGGGCCTCAGAGCCGAGGAGAAACAACGCCACGGCCACACGTCAGTCTGGAAAAGGTTCCCAGGATATCTGTGCAACTTTTGGACCAGAGAACATCACCGTCTCATGTGTAGCTTCTTCAGGGTAGTGAAGAAACCTTCAGCAATCGGGATCTCTGTGTTTTTGGTAGATTTCAAACCAAACTTTGATATTTTTTTTTTTTTGGTAAAGTTATTTTGAGTTTCTCTAAAACTGCTCTTTTTTCTGTGAAGCTTGGAAACATCTCAGTGCTGAAAAAGAAAGCATCTTTATGCTGGTTGTTGAAATGTATTGATTTCTATGATTTCTCATTCTAATTGTTGCTGAGTGAGTGGGAGGCAGAGAGAGCGGAGCACAGAGGAGGTCATGAAGGAAAAACTTCGAAGTAGAAAAAAATCTCTACAAGCTGTTGCTTTTTCTTTGGGTTTTTCTGCTTTTTGTGGGTGAAACATTTTATTTTTTGATTACAATTTAGCTGAAAACCTGATGTGTTGACTCTCAATTTGAACCGGAATAAAGAACAAATGAGATTCTTCTTTTAAAAGAATTCTTTTTTTAAACACACACTTCACGTGAAAAAACAAAAGCATTGTTTTCTGCTAAAGCTGCAGCCATGGCAACAATTTGATAGGCTATAATAAGTAAAAAGAATAGACTAAAAACAGAGTAGCTTTAAAGTTAATTTCACAACAGAGACAGTTGATGCATCACAAAAATAATGGAAGAAAAACATCCATCCATAGGGTTGCTGGAGCCTATCCCAGCCACTGTTGGGTGAAGGTGGGCTACACTCTGGACTCTTTGCCAGTCTGTTGCAGGATTTAAATAAGATCCTTCATAATAGAATTTACATAAAAGTGTCGATTCATCATTTTCAAGTCGTTTTGGTGGCTCCAGAAACTTTTGTTAGTGCTTGAAGCAGCTTCTCCTTTCAGTAAACACCACAGATGAATAAAACTCAACATTTTTAATCTTGAATTTATCACTTAATATTGATTAGTCAGTTTGACTCAAGTTTAAAGAGTTTGACCTTCGTTTCAGCATTCATGCCAAAAAAAAATGTAAGTTTCTCTGGCCTCACAAGTCAATCCTGATGATTATTTGATGTTAACCCCTTGATCAGACTGAATAAAATCTGTTCCATTGAGGATTTCCTGATTGTATTATTTCCTCTAAGCAGAGATCGTAGTGGGTTGTGAGGGGATACCTGCCTGGGGAACTTGTTTGTAGGAGAAAGAGCAGAATAGCAGCAGCACAAGCTGGAGGAGGAGAACAGAGCTGTTAGAGGGTGACAAAAACAATGAGCTCTCACTCTGATGCAGTTTGAGACCATAAACATAAAATTATACTTTTTTTTTTAATCTCTCTGTTCCACTATGATAGTGGAATGAACAGCACATCCCTGCACCCACTGCTAAAGAATGTTTGAGAAGTTTTACATGCATGGAATCCAATTCAAAATTATTTTATTGAACCCCAAAGAAAATCAATAAAAAAAAATCTATTTAGCATTTAAGATCCTCCTCAACTGGACATATTTTCTAAATCCTTAACCTGGAACTTTCCTTACTTCTTGCTGGTTATGTAAAGGACTTGCTGTTATGGAAAAACTACATCAGTATTATTGAATAAATGTAGAGATTAAAAAAAAATAATCACATGTTGACAATTCTAACTGCGATTTTCAACCAGAAAATCTAAAATTCAGACAAACTAATACAATTAAAATAAGATTCTCCTTAAAACCAAAATATTTCGGATTATGATGCATTAAAATTTTTTATCATTTAATTGAAAGGATGCAGCAATACCCGTCGCTGAATTTTCCTTCTGCTTTTAAATGGTTGAATTTGTTCAGATCCTGAAAATCAAGAAGTCAAAATCATGAGCGTTGTCTGGTTTCCTTAGAGTTCCTTTCTGACAGTTATGTTAGGAATTGTTTACTTTTTGCAACTAAATCCTCATAATTTCAAATTAATTCACTCAAAATATTTTTTTCATGCCGGCTCAGACTTGCTTCATGTTAATTCATAGAAAATATGAAGTCATTAGGAACATCTTATCCCTCCAACCAAAGACTGTATGACCAGAGCTGGCTTTGGACAGTTTGATCATGTTCTGGGCTGAATCAGTTTCATCCTTTACTTCTTTAAAAACTCTTCTGAGGACAATTGCGTTTTTGATATTTTTAATATCTTTCTGATGCACTTTTCTAATGAAAATTAAGAATAAAATATCATTTCTGAGGGTTATTTTTTATTCAAATCAGAATCAGGAGCAGATGAAAAAATGCAATTTGAAAAAGCTTGAAGGTGATATGTAGAAAAAATACAATCAGGAGGCCACAAGCGTCCTGCTCCACTCCATTATGATGTAGACAAATAGATCCATGAACGTCTTTGTTTTCCTCGTCTGAGCTGGAATCTGGATCTAAATTGTCTGGCTGGAAAGTTGTGATCAAACTCCTCTTTTTTTTTTTTCTTCAGTACTGTTATGTTGGGGGTGTGAGGGCTTGATACAGTGTAAACAGAGTTAAGTTATGGGTGACGGGATGTGGGGTGGGCTTGCTCCGTACCACGACTCAAAGTGGAATTTGTATTAAAGTTCTAGAAAATTACAGTTTTTGTTTTTGTTTTTTTTTTTTTGTGAAACAGCTAAATAATAATCAAAAGACCACTCAGAACACAAAAGAGGATTTGAGTGAGTCTTTAAATGATTTACCCAGAAGTTCTTGGATCAGCCAAGACTGGTTCTAGATCAAAAACTTTACAAATATGATTGGCTGATTGATCATTTGAGTTTCTGTCAGTGCTGCCCTGTAAAAGAAAGAAAGAAAGAAAAAGTCTTTCTACTGTAATTTTTTATTGCTTTTTGCCCATTCTGTCCTCGTGACGTCGTTTTTGTCAAAGCTTGGATAAGGTTGCAGTCTGAGCATTTTCCCGCAGAGTGGAGCATCCTGCTGTCGCGAGAGGATCTTTGCAGCCGTGAGCGGCCGCAGCTCCCAGCTGCGGGTCTCAGTGACAGAGAGGAGCCGAGAGGAGAGGACAGAGGGACTATTTCCATTCACCTCCGCGGACAGGGGACGAGCTGCGGCTGCAGGTGAGCTGTCGTCAAACGCTCGTGCGTGAGCACGCGTCTCTGCGGTTTGGCGCGTGAGTCTGCGTCGGTGTTTGCGCGGGTGTCCGCAGTCAATGAAAGCAAATTAAAATGCTTTAAAAATATATATATATTTTTTTCATTATTAAATAAATGAACCTCTGGTCTTTCTAACGGCGGGAGTGCTCGTTCCCGCATCCTCAATAAGTCAGTGCGCGCGCGGTGTCCTAATTGGTTTTCCCACAAGTCATTGCGGAAGCGGCGCGTGTCATCCTCCGCAGAGCCCAGGATCAAAGCAGCCTCCCCGACCCGCTCCTGTTCTGGCTGGTGATGCGGCCTCCGCGCGGGTTTTTTGCCAGGCTGTCATGCGGGGGGATCAACGCATCTTCACTCTCCCTCTGCGGGCTCAGAAACTTCCCCGGAGCTCTGCAGCAGAAGCTGTTGCATCAGCGGCTGTCGTGAGGTTCGGGTTTGTCCATCATACAACAGACAGGCTGTTTGCAGGGCGGCCAGGAGCAGAAGGAGAAGCAGGAGCAGGAGCACAGACCTCCTCTGACCTAGAGAGGAGGACAGCCGCCATGTGCAGCAGACTAAAGACCAAACAAGACCAGAACACCGAGACCCAACAAACCCAAACATCTCCAAGCGTCCTTGATGTTAAAGAAGGATGTTACTGTCAGTCTGGATCCATGCTGTGACGTCACTAAAGTAGACCTATAATGTCCAAGCTGTGAAAACATGATATAACCCCAGGTGGGATTCACATTTTGATACTCACAGTTGTTATCATTCTAACCAGTTAAAACATTTATCTTTACTGTATGTGAGTGTTTGTGTCCAAACTCCTACACCACTCACTACTTGGTGCACTGTAAATGATGGTGGGAAAAAAATGATATCACAATATAAATAATTATATATCACAATAACGATATATATCACAATATAAAATAATAAAGTATATATTCACTTATTAAAAAAGCCCTCCCTAGTTTTACTTTGAAAACAGGAAGTTTCGCTTGCAGATTTATTTATTTCCTGTGACAGGAGCGCCGCTCATCCAGCTTTTGTTTTAGTTTGTAAAATAATATCTGACATTATTCTGTATTTCAGAGGAATTCATATTTTACTACATGATAATTTACTATATTTATAAAGATCATGAATCAGCAATTTGGACGTCGCAAATATTCATACTCAAATTTCCGGGAGCAGATGGCGAGAATACGAGTGGTCAGAGACTCGTTACAGTCCTTTTCCACTGCTTGGTTTATCTCTTATTTTTTGTAATCTTATATGCTCATTTTTGCAGACTTTCCTTGAGTAATAGAAGGTTTGTTTTGTTAGCATCGGCACAGGAAACTCTTTAATTTGTCTTTAATTTCACTTATATCAATTTTTTGTATACTCAATGACGAGGTTCGGACTATTTAATGATATATTTGGCAAAGTATTTGATCAAATTAGGTGAGAAATGATTTAAATGATAGCATAAAAATGGCACGATGGACACTTTTCTGTCCCCCTCACAATATGTATTGTCATATCGCCAAGCACTAATAAAGGACATTCGCCACTGTGTCAAGGATTAACAAACATTTTTAAAAAACTGGTTTGAATTACGTCCTAATCCAGGGCACTGGATAGTTCTGCACCAGAAAGTCTTATAGAACAGTGGTTCTCAACCTTATTTAGGTATGTGATAGTGCTGTCACATATGATTATTTTAGTAGTTGACTAATCACCGATTATTTTTTCCAATTAGTCGACTAATCGGGTCATGCATAAAATGCATGTGCAGCACACAAGTTACACATCCTTAGCTTTAATCTAACTAAATTACCTGTGATATTGCTAGTGTGAATGCTGTGGTCTGTATCTGGCTGCTGAAGATGCTAGTGAAATTAGCTGAAGATGCTGAAATTGATAGCTATAAAACATTGAAGTTGACAACTGAAATCGCTGAAGCTGATAGCCAGCTAAAATATTAGCTAAATGCCAAATAAGCCTAGAACACTGAAAAAAAACTGATTTAGCCAAAACAGCTATCATGTAGCTGCAATATTAGCTAAACTCAAAATTAGCCTAAAAAAATAAAAAATACTACATTTGCCAAATTAGCTAGCATGGAGCTGTTATTAGCTAAACTCAAAATTAGACTAAAAGAAAAAAAAAAAAAAAACCTAAATTAGCCAAATTAGCTAGCATGTAGCTGAAGTATTATCTGAACTTAAATTTAGCCTAAAAAAATTGAAAAAAATCTTAAATTAGCTAAAATATTAGCTATACCCAAAATTAGCCTTAAAATTTTTTTAAAAGTAATAAATTAGCCAAATTAGCTTGCATGTAGCTGAAGTATTAGCTCAATTCCAAAATAGTCTATGGAAATCTTAATAATTGCCAAAATAGTCCAAAAAGCTATCATAATAACTTTCAACTTTACTACACTCTGACTCCATATGATATAAAATAACGACTAATCTACTATTAAATTAGTCGTGGACTATTTTAATAGTCGATTAGTCGATTAATCGTGGCAGCCCTAGTATGTGACTAAAAGTTTAAAATTCAGTGGATTGCTCTAATCATCATATCACTGGAAAAGGCTTAAGAAGACCTTTCCAATTGTGTTAAGATCATTCCGATAGCTTAAAGTTAAAGAAATTTATGGCATTGTAAGTTATCACAAGTAGGGTGTAATTTTTATTCCTGAATAGACAACAAAACGGTAATTAACAGTAACCACAAAACAAGCACAATGAAAACAACAGTGTTTACGTAATGAGCTTTAATTCCAATCAGCAATAACAGACTGTTGTCACATGGAGGAATCAGGTGAAATTGTTTCCTGCATAGCTGTTGGGTTCGGGTGTCACTCAGTCACTACTTGACTGAATACATGAGTAAACTAAGCATTCATGTAATGTCAGGCCCCTGCTGTGTAAAAGTCACTGAGCAGCAGGAAGTAAAAAATAAGTTTGTATTATAATGCTTGCAGTGTGGCTCCAATTCTTGTTGATTTCCCTTGATTTTAGTATCAAACAGAACCTATACTAGCTTTTTGAGCATGTAGCGTTAAAGCTGCAGGTAGCAGAGATGAAGACGCCCTCTTTGAGTGGAGGAACACTGATGATGTTTGAGCTACCAGGAAAGGACCTAAGAGGAGATTAATGAATATGGTGATGGTGGTTGGTGAGAGTGAGCAGGACCGCGGGCCGGATCCGGCCCTCCTCCACATTTGGCCCGGCCCCCAAACTGTTTTGGGTGAATTAGACATTTTGCATTTTTTTAGGCTAATTTAGCATTTAGCCAATATTTTCGCTACATGGTAACTATTTCGGCTAATTTATGCTTTTTTTTGTTTTGTTTTTTTTTTTTTTTTTGGGCTAATTAAGAGTTTAGCTAATATTAGCTGTATGCTAGTCGTTTTGGCTAATGTAGAGGTTTTTTTTCTGACAATTTGGCTTTTTGATATTGTTTTAGTTAGCTATTAACTTCAGCATTTTTAGCGATCGATTTGAGCATGTTCAGCTATTAATCTATCGCAGGTAACACTAAATATTTAATTTGAAATTTTTTTTGGTGTTATTTTTTCTTGGAAGATTACATAAAGGAATTATTTCAAATTTGGCAATGCGTGGCTTTCTGGAATACCATAAATCTTTACATTTAGGCTGTACAAACTGACCCCGGCCCCACATCAGAGAAGAAAACATTTATGTGGCCTAGCAGGAAAAAGTTTGGGGACCCCTGAGCTAGAGGTAAGTGGAGGTCGGTGACCCTTAAGTCCAAAAAGCAAAGAGTATGATTTCATATCAGAGCATTGGTGCCCGTTTGCTTTCTTTTAGAAGAGCCCGGAGTTTGATGATGTCAAATCCAGCTAAGAAGGCGAAGAACGCAGAACTGAAATTGTTAACTTCAAATCAATCAAAGTTTGGATACATTTCTAATCTATAGCCAGCTTTTGGTGAACTTAGACCCTTGTCAGTATGTTTGGTTTGTGAGATGATCTAAAGTTGGACTGAATGTTCTTTTTGACTGAGTTATCATCCTGTTGAAACCTACAGTCGTACTGCTTTTATACTGTAACTCTGAACAGCATTTCTATGAATAATACAGCTAGATGTTATGTAAGCAGATGCATCAACAATCCACTCATCATCAGATTGGTCAACCCACTGTGTATCATATTGTGTAGGAGGAGTCTTGTCTCAGAGTTTGGGATCGGTGCTTAGGTGGCGATTCGATTGATTCACGAATCAAGCTCAGAGGTTCATGAATTGAATCACGATCCTTTCTTTTTAATACAATTGTTGCTATGTGCATGTTTATTTACTGGATATATGAAATTGTTTAGGAAAAATTTTTTTTGCACAAAAAGTTCAGCAATAAAAATAGAAAGTGTCTATTTTCGAAAGACGTGGTAAACTTTTTTCTTAGTCGCACGGACTCAAGGGAAAAGGGATTAAGGTTAGGATTATGGTTACGGTTAAACAAGCAAATGCAGCTCATGGCTCCACCAGGGGGTGGGTCCAATGTGGAGAACTCATTTCACACATTTAGGAGCGTGACAGTTATAAGTTTAATTTTAAATACGTGCGGCCAACAGAAAACTTTAATGAAGCACGTATTACGTGGGGCCAGTATGAACTACCATTACTTTATGTGCTGGTCACACGTAAGTAAGTGTGAATAACATCAGTCATAAAAATAATAAATAAAGACTAAAGAAGAGAAATGTCACGATATATACTTTTCTATCGCCCACTGATATCGTCAAATCGCCCAGCCCTAGTCGTGAGTAATCAACTTATGGGTGGGGTATTTATAGGACCCCAGACTTTCGGGTTGGAATGTTCAATCATGGTTGTACATGTGAGAGTGCAAAGATCTTGACTAACCCTCTACATACTGAGATTTTTTGGTGTTTTTCTCTTGGATACGTTTGGATCAGGAGTCGGCAACCTTTAACAGTAAAAGAGCCATTTGGGCTCGATTTCTACTGATCGAAACCTATAAGGAGCCGCATAGTTTTACTTTAGCCTTTAAGAAATTTGAATTTGCATTCATGACCTTCTTTTTTAACAATAAATAGAAATTATGTCTATTTTTTGGCACAAACAAAAGTATTAAAATAATATAAAAAGAACCCAACAATCAAATTTGATTTTTTTTTTTTTTTTAAACTTAATTTCAAAATAAGGATGCTCTGTGCCAACAGGATCATCTCAGCTCAGATCAGCTCTGGGCAACCAGTAACCAGTGTTGTGCAGGATAAGATAATGTGTACTTTTAACTCATAAAAGATCAATCTTTTTACCAAAGTTTTGCATATAAAATCTGTTTATTCTGGAGATAGCGTTGAGCAAACAAGACGTCTACAGGTCAACAGGGATGTAAAACCTACAAAGCTTATCTTCTATGTTTACCTCAGCCATCAATTTATAAATTTAACTAATCTAGATTTAATAATTGCTAATTTAATAATCCTTACTTTAAAAATTACTATTTTTTTTCTTTTCTTTATTTTTTTGTTCTATTTCCCCTCAGTAGTCTTATACTGCTGGGTTTTGTTATTTTAGTTTGGGTTGGACCTTGGTAGTCTTATTTTTTGGTCTTTGTTTATTTGTTTTCTTTAGATAGTTTAGGTTAGGCAGCCTTTAGCAGGGCGCTGCTGACTCAGACGGTCGACATGGCTGGGTCAGCAGTCTTCATGACTTATTTTATGTTTGGTCAAGGAGCCACCATGGATAGATAAAAGAGCCACATGTGGATCTGGAGCGGCAGGTTGCAGAGCCCTGGTTTAGTTAGTAGCTTAAAGAAATAAATATATTATTCAATGATGAACATTATTAAAGTGCCCAATATCTCCTTTGATAGTTCCAGGGTTGTTCTGCATGAATGTGTCTGGAGACGTAAATTCCTCCTCTTCGTGGTGTGAGGGAAATGTTGCTGCCTGTGCTCCTGCCTCCTTTTTTTTTCTGTCCATCCGTTCATCCATCCATTTGTCCATCCGTTCATCCGTCAAGGCAGTATTTCTGGTCGCAGCGCTTCCTCCTCTTGATTTTACGGCAGCGCATCAGAGGTGGAAAGAGGCTGATATTCCAGCAGTGATAATAACTGGAGCGGCGTCCCGTCAGCACGCTCGCGCGGGCGGAGAAGCCGGATCAGATGTGCTGCAGCACAGGATCGTTCGGTTTTCAGGCGCAGAGGAATGATAATTAGAAAGAGCCTGACTCGGCAGCAGGAGAAAAGAGAGAAGGAGGAGGAGGAGGAGGAGAGCTGCCTGGCCTGCAGTGGGCGAACACAGAAGATACGTGGAGGGAGAAACTGAGGGATTAAACTGATCACCATCCGATCAAGAGGAGGAGAGGAAAACGGCGGCACGGCACCATCACTTCAGAGCCTTTTTTCCTATAAGAGGTGACTGCAGCAAAGGATCAATAATGCTTCCCGTCTTTCCTTTCCTCCACCTTCATCCCTCCATCACTTCTGCAGGAGCTGCTGAAACCTGTGAGACTGCGCCGCCTGCTCTCATTCTGTTTTTTTTTTCCAGAATGCTGCATCGTGTCTGTGAGTGTCTGTCATGTATGTGTAACTGTTGGCTATATAGGCCACACGGGCTGCTGCGCGCACGCTGCATCCAAGTCAATTCAATTGCGCCGTTGCATGTATGTCTTCTTACGTGAGGAGATTCACGTGCAAATGGAAGGAGGCTGCGCGTGTCAAATATGTGTGGGCTGTGTGAGCTGCAGCAAGAGTGTGCGCCAGATAACAACCACTGTAAAATTAGGCAATTAAAATAGTGCCGCCGCCGTCGAATTTGATCAGCGTTACGTAAGATACGAAAAACTGAGCTGCTCAATACATGCTGAAGTCTGTCTGCATCCAGAAGTGGAGTGATCTTTTATTTGACTCGAGAATATGAAGAGTAAACAATGCCAGGATTTTTTATGAAAAGGTTTTCCCTCAAAGAATCAGCTTTTAGATGCTCTGTTTGGGAGGCTTTTACCTGAAATCTGCTTTTTTATTACAGCACAAGTTTTAAAAAAAGTGTTTATGTTTTTCAATTTTAGTACAAATAAATGATTTTTAAAGAGTTTTTTACCAACAGGAAAGAAGATAGATTTCAATATTAAAATGGTTAGACATGCGCTTGTTTACTATGTCCTCTTCCATTAACCTCTTAAGACCTGGCATCCACATGTGAGAACATCTCATGGGTTGTAGTATCATACATTCTGCTTAACTGGGGCCTTTGTATTAAAACATGTGTTGAAGGTTAATGCAAGCTTTAGCTTGGGGTCTTTAAAACAGTTTAGGAGACATTTGAACATCTTAAGTTTTGATCTTTTTTTTTTGGTTTTGGTGCCGGTTCAGGACCTGGACTTTAGGATGAAGCTGCTGTAAAAGCTTCCGTTTGTGAACCTTGTAAGGCCTTGGCTAAAACAAATGCAATGCAAAGCTATATGGAGAGAAAATAGACTCGCCCAGATTTGTGCGTGCGTAATTCTTGTTTTATTTGCAACTTTGGATTTGTGCGTGGGTTTTTCAGGATTTGTAACTCATAGGGCTGGGTATTGATAATGATTTCCAAAATCAATTTGATTTGATTCATCAGAACCTGGATCGATTTGACTCACAATTTGTTTTTTAATTCAATTATTTCAATCTACTCAATACAATTTGATTCATTTAAATTTTAAGTGTAAATGTTTACAGATTTAAACACATTGGTTTAGAAATACATTTGCAAAATATATATGTTTTGAAGATTTTCATATGAATTTGATGCAGTTGACATATTGTAAAATTTATTAGTGAAATAAAAATGAGATTTTTACTAGGAGAAAATGTTACATGATTTTGCAAAAGGAAAAGCTCTGACAAAAATGTTCAGGTCATTTACATTGTAAACATTGTTCTGTTTCTCTCGGAGAGTGTTTCAGTTTGGCCACTAGGTGGTGATCATGCTGTAGTATTACACTTTATTCTGGAAGAAAAAAAAGGAATTACCAAAAACTGTTCTTTTGACAAATGGTTACTCTTAAACAAATGTTTCTCCAAAAAAAGTAATGAAGAATTCCTGCCTGTGAGTTTATAAAGATGTTCATTTAGTCAGCCATGTATGTTTAGGTCAACCGAGTGATAGCATTAGCAGTCCTATGGGGAATTCGATTAAACGTTAGCATTGAGCTAGCAGACTTTAGTTTTTTTGTGCTAAATCGATTTCTATTTTTATGGATCGATTATTGGTTCCTTAAGCTTAGATCAATTCAAATCAGTTGATAGATTTTATCAAACCAGTCCTATTAGCTCATACAACATATTTTGTGCATAAGTACAAAAATTATGAAAAAAAAATGAGTGGGTAATTTAGTTTTGAGCAGTTTAATTTGCTAATTTGTAAATTGTGTTTTGTATTTTTTTTAAGTTTTGTAATTTTTGTTCTTATGTACAAAGTTACTAATCAAGAATTACACACCCAAAAATACGGGTGAGTCTATTTTCTCTCCATATTTCTAGGACATAGTTTCTGTAGAGAGGTAGGAGATTGCCAGTAACTCGCCTCTGAGTTGTGGGCGGGACTTTTGGGGCAGATATAAGCCTCCTTTTATTTCCCATGATCTCCTTGTTTACAATCTAGTTTACAGCCCCTCACAATCCCAAGCTAACAGGTGCAACAAAAATGGCGAGCACTATCGGAGCTATACAGCCGTACAGTTTAGACCCTGATTTCAGCTCAGAATATAATGACGACGTTCAAGGGTCTATCTGTCTGTAAGTAGATCTATCAGAATGGAATGGAGAAGTGAGACTTTAATTTGCTCATTGCAGTTTCTATGCTATAACTGAAAGTTTTTTGAAAGTTATTATTTTTTCCGTCTTTACCTGATTTACCATACAGATTCGTCCACTGGTGCAATACAACAATATTGTGTACTGTAAAACATATTTCTTAAAGAAAATAAGGAAAAAAAATATATAAATATGTTTAATTTTTCCTATTTAATGGTTATTGCTTCACATATCTGTTCTCAACTGTTGCTTTTTGCTTCGCACTTAAGACGTGAAACATTAATGTCATGCCAAAACTCTTCAGGGCGCACAGCAGCTGCATTAGACTGTGTGATAAACCACAGACTGACAACTTAACAGTCGCGTTCAAACACCATACTTGTTGCCTTTTTGTCCTTTGGTTTTCCGCTCAATGTGTTTGGAACAGGCAGTTCTGGCATGAAGGATCTGCGGAGAGCCTCACAAGCTCCGAGCAGGAGGGATAGAGAGAGCCTGACAGGAACGGCAGGATGGGGAGAGAGAGCCAGAGAGGGATGGTGGTCAGTTAGTGAGTCATGAATTATTGAATGAGCTTAATGGAAAGAAATATAAAAGCTGAAACGGTTTGGCTGCTGTGCAATAGAGACCAGAAGGCTTGCCTGCATGTATCTCTGTGTGTGTATGTGTGTGTATGTGTGGCTATTATTCACAAGTTTGTGTGACTTTAACACAACTACAACTTGATTACTTTAAAACCCTTTCAAGCAATGTCAGCTAATGTGCTTAAAATGTTGCCAGTCCCCGTGTGTAGGTCATAGCGACATTATGTAGTAATAATATCACATTGTAGTTGATGTACCCCACCCCCTAATATACTACGGCTGTGGCAAGGAAAGTCTAAATGCAGTTTCCCTACATGACTATTCTAATATTGTCTTTTTTTCTGTATTTTTGCATTAAAGTCAATAATTAGTCTATATTAAGCCAACTAGAGAAGGGGATAAAACTACTACACTTGAGTTAAAAACAGACCAACCTGCTATTAAGACCTGCAATGAGGGCGGTGGAATATTATAATATCGTCATATAATAATGTAGTTAAGTATAATATTCCTAAGTTTAGTAAGTTCGTTTCCACACCTACGATTTGAAGAAAAATTATGGTGTGAAGATCAAATCATACCCTTAGAATGTGGAATAAATAAAGGGTTTAAGGTAATCGTGTGGCAATAGATTGGTATCTGCTGCAATGGGTAAATGTCTTAAATTAAAATTTAGGGGATGCTCCCCCGTGACACATTCTTACATTATTTGGGCTATATTTTGAAGATATATTGATATTAGTTACGCCACAGTAGAGCTGTGCTGTTTCCTGAACATACAACATTTCCAAGTTGCTCTGGTCATTTTTATGTTCTAAGGGAAATGTGTCAAAGTCGAGGGCCGGATTCGGCCCTCCGGGTAATTTTATCTGTCCCTCCAAATCATTTTATTTTGTTGTTATTAAAGGCCCAATGTTAACTTGTATAATTTGTTCAATATATTTATTTTATGGAAAGTTAGAATGTTGAAAGTTATTTAAGGTTTAAGTTGATTTATTTTGGAATAATATTCCAAGTTATGTTAAGTTACGTTTTTTAAAGTTTACTTTTAGTATGATCAATAAATGTTTATTTTGTCCGGCCCGTGACCTTAAGGATCGGTCCCACTGACTTTAACGGCTATGTCGCGGGTGGAGCACTGGAAAAATGTCATCCCTGTGGTACAGACGCTGTTAGCAGTGGACAGGTAGTGTAATGGCTGCGGAATTGATTTTCATGCAGGCGGTACAAAATTTGGCCACCGTTACACGTGGAAGGAATTTTGGAACTGCACAAAAATTTAGACTGCGGGTGTCAAGTGGTACACCCGTGCAATGGCAGTGGAACAGCAGTGAAACAGCAGTGCCAGTGCTCGATTGGGCCGTGGAGCGAACGCCGGCGCTAGGACGCCAAAGTTTCACTTTGTGCCGTTTCCCCGTCAAGTCTGCGTTTGTACCAGTTCTTATAGCGTCTTCTACGCGGCTGAGCGCGGGACGACGCGCTTACACGATATTAAGCTGTGCTGTGGCAGTGGAGTGGGAGTGAAATGGACTCCGGCGTCTGTATCACTGCTATTCCACAAACAGGCATAAATTTAGCGTGCCTCGGTGCGTGTGGCAGATTTTCCAAATTTTTTACTAGCAATATGGCCGTCAAATCCGGTGGGACTGGGCCTTTAGGTGTGTTTAGCCCCCTGTTCAATTGAGTTTAAGGTATTCTGAGAAAAACTTGCTGAGCTCTAACAACGTGCTTCATAGAACACAAAAGATCATTTTTATATAGTGAACACCAGGCCTTATTGATCATTTTCTCATGAGTAAACTTTTCAGTGTTTTTAACCCGCTTTTTGTTACAAAACAGTAGTGCTGGGTGATATGGGAAAAATTATTTATCACTGTATAAATTATTTTATATCATAATAACGATATATATCACAATATAGTATATTTTAAGTTATCTTCTGAAAAAAATGGACAAAAATGTCACAACTTACTTTTATAAAAACAAATTTTTTTCACAAAAATTCAGCAAAAAAAATAAACAAATAAAAACGATAGAAGAGAAATGGTACGATAGGCACTTTTCTATCACGTACACAATATGTATTTTCATATCGCCCAGCACAACAATACAGGATCCTAGTCAAACACCAAAGCCACCGCTTCTTAGCTAAACATCAATGACCTATCCAAAAGCTAGCAACTAGCTAAATGCTCAATTGTTCCCCACTCTGCAACTTGCTCATGAACCAGCTCTTTCTCATCTCATCTGTTGCTACAGCAACCAGGGACAGCTTGTCTAGCATCACTGGCATGTCATTCGCTTTGTGTGCAAAACATAGACAAGTACCACTTTATAGAAACATGGAACAGGCACTCTGGACACCCGGTGCTTGACAACACTTTCAAATTCACATCAATCAAATGTTTCTGTGCTACATGTAACCTGCATATGTGAAAAAGAGAGGATCCAACAGCAGCAGGATTCAGTAGGTTTAACAACCTGACAATGACAAGTGGAATATTTAGTGGACTTTCTACATAAATGTATTAACAAAACCCGATAATATTTCAAATCATGCTCAGGTGTAAAAAAATAGAGATATGTTGATTATGACAGAGCAATCTCTTTTTTTCCGCTGTGACTACAGATAGAAATAAAGTAATAAATATTGTAAAGTGTAAAAGCAGCAGGTGGTAAAAGAGATAAAGAGAAGAAGGATCAGGAAGAGAAAAGGAGAGATGGTGATCAGGAGAACAAAGGCAGACGAAAGAAAACATGTTTGTTAAATGAACAAAAGAGTCAGGATATGTCAGCATATATTTCATTTGTTTCTTAACATTTTTCTTCTTCTTTTACATGTGAAAGATCCAGGAAGTGACATCAAAAGAAGCTGACTTGACAACAAATCCCAGATGGCTCATGGTATCCATGAAGAGGACCTGATCAGACACGAATTTCCATCCTTTGGATATCACTTCCACTACTTAGCTAAGGGATTGACAGGCTAATTTTTCCTGTGAACACCTGGAGCTCAAGAGATGTCACTTTCCCTTTTATATTTTTGTGAGAAGATGATTATTGACAGGCGTCGTCCACTTTCTGCCGTGTTTTTGGTGGAAGAGCTTAGCTCGAGCTAACTCTTTTGTTGTTTGACGGTTTGAGATGGACACCTAAAACCAAACGTTTTTGGATGAAAGTACAATGCTCCACACAGATGCTTGGGATTGTTCAGCATATCTGTGATCTCTAAACAGTCCATTGTAACGGGAACTGTGCATGTTGTGCAGACATCATCAACACCATGCGGCATCTCTGACACAGAGGACAAAAACAGAAAGACACATCTGGCCCCAGAAAACTGATGGTTAAATGGAGACCAGAAATAATCCAAAGCTGATTCAGTGAGCAACAGGAGGGAAAACGCACCGTCTGGCTGCAGGGGGAGGAGCACTCAACCTGGGACTCTGTTCTGCTTTTAGTTGGTATGGGTTTGAACGCCTGCTGACCGTCAAAAGGAATGGTCATGGGTTTGGTGAAACCTCCTGATTGGAGCATGCAGGGACAAGACCCATCTTGATTGACAAATCAGAACTTAATAAAAAAGTTTTCTCCCCCCCACTTACCTCTAGTGGGGGGGAGGGTGACGGGAGCTTCCTGTTTTGCGGTGTAGGACTTCAGATTTTTAGTTGTAGATTTTAGACGTTAGGTTTTAGGTGATAGTCTAGACCTTAAGACGGCTTTATTCTATCCCTCCAGTGTTTAGTTCATTTCAGTGTTTAGACTACTGTGCCCAGCAGTTAGGCATTGTTTTTTTTTGAGTCAGCTATTGGCTCTGCACCAGTGACTTACCCTGATCTTACCGGCTCTTCAGTTTATCACCCAGGATTAGTTCATCTTGGTCAGAAAACACAGATCAGTCTTAAGCTCGCTGTACTTGAAAATGGATGCCAATCAAGGCCCAGGCCAAGGCAGTCCTGAAAGCCCTAACCGGGCTGTGGAGTATCTTCTAGAACTCAACAACATCATTGAGAGCCAGCAGAAACTTCTTGAAACCCAAAGGCGCAGAATCGAGGAGCTGGAGGTTCAATTGGATCGTCTCAGCCAAGAGAATAAGGACCTGCGTTTGGACAGACAGCCTGTTGCTCCTCCCCCACCTGCTCCTCCCCCTGAACCTCCCATTCCTCCACCACCTCCACCACCTCCTCCAGCTCAGACTGCATCAACATCCATAGCCTCCAAGAACCACCACCATTATAACAGCCACCCCCACACCTCCCCCCAGCCTCCCACTTCTATCCCACTGCACCATAGCCACCACACTCAGCAGCAGCAGCATCACCACCCCTCCACCCATCACTCCTACAACAGCACCGCAGCCACTTCTGTTCCCATCTCTGTGACGCCTTCAAGCAATCCAACCTCCATCTCTGTCCCAACCCAAATTCCACCCCCAGTCTCCTCCGCCTCGGCTCCTGCCCCACCACCACCTCCTCCAATTCCACCCAGAGATCAGCCACGGGCCCACGGCCGACTGACCCGAGCACCTTCCACCAGCACTGGAACCAACACCAACTTTGTGGAGAAAGAGAAGGAGAGGCTTGAGCGCCTGCACAAAGCCAATGCTGCCAATAACCACCATGCCCACACCCTCCACCACCACAAACCGTAAGTGGAAGTTTGTTTTATTCCAACCAGACCAAGGATAACATGAGAAGAAAGCATACCAGACCTATTGCCACAGCGAGACCAGAGGGCACAATCTGGATTTGTGAGATGGTTAATGGCAGAAAATGAAAATAATAAAAGTCTTAAGGATGCCATGTTTTCAAAAGTTCATTAGTCTGTCTGCTATTCACCTCTCACATGAAGAAGAAGACCTTGTGGGTGCGATAGACTTCAATGGAATGCTGTCTATTAGAGAACTGATTCTATCTTCACCATTTCTACACATAGCAACTGCACCATGTCCTACTGTAATACCACAAACAGACAATCCCCCCCTGCTACACGTAAAAATGCTCTTAAAAAGTTATATTGTGTGATCAAATTGAATGGGAGTTGATAATTATGTGAAAGTCTCAACATGGCATCCTGTCTCTGTTTTGATTCATCTTAATTGAACTAAATTGTCTGGTTTCCTTGAACTCATGGTATCTTTGGCTGTGATTGCTACTAACTTTACAGCTATTCTGAAGCAGGTTGTGTTCATTGCTGCCAACATTTGACTTGAGTTTGTTGTCATGGCTAATAACGGGAGCAGTTGTGTTTTTGTGGAACCCGTCCTACTGTCAAATACAAAGGAGTAGTTTCTTTGAATCGGTTGAGAGGAGGTGTGTTCATTTTATGTACTCGTGTTTACCCACTCTGTTGTCTTTCCTCACAAAGGACATAATGCTAGACCTAGACTTGCTGATGATTTAAAGAAAGTGTTTCCTTTGCATGATTATCTAATGTTGGGAATGCCTTTTGGTAGTGGTGTCAATTGAATAGACCCATATATTTGGTTATGCTGGTTGCCTGTTACAGTCCTGAGACTTGTGGTGTTAATTTTAAGTGAGAAAGATATTCTTGTTACTTCAGTGGTGTCTTGAAGTAAGATTTTTGTCCAATAGACTTACCCAAAAGCCTATGGTGGATCTATGGCTGTACCCCTCTCCGACAACCATAGTTGACACAGAGAGGCAGAAGTAGGTAGTGCTACTAGAGGAATATTGAAGGAAAAATGTCTGAAACAAGTTGGAACTGCTCTTCAGATCAATGTTCCACACAGCAAGGACTTGTTACAGGTATCCAAGAAAGGCATCTGAATGAAATGGAGATTGGCTGTGATTGCTGTGTACAGTATATAACTTGGGGGATAAATGAGTTCTGTACATCATTTTCTCATTAAGAACATTACCATTTAGTGAATCACCCCTAATATATGCAGGGATACCTTAATTCTTATTGAAATAAAGACAGCTTCTGTCTTGATAGGGTAACGTCCCTAGTTTGTTGAAGCAATCATCAAGGTCTGACTGAGTCAAGGCTTTAGTTTCTGTAACAAAGCTCCCTCGGTTACATTTGTGGATATCCTTAGTGCTATCCTAGGTATTTTGAGGTTGGGGTCATCTGGACCCCACAAAACAGCACACTAAACTTTTTTTCCCCCAATGATTTATGATTTTCAATGTTGTCTGGGCAGACATGAAATCCTATGCACCTTCAATCACATCATGGATAAACACGTCAATGTAAGGCTTGAGTCATCTGGACCCCATAAGATAGCACTAAGGATATTCTTTATACTTCGTGGAACAGTAATAGGTGTGTCTTTTGATTAGATTTCCACAAAAAATCTAGAATCTAGATCTCCACAAAAGATCCAGCTTTTTATTCCTTTGTGTTTTTCTGTGTTCATTTCCACCTGTCTATTCTAAAGATATCAATTGTGGCTTTATCAATCCCATGAATGTCATGCACAATTTGCCATCCAAAGACAGTCCAGTTACAAAGTGATATAATTGTAATTGATACCTGTGAAAATGTATTGTACATGTTATGACATACCTGTATTGGTTTCTATCGGTTCGTATTGAACCCTTAGTTTTAATTCTATTTAAAACTGAGTTCACATTCCTATTTATCAAGAAATATTTACTGCTTTGACAGAACTAACAAAAAAGTTGTAATACATACTTTGTGTTTAGGCCTCATTTGAACATCTTGGGCCAAAAACACTAGGCAAGTTGAAAGTCTTTAGGATGCTTTTAATAGCAGTTTTTCAAACATTTTTCTGGAGATTATTGTAACAAAGTTAATGCTAATATGAATTTATGTCACAAACAGGTCATCTTGTATTTATCAATAACCTGCCATACATTTTCACTGATGGTACTACACAGAGGTGCATCACAATTATTACCTCAATGTTTTGTTTTGGGTTGTAACTTTGTGTCTTTACTGTTCCCAAACGTCCTCCAGTGAATGTTTACATATGGGATGGATAAACAATGATTGAGACATAAATCTTGTGTTATGCTGGAGAGAAACATTAATCTGATCAGGGTACGTTATGAACATGTTTTACTAAATAAAAATACTTTGCTTTGATTCAGGGGGACATTTTTTGTCAAGTGGGATCCTGCTTGTTGTTCTGTTCGCCATGGTAACCTTTTACCAGGTAGCTTAGCTTTCTCCTTTTCTGTTTTTCCCCCCTTATTTTGTTGTTCTAGAAATATTTTTACCCAGAACTGTGTTTTAATGGCTTGGTCCTGGTTCGTTGCCTGGCAACAAAACTTGAGGAGTATTCTGTCAGGAGGAGGGCTGGCGGATCTCACTACCGTCTGCGGTAATCATCATTTCTGGGTTAGCATCGTCCCAGGCTCCTTCCATGAGACCCAAAAGAAAACTGTGAAAGTGCTGGTCAAGGAAGACTCTGTTGCCATGCAACAGTGGAGAACCTGATTGAAAGACAACACTCAGCATTGTTGAAATGAGTTTAACCCTTGGCTGGAGATCACAGCCATCAGAGTGTTGCTAGAATCATGCTGCTGTTTAGAGGGAGGAGAAAACAAGAGGCCACAGTTTGACCTGCAGAAATGAAAGGGGAAAGGATGACTCAGGCAAGCATTTTAATAGTACTATGACTTTGTCTTGTAATATTTTATGTTTCCACAAAAGGGAAAGCTGCTTCTGCATTAGGTGTGAGTCAGACTCTCAGATGTGGCCTGATTAGAGGCTTCAAAGTCCTGAGTCATGGAACATTCAGGTACAGCTGAAACCATAAAAAAACAGCTGACCTCCAGCTTGCAAATGATGTAACCGGGAGAGAAAAGTGATGAGGCCTGACAGAAGCCGGGATCAGGCTGATCTGTTATGAAATCACACAGCATATTCAGCTGCGTGCTGCCTCCTCAACGGCCCGAGCGCGAGCCAAGAAATCCCACACTGCATTGCAGCCGATTATGGCGTGGAGGCATGGCAGCCTGGCTCTGAGCTTCCCACACTGGTTGCTGACAGGTTTTTGAGAGCTTTCATTTGGGGGGTGATGCAGCAAAATGCAGAAAATAAGCAAATGTCTTCATTGTGCATCTCCTTAGGGTGAAGCAAGAATGCTGCAAATGTTTGTGCATTTGACAAAGCAACTCGAAAAAATGTGTGAAAATAGCACATACGTGCATTTCCTCAGGTTTGGTGTTGGTTTCTGTTTTCTACAGATTTGTTTCAACCTTAACAAATGCAAAGAGACTGTAAGCAAGCAGGACAGTGACCCTCCGAGTGTCTTACCAATTCAGAATTATAAACCATTTTGAATGAACCACTTGTGTCTGGAAGAGTCACCTTCCCAGTAAAACTCCTGTCAGGAAAATTGATTTTTGCAAAAATTCTGTCATAGTGATGTTGATACAGTGCTATATTTTTCTCACTGTAAGTCGCACTTTCAGAACAAAAGTAATTTAGCAAAATACGAGAACAGACATGTAATCTTGAAAGGCAAATCATAATAACTGATTAAATAGTAAAAACAACCTGAATAAATGCATGCTTCACCAACGTGATACTTATTTAGCTTCATGAAACATAGGAGGGATCTATTTTAGCACACCATGTGAACAATTACTCAGATTGGACAAAGTTGTGCTGGGCGATATGGAATAAAAATGTATATCACAATACTATTTTTTATCGTAATAATGATAAATAAAAATTAAAAATATTTTCAGTTATTCTCTGCAAAAAAAATGACCAAAATGTCATTACTTATTTTTCTATGACTTTATTTTTTCAAGTAATATGTAGCTGAATCGTCACAAATGAGAAACATTTTTAAAATTGCACAAAAGTTTGAAGTTTCTTAGCAGGAAAATACATTTTTGCACAAAAGTTCAGCAATAAAAATAGGGCAAATGAAGAAATAAAAACAATAGAAGACCCACTCGGTACGTATCATCATGTCGCCCAGCACTAGCATAAAGAACACACTAACAAGTCAACTAAACTCGTTATATCACCAAGTCCTTTGAATTCTTCATCCTCAGTCATGCTTTGAAACACCATCCATATAGTCCGGCGTAAAACTGAACGGTCCTATATCTTTTACGCTTTCAGTGGAATAGCAGTAACAAATACTAATATACACTCATACAGTATCCTCTAGCAGTGGTTAGTGTGAAAGTAATAAACATATAAGTTAAACCTACGCAAAAGTCCTACCTCTAGCCAAACAATGCAAAAAAAAAAAATCTTGTATTTTGAAAAATACGATAAAGTGGAGGCCGCCATACCCATCATGAAAACATCTATGTGGCTGTGTTTCATTGATTCACTGAACGAGCTGATGTGCAGCATGGGGGCGGAAGAGTCAGGAGTCATGTCCGTGGGATTAAGAAGGAGATGGAAATGATCAAAAGGGTTGAATTGTAAAAAAAAAAAAAGAAATCATCAGATTTTAAATACTGGTCTTATCTTGATATGTCTTACTTCCAAATAACCAGACTTAAACCATCCTTTTATAATTATTATTTTTTTCAAAATATGTGCTGATGTACTCCTGGATCTATCAAATAATGGGCAAATCTGTATGGGACTGGCATGAAATAGAGTATCAACAATGTTGATGCACATTTTTTTCCAGGGGCATGTTGTGGGCAAAAGGTCGTAGTGAACACTTAAACAAGGATAAGTAATGGTGAAGACTCTGCGGACAGCACAGGAGGTCCGCTGGTGCTGTTCACGTCATAAGTGCAGGCTCCTTGTATGCAGTCTGACTGTGAGGAATTAGACAATCAGAGCATAGTTTGTGTGGACATCCTAATTGGTGTCGAATGGGTACTTTGCATTTTTACAACACACTCCAGTCTGGCATGTTCTATTTGGCTGGACACACCTGAACCAGGTAATCAGTTACGAGTAAGCTTGGATGTCATGAAATCATGTAGACACTCTCACCTTACTGACGACTAGAACATTTTTTTCTTTATCATTATTTCTTTTTTGTGCATATTTGTATTGATCGCACCTAAAGTAAGTTTCCCAAACTCATTTAGGAACATGTCAATTCAGTTCTCCCATGTCGGATGGTATGAATGAATGGGTCACGTCGGTTTGATTGTAGAACCTGGAGTAGTATTTCTCTGATGGGTTTACAGGAGTGCTGATTACACAACATCAGCGCTGCGAATGCGCTCAGTCAGCAACACTGCTGCTCCAGGTGTGTGTGGTCCCATGATATCAGTTCAGTGTTCTGTCAACAGAGTCGGGCCTCGAGGGAGACGTCCATCCAAACCCGATTTGGGCCTTCACTGCAGAATTTTCTGCATGCCTCGACTCCATGGACGGAAGCCTCTGGGTCCCCAGATGATTGTGTCCTCAGCCTGAACAGGCCGGCCTGTAAAGAGGAGCATTTCGTAATGAGGTCACTTTGCACGTGAAACAAGGCGCAGTACACTTTCTGTGGCGTTCAGCAAACTCAGATGTGCTACAGCGCTCGGTGCTCCCCGCTCAGCAGGTGCAGGCGTGCGGTTTTAATCACACTCCTGCAAAAAGATCAGTGCAGGATTTATGATGAACCAGCTGTTAGAACCCTCACACCCCTAAAACAAATAATCAAGAAAGGTTCCTCTCTTCTCCCTTCAGCTCATCTAATGAATCCCACCCCCAGGTGGATCAATGATGTCATAAATTAGCATGTTTATTGATCGCTCATCAATGCCTCCTGAGTCCTGACTGATGACACCGCTCTGCTGGGCTTTTCCGTCGATGTCATCATCACAGTTCACTTCAACATCTTTGCTTCTATGAGGAATCTTCACCGCCATCTCTGAAAGTTATCCCTGCCAAAATTGGGGCCAATATTATTTGAAACTCAAGTAAAAACAACTTGGAAAAAAATATTGGCGTTTGGCCAAAAAAAAAACATTAAACATCCAGAACTTTTTGCTAGTCAAAAACAGGGCTGTCACCGTTTAGTCGACTAATCGACCACTAATCAACTATTAAAATAGTCAATGACTAATTTAATAGTTGAGTAGTCATTACTTTATAATCCATGGAGTCAGAGTGTAGTAAAGTTGAAAGTTATACTTTTATCCATGTTTTTTAGGCTGTTTTTGAGTTTAGCTAATACTTCAGCTACATGCTAGCTATTTTGGATAATTTAGGCTTTTTTTGTTTTCAGGCCATTTTGGAGTTTAGCAGATATTTCAGCTACATTCAAGCTGTTTAGGCTATCTTTGAATTTAAAAAAAGATTTGAAACTGAAAAAAAAGTTTTAAAATTTCAAATTTTGAGTTTTAAATCTAAAAAACAGAACATTTGAAGCTGAAAATAATTGTTTGACTTTTTTTTTGGCCAAACATTAATATTTTTTTCCAATTTGTTTTATTTTGGTTTTGATTAATATTGACACCAACAGAGCTCCATACACCAGCTCATCTGTATTCAACAAGAAATTTTTCAGCTAAAATTTGCAAATTATTTTGTTACCAGATCTTGGCCCATTCCGAATTCTCATTCCCATTTGAAGGGGCATTTTTACTGCAAGTGTGTTTGATTTTTTTTTTTTTTTTTTTAACCCGACCCTCCAACCAGAGGGATACAAAGTTGTAAGGTTAGACCACGTCGTGCTGAGAAGCGCTTTTCTGTTCGCTCTGAACCAAAGAAGTTATATTAAAAATACGAGACACAATTGTTTTGTAACTCTCCGTTTTGAGGGCTAAATGAAGGGGAAGGGAAGAATTCAGATCGGGGTCTTGAGTGTGCAGATTTGCCCTTTACAGTATCAAAAATATCATTCATACCTTTCAAGTCAAGCTGCTCATTTCTTCTGCAGGGATTTGTCATTTTTGTATCTAGGGTGAACATCTTAACAGAGCTGCTGGCCAGCACCAACAGGCCTCTCCAAAGCATCCCAAATGCAGCTGCAGGCCATGTTTTTACTCTGATAAAGAAAAAAAGTCACTATTGAGGCTCCTAGTGGCATCAGATTCAACGATTGGACATTGCAATGAGGCTGTGTTTGTTTCAAAAGTACTAATTGACAACTGAGGTCACCTCAAGGTCCCTTTAGTTTATCTTTGAGGTGCACCTCAGGCATATATTTATAAACCTAACTAATCTAAATTAAATAAATCCTAATTTAGTGCCTCTTAATAAAAAAAAATAGTATTTTATATTTCTTTAGCCAGAGAGGCTCTACAGAGAGGTTAGGATAGTCAAACTGGGGTCCCCCCTACCTCTGATCCACAGTCACAACATTTAGATCTGACATCAGGTTAAACAGATGTGAGAGGATAATGACAATGAGTCAGCTCAATAGTATACAGATAACGCACTTATTATTAATTGATTCATAATTAAAATGTATTAATTGTATTACAGATTTGATTAAAAAAAACAGGAAATTAAGACACATAAATATGCAGGGGAAGAAAAGAGAGATGTTTATATCATGTGTGTTATCTATTTTGAATAGAAAAGTAAAAAATTTACTTGAAATATTTGCCAACATAAAGAAAGTCATTTTTGTACCTTTTACCTAAGACAAAATAATAAGAATTGCAATGATAGAAAATAGGATATATGCATAGTCATTATCACATGCACAACAAAATGTAAAAGTGCTCACTCGTCAGTGCCTCATAATTCTGTTTCTAAAAGAATATAATTATCATTTATACCAAAGAGTTTAAGGTTAAAGTAAAATAAATAAAAGAATAGGATAAAATATTTATAAATAAGCAATAGTGATTAAATGAATAATAAAAGCAAAATGAAATGAGTAATAAATAAGTCATAAAAAATTAGAATACCTACAGACCATCAGTAAAAACAGACATCCACACACATCATCTGTCATTACAGTGCATTTAATTTAAAAATTACATTAAAAATGTGAATTTAGTGTTTTATTACTCTGGTACGAATACGAGCTGCTGGACTTGTGTGATCCTCAAAATTAGAGGAGCCCACGCTGTCATGCGCAGCATCAGATCCATTTTTAAACCAGGTCTTTTTATGGAAAAATTGTCACAACTGGGATTTTTTTTAATATAAATTTCACTAGAAATATTGATCTAACGTTCTAGAATCGAATGTTCCAGATGCAATCAGGACACTCTGCTTCTTGTTGAAGCCTTTTAGAAGATCTAGTCTTAAACAATAAGGGTAGTGGGTATGACATCATTCCTCAGAGGGCTTTGGGTCGGTCATAAATGCAGAACGTCACCCGAATCCTAAATTTCCTGCTGGCACGTTTCCTCTGTGGCTGTGCGCGTCCACTGCTGCTCGGTCTAATTAAAGACCCGAGGGTGATGATATCGCTTTAGCTGACTGATCGTAAAATCGTTCAACATCAGACACAAACACCATAAAACCTCCACGTCATGTCCCCCCCCCTCCCCCCAGTGACTGTGACAACGTGAAGACGGGCTGGTGGTGAAGCAGGGATGGAGCGGCTGTGGGAGGTGCAACGAAATCTGTGTTGTCATAGCAACAGTTGAGCAAGAGGAGGAGAGAGGCTGCACACTTGCTTTCAACCACTTGTAGATGTTCCCAGTTTGTTCAGGGTTGATCCAATCTGGAGGGACAGCACTGCACATCGGGGGTGAGAGCAGCCACAGGGGTCCATGGACCCCCACATCTGTGGGTCGACACAAAGAGAGGGGCGTGGCTTCTCCAAAGGCCATCCCCCAAGTCTACTACTGAAACTGGTGGCATCCTTTTTTATTGATTCAGACTAGTGAAGATCTTTTTTGTTTGTACTTTAAATAGAAACATGTTGAGGTTTTTCCACACATTTATGTTCAACCCGTTGAAAATCACCTGGATCAGGTGAGCTGAGTCGATCAAAAAATCAAATCCTTTGATCACTGATGGAACCAGGGACACAATCTTTAGCAAAGCTTTACCAATGAATGCGTAAGAGAACTGGACTGAATGACTCCTCCCCCTTACATTCCAAACAGGAAGTACCTGCTGGCTCCAGAAAGCTAAAATCCCATAGACTTCTATTGAGAAATAAACAACTATTACTTATTATATTTGTCAGAGCTTAGATATTTTTTTAAGATGCTTTTGATAATCCTAACTTTTTTTTTAATGTATTTTTTTGTAGTGCAAGTCATTCAGTTAGAAACTGACCAATCAGATGCCTCGGTAAAAGTATGTGGTCGTTCAAAACGCTTGATTGACACATTCTCCCGAGCAACTCTCAAGTGTTAGGGGTGTGGCCTTCCAGAAAACTCTCCTTACTTGCAAGAGTGGTTGCCATAGAAATGTTGACCGACACTGATTCGGACCAATCGCTGCTTTTTGAGGATTTATGGTTCCAACATGCCAGCGTCTATATTCCAAACAAAAACTGGAGTCAATTAGATCAAATTACATCAAAACTGAAGCTTGTATTGTTTTTGAACCTGTTAGGCAATTAAGAATAATTAATTGTTTGACTGAACTTGTGAACACAGTATAATGTGCTCCCTGGCTGTCATTTATTCTAATGTGTTCTCTTGTACATGTTTAGTTATGTAAACGCACATAGTGCCGTGTGTGAAGTCCTGCTTTAAAAGGCAGATTTTTGGCAGCAAATCTCACAGGACACAGATGGCACGGAGATTTTTCTGGCAGCCAGTGGATGTAAAGATGTGAGTTTTAGTTTACAGAACAGCTGACTGAACGGAGACACAATCTGCCCTTTATTTGAGTTTGACACAATTTCCTGATGAAATGTTTCTGATATACCACGATCGCAGAAATCCACAGGGACACTCTCAACCACGTCTGTATGTCCATGTTCACAGCAGCTGCTTTTAGGGGTGGAGTCAGATCTTCTCAGAGCTCCGCCCCCTGTGATCCTTATACCTTTGCCCTTCCTTTCAGACTTTTGTGGAGTAGGGCTGCAGCAGATCTCATTCTCTTACAATAAAGCGTCCTACTTTATTTTCCCTAGTTTTCAACTATTTTTTGTTACTACTATAATTTTGCATTGTTCAGTTTTACTTGTATTTGTAGAAATAGAAAATGCCTGGTGTAAAAATATATAAGAAATCTAAATTTATAACATGAGTTTTTGAAAGATTTCTTGGTCATGCCAAAAAGTGACCCATTAGGTTTTTTCAGGAGAGATTTTAACACTTCTTTCTTAAAACTGGTTTGAAAACTAAATTAATTGGAGCCAGGTCAGTTCACCAGGTGACCACTAGATGGTTAAAGCTGAAAAAGCAACAAGTGACCAGCCAAAAGTCTTTTGAAAGAGCCTTTAAAGTGAAAAGTAGAAGAAAAAGCTGTTACATATTTACCTACCTGTAAAACAGTCCATGTTTACATTACATATCTACGTTTATTCAAGTGAATTTTAAATTTAAGATTGTGAATTACTGCTTTCTTTCGATCCAAATGCTGTTTCTCTTTTTTTTTGCGTAGTTTTGGACTGTCACCTGCAGACGTGCTTCACCTACTTTTCCTAGTTCCTCGTTTTTGAATTTGGTTGATAAAATCAAATCGATCCATAAAACCAGAAATCAATCGAACACATATGTTAAAGTCCATTAGCTTGATGCTAACATATAATAGGATTTCCCAAAGAATGGCTAATGCTAACGCTCAGTCGAGCTACTCATATTTTGATGACTAAATGAACATCTTCATAAAACTCAGCGGCATAAATTTTCCAAACTCTTTTAATTAAATATTTTTTAAAGTAACCATTTGTGGTCTACAGCAACGTTATGTACTCGTACTTTCTTCTTCATCTCAAATAAGGTGTAATGCTATAGCGCGATCGCCACCTAGTGGCCAAACTGAAACACCCTTCAGCAGAGGCAGAACAATAGTTGGAGCTTCTCTGTATGAGAATAATGTAATAATGTAAACACTGTATTAACAATCTTGTTAATATTTCACTAATACATTTTACAATATGTGAATTGTATCTGATTAATATGAAAATCCCCAAAATATAGGTTATGAATATATCTCTTAACAAAGAATTAAAAAAAAAGTAAAATTAAATTAATAAATTAAAAATGGCGATACCCAGCCTTAATTGTGGGTGTTCATTGTTGTCACCAAGATGACCACTTTAACTTTATCTTCAAATAAATCCAAAATAAACTACTGTGTCACATAGATATAGGGGTTCAAAGACATTTTCATTTATCCGTTTGTAACTTGGGTTAAAGAGCTTGAAAAAAATTTCCTTTAATAATTTTTATAGAAGCACTCAAGTTTCATTTGTTCAGTTCACAGTTTGTTTATTGTCTCAAGCTGCCAGACACAGAATGCCATAAACCTCGTCGGTCTGTAAGACCCACATTTCTAGAGTTTAAAATAAGCCACAGCACCTAAAGGAAGAACGTCAGGAGGGAAACGAGGCCGTGTGGCGTGTGCATATTGAGGCCAGCAGTGCAGTAGCTCCTGTGTCACTGCTGTGCGTCTGTCTGATGACATCTGAGGTAATCCATCTATTGTGAAGACCCCAGAGGACTGTCGCAGAGCATGCTGGGAAAGAGTCTGCCAGCAGCTCCGCACAGTTCTGTTTAATTTGTTCAGTTTGGAGGCAGATTATCCATAGACAGGAACTTCTGAGCTCTCTGGTTGTCTTTCTTCTGTTTTTTTTTTTTTTCTGCTGTGTGCGTTTCAACATCGTGTGATGTGTAGGGTGATGGAGCAAAAGTCCTGTGGGAGTGGAAAGTGAGAATTACACTCAACCCCTTCATCAGCTGCAACACGTCTAGCCCGTTTTTTGCTCCGTGTCTTCCCACGAGGATTTCTCACCTTTTATAGCTCTGACTCAGAGCAATTTGAGGTGGTAGAGAAAGCGTTTGTCAAAGACCACTTCATTAGGCTATTTTTAATTAACACTTATACATTGCAACGGAGAAGTTATATAACAAAATATGTCGGTTGACTTGTAACGCCCCCTTAATGCAACAGGATGCCTGTTCCAGCAGGCAGGATAGGCCTAATCCTCCTCTTCTATGTCTTCAGTTCTATGTCTATGACTTTGATTAGGTCAACACCCCCAAAAAAAACCTGCTCCGTATGTTTTAGAATGTGGTCTTGAAGTAAGGCTCTAGAATCCCAGCATATATATCACAGTACAACTCAAAAGTATATTCCTGTCAGTGTATCACATGGAACTAAAGTGACTTTGTCACAAAGTCTTTGAAAGCTTTACAAACGAACAGGATAATTATTTCTGATAAGAGACACCGCTGTGTCTCCATTGGTTCACAGAGAAATTCTGTTGAAAATTGTGTTTTTAACATGTTCTTTTGGCATGATGAAGGACAAGATTGTGGCTATATGCGCATTCTTTCCCTACGCACCATATAGTGCACTATGTAGTGCGTTCGCCATTTTGTTGTCCAATCTACAGTTCAAAAATCGAGTGCTCTAGAAAACAGTTTATTTATGATTTCAGTTGGACATTAGGTGGGTGGGATGAGAACATTTGTATTTTAAGGAGTACTTCAGATATATTTGGTATTTTCAACACTATTTTTAAGCCGACTTTTCTCTCTGTTTTAGTAGATTTGGTCTGAAGACTTGTAAATGTAATCAGAAAATACATGGTTTAAGTTTAGAGATGTTTTGTTTTAATAAATAGCCCTCAATGACCAAATGTTTCGAGGTTGCATATATAAATATTGTGTGTGTTAAGTGTTTTATATGCTTATTGAATAAATGATTTGAAGCGTTTCAAAAAAATTAATTTATCTTTTATCTTTTTTTTTTTTTTACGTTTTACTGATCTGAAAAGTGATCTGAACCCTGACACGATCCGAACCGTGAATTTTTCAAATCTGCTACGTCCCCATTAATTATATTTGAAATATTTAAATGATCCTACAGTTAGTTTCAATGAAACAATTAATACCCCTCAAAAAATTAACTGTTTTATTTAGGATTTAATTTGGACATTGTAGCTTGGACAATTAGCATTTTCCATGTATTCATTTCTATCAGTTTTTGTAGATTTGGTCTCAACATCTTCAGAACCAACATGTTTTAGCACTATTTGTGTTCAGAGTTCAAAGAAGTTCTGTTTTTCTATAAATAGGCCTTAATCAGCAAATGTCTTGATGTGATATGTATGTGTGTGAGTGTATATTTGTGCTTTGAAGTACTTTGTTTATATTTTGAAGCTTTTCAAAGAAATTAATTTTAGGTTTTTATCTTGTTTTTTTTGGTGACCCTAAAACCATGACATGATCCAAACCGTGAGTTTTGTGATCCGTCACATGCTTATCTTCTCAGTCTACTACTATGCAGTGAAGAAAAGCGTGGTCTTGTGCTGTAATTATTTATTACTCTGTTTTTTTTTTTTTTTTCAGTTTTTTCCGTCAGAATAAAGAGCCTGCATGCAAGTCATGAAAAATCCTCTTATACTTCATAATTCTGAAGCAGTAAAGGATAAATAGATTTCATTTTATAGTTTCCTGCTAAGGAACAAGGCGATTGTGTTGTGTAAACTGATGGAAGCCGTTCAGATTACAGAATAATTGTGTCGAGACTAGCTGGCAGTTCAAACATGTTTCCCCCCCGGCCAGCACAGGTGGTTTTCATCAACTCTGCTGCCAAAGCCACCAAATAAGACCCGAAATCTAATGATGTGTTGAGCCATTTGTTATTATATTAAGCCTGTGAGGTACTTTAAAGATTAGATATCTAGCTGGAGGTTTGGAATCAGTTTCATCTCTCAGCGGTGACGGGTAAGAACAAAGTCGTGGTCCGATGAAGGTGACACCGTTTTTAACTCCCAGTGATTACGTTCAGAAGTCTAACTACAGGTACATAATGCCCACAGCTAAACTCCTTGATTAGATTAGATCAGATTAGATTAGATTTAAAAGAAAAGTGTCTTTCTGTATGGAAAGTGGGTCACAACTGCAGCAGTTTGTGTATTGTTCGTGTGTGTGTGTGTAGAACCAGTTCACTCGGTGTGAGCTATTGCAACAAATGATGGCAAACTCAACCAGCAATTAGGAGCTTTTTTAGATTAGGAGTCATGTCGTCCTCTGGGACTTTTTCAGATCTTTTCTTTTTATTCCCCGCCATTTTGTTTGTGTCAGATTATGGGGCGAATATTTGTTAGACCTTCTTAACGTCTCCAAGTCGATATTTTGCGCCTTAATATGAAAGTTCAATGTCTACTAAGGAATATCTTCTGCATCTTTACGCTTCTATGATGACAGCTTTGTATTTTCTTTGTGAAGTTTCAGCTTTATGAAGCCCAGATGAAGTTATGCATCTATTGGGTGCAGCTGGTGAGTTTTCCCTCTGCCTGTCTGTGTGGGACCTGACGTCATCCTATTTACCTTTAGCCAATCGGTTTGCACTAGTAGTGACATTACCTCGCGGTCACGTGACGCAGAGCGCCAATCACGCTAAGTTATAGTGCCGCGTCAGTTCAGTTTGCAACTGGGAAGTGGGGAAGCCGCACAGGAGCCGGAGCTACGGAGCTCTCTATCGTGTCCGGGAGTGTGCCACAAAGGTTCGCGTATGCGGCGAAATCCGTGGATATTGACCAGGTTTTTAGGAACCCGATGGCGAGCATGGAGCAGGCCTAGAGCCTACAGAGCCCAAGGAAACCGAACTGAGTCTACTAGTCACTACAGAGAGCCACATTCCTCCGCCAGACCGGTAGGGGGCTCCTAGTAGCCCATCCATTGCACCCCACTCACTCATCTACCTCAATACTACAACTCCGGATTCTGGATATATTCATTTTTCTCTGACACTGGACATTGCTGGACATATTTACCTGTGAACTGTGGACCAGTTATCTCTACGAACTCTTTAAACGTCGTTGGTTATACACATGACCAAACAGCACTGTTTTTCTACATTGTATATATTGTCTTGTAAATATTCAAATGGCCATTCTTTAGCTATTGTCTGTATGTTGCACTTTATATATCTTTTGCACTAATATATGGTGGAAAAAAATACCAAACCAGTATCCAGTCTCTGCCGCTCCCTCCTTGAGTCGTTCTTATATCTTCTGATACTAGCCTATATTACTGATAATACTACTGCTCATATCATACCAAATCCTGACGCAGTTGTTACATTTATGTTTAAAACTTGTTGTCGTCAGAAAAGTTCTCGGCTACAGTTGCTAGCATCGTTAACTCCTGTCATTTCACAAAAGATTTTGCTTAGTAGAACACAGACATGAACGAATGTTCAATAAACTTGTTCAGTAAACATAGACAAACTCAAACTCAAACTTTATTTATTTATATAGCGCCTTTTTTTTTCGGCCGAAACACAAGGCGCTTAACATAAAAGCAAATAAAATACATATTAAAAACACAAACAACACAGTGTTTAAAAACAAACTTACATAAAGACACAAAGCAAACATCCCTCTCTCCCCCAGTCCCCCCACCCCACCACCCCCAATAAGACCCTTGTCAATAAAACTGAACAAAGCTATAAAAACTGCAGATGTAACAAAACAATCTGGCTTGGTACGACTGTGTAGAAACGATATTCCGAGGATCCCCTAATTCAAGAACCCGCCCGACCACAGGGGGCATCGCCGCTGCGCCCGCCCAGCACGGGGCAGCGCAGGACCCGCTCTACCGAGCCGGACCCCAGCCGCCCCAAAGAGAACAGGCACTGCAGCAATAGCCCCCCGCCGCAGGCGGAGCCCCAGAACAGAGAATCCCCGTGAGGAAAACACTGGATTTTAAAACAATTAAAAAGCATTAAAAGAGATAAAAAGAATGCATAAAAAATAAATATAGTAAAAAAAAAAAAAAAAAAACATGGTTTGCAGATAAAAATAGTAAATACATTCATAAAATAACTATAAAATGATTCTTATAGAAGTTTAAAAAAAAAAAAAAAGAAGATAAAATGCAATCACTAGAAAAGTCATGTAAAAGCCAGGTTAAAAAGGTGGGTCTTGAGCCTCTTCTTAAAAACCTCTACGGTCTCTGCGGCCCTGAGGTTCTCCGGCAGGCTGTTCCAGAGGCGAGGACCACAGTGATGAAATGAAGCCTCACCATGTGTTTTGGTCCTCACCTTCGGAACAACTAAAAGGCCGGTGCCGGAAGACCTCAGGGTCCGCGAGGGTTCATACTTTAAAAGCAAATCACTCAAATAAGAAGGCCCAAGACCATAAAAACATTTATAAACCATTAAAAGAACTTTAAAATCAATCCTGAAACGCACAGGGAGCCAATGCAGCGATTTTAAAACTGGTGTAATATGCTCCCGCCCCTGGTCCTCGTCAGAACTCGTGCCGCTGAGTTCTGTAGTAATTGTAAATTTAAAAGAGACTTTTGAGGTAAACCAGAGAGCAGGGCATTACAATAATCTAAACGACTAAAAATAAAAGCATGCATCAGCACCTCTGTGCTGGCAAGAGAGAGGAATGGGCGGACTCTGGCAATGTTTTTGAGGTGGTAAAATCCTGTCTTAACGACATTTTTAATGTGAGGGATAAAATTCAGCTCAGAGTCAAAAAGAACGCCCAGGTTTCTCACGCAGTGAGAAGGTTTAAAATTCTGAAGATATGGTAAAATCCTCTCTCTCTTGTCTTCAGGACCGATAATTAAAACTTCTGTTTTGTCCTGGTTGAGTTGAAGGAAGTTTTCTGCCATCCATGATTTTATATCTAAGATGCAATTTAAAAGAGTGTTTATAGGTCCATAGTCATCAGGAGACACAGCGATGTAAAGCTGAGTATCATCAGCGTAGCTGTGAAAGTTAACGCCGTGTCTCCTGATGACTTCCCCAAGAGGCAACATGTATAAATTAAAAAGAATGGGACCTAAAATTGACCCTTGGGGAACCCACAACTTATTTTATGGATTCTTGAGGAGCATGTATCCAAACTTACGTAAAAATGTCGATCAGTTAGATAAGAACGAAACCAGTTAAAAACAGTTCCCGAGAGGCCAACCCGACTCTTAAGTCTTTCTAATAAAATCTGGTGATCTACCGTATCGAAAGCAGCGCTAAGATCAAGTAGCACCAGGACAGAGAGTTTCTGTGAGTCAGAATTATTTCTAAGGTCAGTTAAAATCTTTAAAAGGGCCGTCTCAGTACTGTGGTTTGTCCTAAAACCAGATTGACATTTTTCTAAGACATTATGTACATTTAAAAACTCGTGCAATTGAGTAAAAACAGTTTTTTCAATAATTTTACCTAAAAACGGTAAGTTGGATACAGGTCTGTAATTATCCAGAATAGTTGGATCCAAGTTACTCTTCTTCAGAAGGGGCTTCACCACCGCCGTCTTACAGGCAGTGGGGAAGACACCCGTCTGAAGAGAGGTATTAACTATGTTTAAAAGCTCCGGCTCAAAGAATCCATAACAGGTCTTTAAAAGAGAAGTGGGGATGGGGTCTAAAAGGCAGGTTGTAGTGTTTGCTTGGGAAAAAACTCGACCAAGCATCTTCTCATCAACCAGGACAAAACTCTCCAGTGTTTCCTCAGGTAAAGACAATGCCACTGACCTGCTAACATTAGTGCTATGTACCGGTTGAAGGTTAGATCTGATAGCATTGACTTTACTCCTGAAGTGGTTCGCAAAGTCCTCACATGCAGCTTCTGTGTGAGGCATGATTGGTTTATTAAAATCTGTGTTTAATAAAAAATCAATGGTCTTAAAAAGGAACCGGGGGTTGTTTTTATTGTCAGTGATGAGTTTGGAAAAATAAATAGTTCTTGCTTGTTTAACGGTGTGATTGTAAATTTTTTGTTGTTCTTTAAAAAAGTCATAATCGACTGTTAAATTTGTTTTTCGAAACTTTCTCTCTGCTCGTCTGCAGATTCTCTTCAGATTTAGAGTAGCCCCATTTATCCAAGGTCTCTTTGGATTGGATTTCAGTATTTTAGTTTTCAGTGGGGCTACTACATCAATGGCAGACTTCAGTCTGTCATTAAAATCATCAGTCAGAGAATCGCAGGACATAGGTAAAATCTGAGCAGGAGTTTGTTTTAAAATATCAATAAAATTTGCTGCCACTTCAGGAGTTATATATCGTTTCGTCACAGTTCTCACTGAGGCCTCCTGCTGGATGAAACCAGCTACCTTAAAATACACACAATAATGGTCTGACACAGCCAAGTCAACAACAGAGGACACCTCAGCGGACAGGCCGTAAGTGATGACCAAGTCCAGGGTGTGTCCTCTGTTGTGAGTAGGCTGTGCCACATGTTGGGTAAAATCCAAACTAATTAAAATATTTGAAAACTCAGAGGCAGAAGGATCATCCAAATTGTCGACATGAAGATTAAAATCTCCAGTTAAAAGAATCCTATTATGCCTTAAAAGAATGATGGATAAAAACTCAGAAAATTCTTGTAAAAAACATGAGGGAGGATTTGGTGGTCGGTAAACAGTGACTGCTAAAATAGGTGGGTTACTGAACAGGAAAGCATGGTGCTCAAAAGAAGGATAATCGGTGAGCTTAATGGTTTCAGTTTTTATGCCATGTTGAGCGATTGACGCTGTTCCACCACCTCTTTTTCCTTCCCTGATAGAAAATAAAAAGTTAAAATTAGGTGGAGAGGCCTCAGCGAGAATAGCAGGTGCATCAGTACCAAGCCAGGTTTCAGTTAAAAATAAACAGTTTAAATCACAGTCAACAATCAGATCATTAACTATAAAAGACTTATTTAAAAGAGATCTGACGTTTAAAAGAGCCATGTTCAGTGTAGCAGATGAATCCAATGATGACTTTGTATTTAATATTGTTTCTGCATTTGGTGATGGATGTATATATTGGAGACATCTGACAGAAGGAACGCATGACAGTGGAGGATTATGATACCGGTTAGTGATGTGTACTGGAATAGAAGATATTGATACGGAGGGGTTGTGAGTGATTTGGTCGAACCGTCAGCTGGAAGTTGCAGAGCAGGAGTGAAGGGTGAGTCCTATATTCATCCTGAGGAGATGAGAACCTGCATGATTTGGATGTAAACCGTCTGATTTGAAAAGGTTTGATCTATTGTAAAATGTAGTAAAATTGTCGATGTAATGAATATTTAAAGAGTGACAGTAACTTTTCAACCAGATATGGAGCTGACGGATTCGAGAAAATTTTACATCTCTGTAACGGGGTGCAGGTAGTGGTCCAGAAATTATGCACTGTAAGTTTAACTGCTGGATGTGGTGGATGAGATTAATGAAGTCCTTTTTCAGAGTCTCAGACTGCTGGAACTTAATGTCATTGGCACCTGCATGTATTATGACAGTTGAGAGAGAGGGGTGTTTACTGGGGAGCTGATGAGAGTAGTTGTGGATGTCTTTAACTGTTGCTCCCGAGATGGAGTGTGTGTGGCACCTCTGGATGTTGACGTGCCGGACGATGGAGTCTCCCAGGATGAGGACTGGGCAGCGTGCAGATCCAGTTGCCAGTGTGGAGCTCCCAGCGCCGACAGCCGAGGTTTGTGAGCCACCCGAATGACGCCGCCCGACAGGCCGCGAAATCGGGTGAAGCCTCGCAGGAGGGTCCTCCAGTGCCTCGGGCATGATGTGCTCCAAAGCCCGGAAGGGCTCACTCGAGCGTCGGGTTACCGCCTCACGAAGCAGCCGTCGGCGTTTCACTCCCGTGGTGGAGACCGGAGGGACAGCGGCGGGGGGCGGCGGGGCCACCGGGGCTGACGCCGCAGCTCCGGGGAGAGGTGTGCTCCGGCCCGGTTCCCGCGAAGAGTGTCCGAAGACGGCGGCTCGATCAGGCTTATTCCAGGCGGGCCCGTAAGCAGCAGAGGACGCCGTCGTTGGATCCGGAGCCCTGATCGTAGCCGAGGAGGCAAAGGCAGGAGGCGGCGTCAGGTCACGTCCGGGAACCGCCGCTGGAGACGAGGCCGCCGGAGGTCCACGCTGATGAGATCTTGGGTCCCGGTGGTTCGTTGGACGACCAGCAAGATCCGGGTCATCAGCCAACGGGGCATAGCGGTTGGCGAGAGCCAAACTGGCCGAGCTAGCATCCCGTTTCGGCCGATGGATCCTCCGGCTGCGGCGCGTCACCTCCGACCACGACTGCTTCGGTGTAGAGCTGAGAGCAGGGTCCCTCGGGTCTTGGAGATCAGCTGGGAACCTAACCGACTCTCCTGGGCTAGAGTTTGCTGGTGCCTGGACCTCGTTGGTTGGCTCCAGTTCGACACCACAATGAACCAAACATATAGACAGTGGACGCACAAACATATTTTTGGCACAACTGGAACCCCATAGGGCCCGGCCTCAGCCAGACTCTGGCTTTAGTGGCTCCAATGTGAAGTGAGTTTGAGAACCCTGGTTTAGAGGTTCAAAAGTATTGTTATTTAAGGAAACCTGTTAGCGTTATCATATTTTTTTTAACCTATATCTGTATTTGTAATTGTTACAAAGTCATAATGGGTTAATTACCTCTTAAATAAATGTTTTTATCATATTTGTTTTAAGTTATCAAAAGTGTACGTTCTATCGAGTCAATTAATGAATCTTCATTTGTTCCATGGAAGGAAGATGTAGCTCTGCAGTATGTCAACACAACATGATTATAGAGTGACTTATGCATGTATATGCAGGTATATTTGAGTGTTTTGCCCTTTTTTAAAAATTGAAAAATTCTCAGCCTTATGGGAGGAACTTAGCTTCTACTCCTCCACATCGAGAAGATCCAACCGTGTCCGAACGCCTCACAAGTGACATGTCTCCAACTGTGAAGACGCCCGGCAGCAGAACATGTTGGAGAGGTTAAATCTCTCATCTCGCCTCAGAAAATATCTGTTACTCTGTGTCCTCCCTGCAGAACAGGAGGAAGTTTCTGGGAAGTGGAAGGTCTGGGATTCCTTACTGAGACTCTGTGCTATTTCTAGTTGAATCTCCAACACTGGAGCTCGAAAACTTCTATAGACCCCACGACCCCACTGGGATCACCTGAGTATCAGAGAACTCAGCAGCTCTTTAGGACTGAAGACGAATGTTCTTGTCTTATTGTATGTATTCATTACGACGGAGTATTAGGGCCGCTTTATAGAGAAAAAAATGTTTTTAAAATTACGACTTTAAATCTCCTAAATTTACGAGAAAAAAAAGTCGTAACTGCTAAATTCAAGAATAAAGTCGTATTTTTATGACTTTAAAAGTGTATAGGCTAAATTTATTACTTTTAAAGTCGTAAATTTACGAGATTAAAAGTCGTAAATTTGTTTAGAAGCGTGTCACCTTTCTCGTAAAAGTGCAACTTATACTTTGGGGCGACTAATATTTGGTTTTTATTGTCTTTATTGTGAATTTTTTGCTCCTGTGTTTTATACTCTGGAAAATATTCCTAAAGACCACTGGGAATGGTTTTACAAAAGACCAAAGTGGGAGTTTAAAGGATATATTTACTATTTTATTTTAGCTTGAGGAGGATGCATATTTCGCTTTGACTCGTTTCTACCATTTTTTGAGGTTGTGTCAGATGTTGTGCGGTGGGTGTTAGTGTGTGGAAGGAGTGTGTCGCTGCTGCAGTGCCATATGCCGCAGGCTTGTTGAATGGCGCTGCACTGTACTGGAACAGCAGCAACCAGAATGTGCACACCTGTCTGTGTGTGTGTGCTGTCATTGCATCTCTGTGCGCAATGCGGTGTTTTTGTTGTGATTGTTGTGCATGAGGTGTTAATGTAGGCTAGCTGATATGAATAGAGAGGTGATGAATTAGCTCCTAGTGCGGAGGTTTAGGACAACTCTCTGGGGTCCAACTGTGGATTGGTGATTTCGGATGCAGAGGAGACTTGCAGAAAAAGATGTTAGGCTGATGCATTTCTAAAGAAATTAGAAGTTCAATTGTTTTTCTCCTTTTTTTTGTAAGAGACTGGGTGCTGAAAAACAGTAGTTCATGAAAGGGTTTTGTCCTTCAAGTTTTGGTTGGATTTTCTTGGGATTTCGGCCCCACATAGAGAAGTTTTATGTTTAAAGATCATTCCAGACCTACTTCTTGATTGCAGATCCTTTTCCCTCCTGGCACCGCTTTTGCCAACTCCAGATGAACAGGGATTTCATTTGCCAACTGCCATCAGCCAAGATCTCAATTTTACAGGAAGACCGTGGTGCTGGCGATCCCTTTGCTGCTGCTGTGTGCCTCCGTCCACCTCATCCTGGCTTTTAATTAAAACTTTGAACTCAACACTTCTGGGTCTAGCAGGTTTGTCCACCTTAAGCCCCTTTCCACCTGGTTTGCAGCTTTGGTCACATCTGACCTACATAATCTGCCAACTGTATAAAAGCCAGAAGCATCCTGGATAAGTCTTACTGGAACAACTATCATGTCTAAGACATTAGAGACAGTATTACCATGAAAAAATTTAACTCCAAAGACAGTGGTGAACTCGTAGTTTTTCCATTTTGAGTCAAATGTCTGCATTACATTTACACATTTTGTTTTTATTGATGATAACTTGACACCCTCCAACCCAATTTCTCTGTTGCGTACAACTGAAAAGGAGTCTCTAGTTACATCTTTGTTTCCCCTTTAACACTAACACTTTAGTTCCACTGGTGATGTTCTTCTCATTACCATAACTCTTCAATAATTGAGTTGACAAAAGTTGAAGGGAGCCTGAAGTGAAGAAAAGGAGCTTTACTTCATTATACAAAACTTTAAAGAGTTGCACATTGGTGCAAAGCTTCTTTCTTCCAGTGTCTGAATCCACTGGAATTATGTCAATTTCATAAATGGTTGTCATAGTTCAAAGAGTGTGTGTTATTTTCTTGTTGCCAGCTAAAACTCCGGTGTTTAAAGTTTTCAATTCAACTTTATTTATACAGCCGAATATCACAGAACAGGTCTCTCATTGTGCTTCATACCGGCAATTGTCCAAAAGCAGAAAGTCGTCACAAAATATAAACAATAGCTGGTTGCTGAACTAAACAGACTAAATTAAACTGGTTATCTATGCTCCTTCTCGGTTTAAGGAGGATTGCCAAGTTGCAAACTCGTCTAGGCCTAGCTGCTGATTAGATCTCGAGGGCCAGGAATGAGCAACCCTGGTATAGGCTATTTAAAAGAAAAAACGTTCTAATAAGAACAAACATATTTATTCTACAGCAATGATAAGAGCCTGGCAGCAGGCAAGATGGCATCTGACATCACTGGGCAGAAGCGGAAATTAGGGGTCGCCAAAATATCGTTATATTACGACATATAGTCCCTGAAATTGATTCTCAACAGGTTCTCACCAAGGATTGATTGTTCATTTTCATTTAAAGAGGCTGTAAAATGTTCTATTCATCATCCTTTGGTAAGACGATCCTTCGGAGGTAGATTGGGGGTGCGCATTGGGAGACTGGCCGTTGCGGGCACCAATGTGTCTGGCAGCTACTTGAATTATTCAATTTTTGTTCTGTTGTTTGCAACAATTCTGCAATAAGAGCAATAAGTAGTGGCACAGCTGTTCATGTTTACTATTGTTGACACTGAATTTTACAGATTATTCAAATTCAGTTTGTGTCACTGCTCGTCAAAGACATATTCTTACTGATTTCAGCAATGTTGTACAAAAGTGTCTATTAATAAAGTGTCACAAAATGGGACACAAGTTGTTTATTATGACTGCGTTCAAGATAGAAAATAATGGGGACATATTTCTATTAAATATATGTTAATCTTGTATCTAGTGTGAGTTATTAGAGACTATTTTTACCAATCATTATAGTATCGCAACATCATCAATATCGTAAGCCGTGTGTCGTATTGGGAGGTACCCAGTGATTCCCAGCCTTAGCGGAAATTATACCATTTACCCTAATCCTAACCAATAGTCTTCAGATTTGTAGAAACAGCTTTTATAACAGCTTAAAACAAGAAATAAAATATAACTGGTTAAACCGAGTTCTTCCAAGCGATGCGGAAGGACTTGCGGTTGCAGTTCTGGATGTTGATGTCTGCAGCTAACTCCTCTTGCACTTGAAGCTTATATAATGTTATCCTTTGTCATTAACATTAATAAATTAGCCAAGATGCTTTTTAAGTAATCTATTTTTATTGTAAACTTTCTTCATAAGACTTTTTAGTTACATTGGAAGGTAACATAGAGTTTGCTCCATATTATTTTCATCCTAATTTAGTTCACTTTGCTGAATGTCGTCCCTGCAAAGCTGTGCAGACAGCCTTGATACTTTTTTGCAAGTGTTATTAGAGGTTTCTTCTATAGAAATGTAGTTGTGTCCATTTAGTTCAGTGTAACGGCTTCAGTTTAACAAAGCTTCTGCAAATGGGATGTCAGATTGTGTGTGGACCCAGGATGCTGTGAAAGACCTTCAGACTCGTCTTTTTGACCCAATAAAGAAATTCTCATGAGTCTGAGTTTTAAGGATGACAGTTTTACTGCCCAACACATCAAATGTGCTTACAGCGCGCTCACCAGATTCTGCCTTTAGCTCTGTCATGCAGTCATCGTTCAGATGAGATCAGACATGAATGTCATGGCTCTAGAAATGTTAGGATGTCAGCAGTTTTTTTTAATTTTTTAAATAAACAGAAAAAAAAGAAAAAATGTATTTGGGAGACACTTTACAGGCAAAACCTGTTGGACTGGATGAATCCTCTGTGAGCAGCACTGGATCTATTTAAAACATACACTTGCACGCTGTTACCGTGACAACATGTTTCTTCATTTGCTACGGTTGCCCTTAACAACACTGTTGGCATGGCCTCCTTTCTGGAGCTGCTAAAAGTGAAATGCAGAAGCTTCCAGTTTGCCCGTTTTCTAATCCCTTGGTGATTGTACTCAGAATTTTTCCTTTATTTAGATTAAACCGTCAGAGAATTACAGTTTGGAGTCGCTGCTGTGTTGCATTTAGGCCTGCACACGAACAGTTCTTCAGCATGCAAACGCGAACCCCAACAGAGGGGGTAATAGGAGGTTTGCTAGGCCTTCAAACCAAATGATACTCAAAAAAAAAAACCACAAAGAATTCCCTGAACAATTATTGTTTTCCCTCAAAAATGAAACTGATTGGGGTTTAGCTCTTTTGAGACATTTTTATGTCAGTATTTGTCTTTCTTAAAACAGAAAAATCATTGTAGGTAAACAGGCTCCTAAGTACTAATAGATTGAGTCTCACTCATGCTCTACAGTCAAGGCCACAAAGCTGAAGTGCATTCAAAAAGTTTTAGATTGAAATGTGACACTGTTGGGTATATTTACAGTTTCTTAACAAGTGAAAAAAAAAGAAATTACAAGTCTTTGTGTGAGTTTAATATAGCTGTGTGTGGGAGGGGCAGAGTCACCGGCTGCATCAACTTAACAGCCTAATGCGACAGGTTGTACTTGGTTGTTAAAATTAATTTGCAGAAGTGTTTTCACAGGTCGCAATGTAAACAATAGCTATAAACTTTGTTTAAACAAAAAGTTTCTGTAACTTGGATCTGTTGCATGATTGTCAGAATCCAATTTTGTGTTGCTTTAAACAAGACAAGTGACAATTTTCATGTGAGGGTTGTGTGACTTCAGAATCAGAACCGTACTGCTGGACTGACACTGCAGAACTGAGACAAGAGTGTAATGGGATTATAGAGTCTTCTGTCAATATCCATCCATCCATCCATTGGATAGATTAAAGTGATAAATATTTATTATAAACTACTAACACTTCAAACCTTTAAAAAACGGATCAAAAGAATAAAAATCCCAGATGCATTAAAGGTGACCAGTAAGGTCCGGCATAACTGTCATAATATGGAAAACTCAAGACGTTTGTTGTAGAACTCTTCCCCAATGACATTAAAGAGACAAAAAAGTATTTTCTGGAGTATAAGGCACATTTTGTTTCATAGTTAAGCCAGAATCTGATTGTTTTCCTTCTAAACTTTTATATTTTCATAAAGAGATCAAACGATTAGTATTCTTGTACTTCTTTATTTATTTTAGCTACACTGGGCTTGGCAGATTCTTTTCTGAAACGTCACACTTTTCTCCTGAAAGTGAGAATTATACTCCAGAGCGAATTATACTCGGGCAAATATGGTATTTGAACGACGCCAGGAAGTCATTGTAGCATAATAAAATTGAACTATTTCTGTCATTTAAAAATGTTATAAGGGATTCCAACAAAAATCACTTGTTTTTACTCTAAATTCTCAGTAATAAGTAATTAAAGATTGTAGTTTCTTTAGCCAACCACTGATCAAGTTCTGTAGATTGAGGTGAAATAAGAGGAAAGACGTTTCTTACAGTCATCTAACCCAACCTCAACCAAAAGCTTTATAACTTTAAGTTTAAAGGCATAAATGAATTGAAGCAGAGTGTAGAAAAAGTCCTCGATTGGATGGAAAACATTGAAATTATATCACAGTGCTTAATAATTGGGTAAGAGGGCGTGGAAAAACAAAAATAACCCCAGAGTGGGAGTAAACGGTGAAATGCTGCCTAACATCACACTTAGGTTCAATTTATCTTTTTTTCACTTTTCTTTTTAATCCATTTTGTTATTTTTAGCATAGTATGTCGATTTTTGTGGGGACCGAAAATAATGTCTCATAAAACATCATTTTTGCTGTGTGGCTGTGACATTAGAGTGAAAAGTGGAGTTTTGAGGCAGATGTGTTCCTCTGTGTCTGCAGCTGCTGTTTAGGGACCATTTCCACCTGATTTGATAAACCTTTACTTAATGCTTCATAAAGTCTCAGCACACAATATCACAGAAACATGGTTAATTCCTTAAATTAGAGATCATGCTCGTTCCATTAAATGTGTGAACATTAGTAATTTATCTGCATGAAATTACAGAACACTGAGTACACAATTTATCTGAGACAAAGAGCAGTAAGAACAAGTTATCAGCGACAAGAAGCGTCTGTAATGACCAAAACAGGCACCATGTTGTACCCAAATTAAAAAAAAAATGTTAGAAAGTATTTGTCAACATCTTTGAGAAATGTGCAATGTCTTTTTTGACAAAACAATTTGAAATGTATGGACAAGAAACGCACTCAAGGTGTTGTACTTGATGTTTAAGATGTCTTGGTTTATTGCACTTCATCAGATGACACATCCATCCATCCATCCATCCATCATCCATCCATCCATCCATCCATCCATCCATCCATCCATCCATCCATCCATCCATCCATCCATCCATCCATCCATCCATCCATCCATCCAAAGCCTTCAAGGAGACACAAAAACAAGTGATGTACAATACTGTAGAATTTTGCTTTAAAAATATGATGTATTATTACTTAACAAATTGTTGTTCTGATAGATACAGAGATGGTGTCAAATTAATCAGCTTACTTTGTCTTCTGTATCACTGTAACTCCTGTGTGTTAGCAGTGATTGTTGACTAATTGTCCGCCAACTTGGAGAACTTTTACAAACCACTTTTGCTGTAACAAAACAGAGTTAAACCACAACATAAGGAGGCCATAGAGGCTGTTATAATTACACTATAATTAAGTTATTCTAGTTTTATGTATTTATTATAACTTATATTACAGATTGACATTTTAGCCATTCTTTAGATGAGGCAAAAAGGTCTTTTTCACGCTATAACAAATGGAAACCTAATGTCGGTCTTATGGAAACGGCGTCACTGCTGAACCCCAACCAGTCTGTCTTTCTGTAGCTGTAGCTGCACTTTGTCAGTGCCATTGGTCATAAATCAAACAATTATGGCAGGAGCTGTGTCACATCTTGCTGTTTTGATTCCCTCTGTCCGGCTTGAGGTTTAGTTCTGCAGTGAAAAAAACTGTTCATTAATGAATGGATGCAGCCAGCTCTGCAGTGACGACGAATGGTAAAGCATTGTTTATCTGTAGAACGTCACCACTCTGTTAGAAACCCAATGGATCAGGTTTTTCATTTCTATAACTGTTTTCCCTTTCAAACAGCGCCATATGAAGCTCTTTTAATGCTGAATGCTGTATAGCTTGTGCTATTTGTGATCTCTGCTAACACCTTTTGTGATGAGTAATCATGACAATTACTTCTTGGAACAGGAAACAGAGTTTTTCAAACCTGTATTCATTTTTGTTATTGCTTTCAGTCAGGGGTCTCTTCTAGACGTGCTTTCACCTTGTCTTTGAGGCTTGGTCAAGGACAGCTGTGTGACTAGAGCTAGATCAGTTCCACAGGCAACCACTTGGTAACTCGTTACACAAGCAAGTCCTTTCTGATTCATTCCAGTATAAAAGAGTCAAACTTTACAAATGAAAATACATTCTTTAACTCTGGTTCCAAAATTTTTCATCTTTGTGGTTTAAACCATATTGAATATATATATTATTAATTATTTTATTGTATGGAGGATATTATGAAAACTGTCTCCATGTTTTTGACAGATGGACGTCACTGAAGTTTTAGAACAGACTTATTGTAGGTTTACTTACGACCCACTGAGGTATTTGTCAGTTTCAATCAATCAATCAATCAAACTTAATTTATAAAAGAGCACTTCTCATACTTGCGCAGCTCGAAGGGCTTTACAATTAAAAACAGAACGAGCAAATAAATCAATCAATCAATAAAGAAAGAGAAACCTACCCACCCTCTACCAACCCCCCTCCCTCCATGAGCACACACAGACATGACCCCACAATGAAAACTTATAGAAGTTAATAAAAAAAAAAAAAAAACACAACAAAAACTTGGGCTCGGTTCTGGCTTGGGCTGGTTTCTGTAAGGAAACAATATTTTGGGGATGTATTCATACCAGGACCCAGCTCAGCCACGGGAGCATCACCACAGCGCCCACCCAGATAGGGTTTCTTAAAAGGTAGGGGATTGACGATGTTAAATGATATTGATAAACAGGAACTAAATAAATTGATTTCAAAAGAGCACCAGCAAAATGTGACGTAAAAATGAAAGTTCCCATCAAACATGTCTTTGAACATGACAAGTTACGACTTGAGAAAGTCTAAGACTGAGGGGTATGTGTCATTGACCCACCAGCTACATCATCACAAGTACCAGGGAGAGGTCAAACTCTTTTTACCTACCATTCCCAAACATTGTTTTTTTTTTTTTTCTCGTCAGTCAAATGTAAGAACAGATATTACGTTTACTTTGACATGTTTCAACCGCTGGCTTGTTCTTTGATCCAACGATGGATCAAAGAACCAAAACTCCAATCCAGTCTTTGATCTATAGATTAAACCAAAGGAGCCAAAGGAATCAAAGAACAAAGTAACAGCAGACACACGGAGATCAGGGGGCATACACACTGTCACCTGCTTGGCATTGTCTTATTCAAGGACCAAAACTAGATGATGGGAGGGTTGGGTCACTCGTAAAGACAGGTATTCCCAGTAGGCTACACCCATCACACAGAGCGGATAGTGACAAACCTTCTTAGGAAGACTCAAAGTCAGTGGTTGAAACATGTCAAGGTAAACTACATCTTTATCCTTGAATTTGTCTGACAAAAAGAAAAAGAACTCTACGCATCATAGGTACTGTTAGGTATTCCCTGGGTCAGCAGTGTCTTCTTGAGAACTTGGCTTATATCAGCTTCAATTTGCAGAGTGTGACAGTGAGCTGCCAGGCAGCGTGGTGAGCATATCGTGCCTGCAACTAAGCAGGGTAACAGTCAAAGTGCAGCTGTGCAGCAGACCAGCAAACTGTCACATCGCAGCGAGAGGGATGGAACGAAGAGGAAGGGGTCCGCCTCAGTGAAGCATGCAGCAGCCCTGTCTTTGTACAGAAGCTGAAGATAACTGAGGCAGCCATCATTTTCATCTTGTTGAGGGTGTTACACGTGACGTCTAATAAATCAACACTAAAAGAAAAGCATCAAGTGGAAACCATGGCAGCAATTCAGCTAACCTTGGTTTTGATATTTAGCGAATGTAAAGAGGTGATACTGCAAAGTGATTGTCTTGTGTCTTTGTTTGTTCTCCTATTGAACTTGTTTGTTGGCTTGGTCTCAGAAAACTTGCATGAATTAGGGTTATGTAAATGGAAAAGTGCATGCATCCCTGCTAAGGTGTATTTACCTTAAGATCATTAATTCACATCCTGTTTGCTGATAGTTAACATAAATGATAGCTGGATCTCATTTTCACTTATTTACATAGTCAAACATACTGTATGGACTGTACATTTTGTTTGCTGGAACACTTTCAAACAATTCATTATTTGATTTAGTAGCAGTCTAACTCATCTCTGACGCATTTCTGTTTAATTCTGGTCGGTCGTTTTGCGCTTTCTGCTTTTGTTAGCACGTATGTTCCTGAAGACAGTTTTTCTTTATAAATATGTCTGATGTTAAAGGGTAACCAAACACTATATAAACTTTTTTTGGCTGTTGACTTTAAATTGGGCTTTGAACATGCTGACTGTTGGTTCTTGCCAAATTTTTGACAGTTAAAAATAAAACTTGTTCAATTCCTGAAATTGAAGTTCAAAACCATCTATGTGCTTAGGGGTGGAAACAAGGTATTACAGCTCAATTTTGTGATTGGTCAGTGGGTGTATGTCCCACATGATTTCAGAAGTTCCACTTCATCAACTTGGCAGCTCCAGAATAAAAGCCCCACCCATCTTTGAACGCTCAACAGCGAGAGTTTAAGCTCGCCAAACAACCCCGCAATCGTTGGCTCTCCGCAACACTGAGAGCAGCGGAGCTAATGCCAAGAGATTCCAAAACCGGCAGCACTCAATCCGCAATGCTAATGCCGAGATCGGCTGAAGTCCGACAGCGAGGGTGACAGAGCTCACTCCGAGATGCCAAGAGCGCCGAATGTTGCTTCCCTACGCTGAGCGCGGCGGAGCTTGCTTTCTCCCGTGGAGTCAGCCTCCGGCTATCCTGTTGCGTTATCCTTTAAATCCAAAATGCTTTCAAACAATTTTCTACGTCCTACTTTAAGTGGTCAAATAATTATCTTAGCACATTTTTGCTACTTAAATTCTAATCAAAGCACCAACACATTTTTTTAATCATATATGACGTTAGTCAGTAATAGTAAAATATTTAAATTAAAATAAATTAATAATAACATAAAAATAAGCTGGTTCACTATGATATTCAATACAAAAGCTTGTCTGTTGAGTCCGAAGGGAAATCTCTGACTAAAGAGACAGTTTGAGTTTCCCAGTAGTGTGCTATCTTTTTTGTGCTATCTTTTCTTTTTGCCTTGCTTTTTATTAAAATCTGACACAAGCATAAAAAAATTACCTGATGCCTATTGCTTCGTATTCTCTGCAAAACTATTTTCAAAACTAAAATCATAAACAACCTCATTAACAAATCAACACATAGTGATCTGTCTGAGATTGAATTTACAGTCTAGAATCCAATACACAGAAATCTATCTCCTGTCTTCTCAGAACCACCATCTTTAAAAATGGCTGCTCTCACCAATATCTTTCACACCTTTGCTTTCATCCTTGTTGGCACTTTCGCCACACATCACACCTGACACCCTTCTCTACTTGTTACAACCTGCTTGAACATGCTTTTTGACTTTTCTCCCCACACTTCTCGTTTCTATCTGGACTGTTGATTCTAAATCCCTCAACTTCTTGACCTATGCATCCTTAAAATTCACAGTTTTAGATCAGCCTCTATTTTATACATTCTTGGCAACCTTCAGTCTTCTTTCCAGTAGAAATCTCACTTCTCTAGTTTGTTTTCCAGTACCTGTCACTACACATCACATCAAGCATCATCTGCAAACATCATAGTTCATGTTTAAACTCAATGTTCAGTTTGTCTGTCACTACAAAAAATAAATATTGTATGACATGAAAAGGGCTCACAGCTGATGAATGATGCAGTTCCTCTTCACTCCTCCGTCACATCTTTGGCATGCATCGCCACACATCTCACACATGTCCTGTACCATGTAATCATACTGCTGTTCTTTATACAATCAAGTTCCTCCATCATGCTTTTTTCCTAAACTTTATAAAGACACAATAAAGCGTATCTTTCCTTTTACATCATATCCCACCTATAGTCTTTAGATGGAACCATACTTTTAATTATAAATGTTCATTTCCATTACTTTTTCTCATTACTAATCTGTGTGGCCCATTGATTTTATTAATCTGTAATTTCCACAACTCTGCACATCTCCCTTGTTGATAAAGAAAAATAAAGTACCAGTACAAACTTACATCTTTTTAATCCTGAGGTTTGTTGAGCAACATTGTAAAAAACCGGACTGCCTCCCCTCTTAATGATTTCCTTACTTTCACGGGCGTCTTATCAAGAACAGTTACTTCTCTTGTCTTCTTTCTTACACAGTCTTCACTCCATTCCGACTGATCTTTGTTTCTAGGGCTCTTAGTAGTCTGGATCTTGTAATACGTCTGACTAGGGTTGTTACGTTTTCCTGTAGTGGTCTATTCTTGGCGTGTCCACCTTTTGGCCTAACATTTATGTAACTTGAATTTGCCCTATCCAGGTCATGAAGAGCCTATCCAAATTGGTGAAACTTTGCCATTCTGAAAATAGTGATTGTTGTAGTCTAAATGACTATTGTAGAGGCCTATGCTCAGAGATGCCTTACCAAAAGCTAGTGTTATTGATTGCAAAGATCTACATTTCCATTTCTGCCACTCAAATACATGTTTCCTATAAATATGGCATGGTTTACTGAAAATCTTGAAAAAATGTTTGTCGATTAACTATTTTTGCAACCAGGAAATATTCTACCTCATTTCCTTACTTTACATTAGTGCTGGGCGATATGAGTATATATATATCATGTGGGCGATAGAAAAGTGTTTATTGTGCTATTTCTCCTATATCGTTTTTGTTTATTTTTATTTTTGCACTTTTCTGCAAAAATGTGTTTTCCTACTAAGAAAGTGGAAACTGTTGTGCAAGTAAAAACTCTCATTTGTAACTCTTCAGATACATGTTGAAAAAAAAAATAAAGTAAGAGAAAGTAAGTTATGACATTTTTGTCAATGTTTTTTTCCGAGAATAACTGAAACTATACTTCATTGTGGTAAATTATGATATATTAAGGTATTTTAAAATAAATTAATAAATATAATTATATTCATTTTTTTTTCATAACGCCCAGCACTACTTTACATGCATAGTTTGTATGTTGTCTTACATAGTTACAGAATAGTAAAATGCTTTATTACCACAACAGTGCCTTTGAAGTAATAGAGTATAGCAAACCTGTAGTTTCAAATCACCCGGATGAACTTTTTCAGGTGGAGAAACTTTTTTTTAGATACGTATTTGCACGGCTGTACCTGTACTTTTTTTTTTTTTGTAAATGATAGACCTAAAACACGATAAGAAATTGGTTGAGCATCCAACAGAGTATCGGTGCCCAATATTATCAAGTGTTACACACACAAAAAAAAAATCTCCCAAATTAAAAAAAATATATATTTGTCTTTATCTGTGCATCATCTTCCTCCTTTAAACTCAATGTGTTCATGTAATGCTGTGATGCTAACTGCTAGTGCTAATGCTAATAATGTTTGCTACATCTAAGATGATATTCTGGATGTTAAGCTAACACCTGTGGTTGTCTGTTAATGCTGTATGCTGGTGTCAGGACCTCTTCAGACTACACACTAACTGCCCTTTGCTGCTAGTATTACTGTGTGCTAAGTTAATGCTAACATGTTATGATAAAGTAGTCATAAGCTAAGACTGTTGTACTTGTGTGCTGATGGTATGTGGCTGTGATTTATTAAGCTATGCTATTATTTATATATATATGTGTGTGTGTGTTTGCTTAACACTGTTAGCTTTTTGCTAATGCTGCTGTAAATGCTGTATGTTAAGCTGTTGCTAATGCTGCGCTGTTTTTGCTAACTGTGCTAATAGCGTTTGTTTATGTGTGCCTGTCTGTCGTTGTTCTTGTTGTCCACCTTTCTCTGTTTCTCTCTTGACTTTATTTTTCTCTCTTTTTTCTCCTTTTCTATTTCTATCTCTATTTCTGTCAGGTCTTATTCCTCCTCCACCTGTTCTACTACCACCACCTCTTGTCGTACCTCCAACAACCCTACTAGCATCACCACTCCTTCCTCCACCTCCTCTTCCTCCTCCTCTCTCTACTCCTCCAGCCTACCTCCTAACAGCCACGCCACCTACCATCAGTACTGCTGTCCCGCGCGCCTCCGCCTGCCCAAGCCTCCCTGCGCCCTGCCCCCCGCCAAGCACCACGAGCAGGCAAGGTAAGGGCCAGAGTCCCCCCCTTCCCACTTTCTTCCACATCCTGCCTCACCCACTCCTCCCAGTTCTGCCTCCACCCACCATGCTGCCCCCGGCGGCCTCCCCCGATCACTTCCAGCAACAAAGAGGCCAACAAGATGAAATGTATTTAGAGCTGCTTCTACATCAATCCCGGTGGAGTCAATGGTTAGATATAAATTTCGGTTCTTTTATCAAAATATGTTGCTTTTAGATGAGCATTATTTAGATCGTATTTTCTTAACAAAAATTATCTTTTTAACTGCGCACCACTTTGGGTTGTAGGTCATGAAAGCTGTCTTAAGTATTGGATAAAAAAAATCTGGAGAGTTCAAATGTAAAAAAAAATAAGATTACTACTGATTTAAAATGATCTATTTAACGTTCTGTTGAATAACTGTTTTTGGTGTTTCAATATGTGAGATTTTTCTCTGGATGTAGGACATTTTTAAAGAAAATTAAGCTTAAAATTGCATTTCTTAATGTTCCTTTATTCAAAGCATTTTGAATCGGGAGCAGATGCAAAAATGACATTTGTAAAACAGAGTATTTGTAACTTACGAGCTATGTTGGTCGGGCCACAGGTTCCCTGCTCTGCTCCATTCTGATACACTGGTACATGATTAGATCCATGATCTTCGTTTTCCTCGTCCGAGCTGGCATCCACAACTCGGAGGCTAATTTTTTTATGAACTTTTACCGCTCTACAGAAACTATGTCCCAGAAAAATGACTTTTTTAACCAAAAAATGGCATAATCCTAATTAAAAGACCACTTGGAGCGCTTTGAAAATAGATCAAAAGAAGATCGACGTGGGACTTTAAAAGAGAATTTAAGTTTATTTAACAGCAAGTTACAGCTGTTCAGGTGATTTATAAAAGCAACTGGTAATTTGAATTCCTCAAAAAAATTAAGTTGCTTAATACTGTGATTTAGATTTAAACTAAAGTACAAATTCCAAAGTCCTTCATAGATTTGAGATAACTTTCCCGAAATCAGAAGGGTTTAAATGGTGGATCATGAGCATTTTGGTGTCATAAACCACAACAATCAAACATACTTTAAAGTAAACTATCATAATTTTATAATAAATATCCACCTTCCCAATGTTGGTGCTTTACTTAATGAATATTCAGAAAATATAAATCTTTGACATTCATAAGACATGATTTCCCAGCTGATAGTGTGAGTTGAGATGAAATCAGCTGTAGTTTTTCTTGCAGAAATATGTTACTGGGATTGAACTCGGTATAATAATTTGCTCTAAATACATTTAGTCTTCAAGCTTCACCTGCTCCCTCCCACAACTCACCTCCCCTCCACAGTGGTAATATATCCTGTATTAAAAGGCTGAGCAAAGTCTGACTCACACACAAACACACAGAGCAGCGCTAAAGGTGAAGCAGCCTCTCCCACCTTTCCTTCCCCCTCATCCACCTTCTTTCCAAAATGCCATCAATACTTTTCTGTCTCTTTCTCCTCACCCTGCGCCATCACCTCCTCACCCCCTTCATGCTGCTCCCAAACATCTCAGGAAGCCGAGTGACTTAAACTTACGAGTTAAAGAGCATTCCAAAAGGAACGGGTTGAACTTTCTTTGATTTCTGCACACATACTAACAATAATTAACTGTAACACAAAACTTTAAATATGGCACCCTTTTGTTAATATATTCAATTTAAAATATTGGAATATGGTCACATTTTTGTTGATGTTGGTGAAAAAAAAGTGTTTTTTTAGGGTATTTTACATCTAAATTTATTGAAGTCAAAGCCATCTTTACACTATTCAGATAAGATTGTTTGTTATCATTGTGATTTTTTACCTAGAGTTCAACCAAATCGATCTGTATGAACCAAGTTATTAATGGAATCGACCTATACCATGGAAAAAAAAAATTCAAATGTTCCATCACATGTAATGCAGCAAAAACTGATCAACCATCACTACAGTCCAAAGTGTGGGAATACTTTGAATTTACAAAGTCATATGGTAGAATATTATAACGTTTGATCATTTTGATATAGAAAAACAACAGTGGGATGAACTTGATCAAACTAGAATGTGGATAGATTTGACATTTTTTCTTGTTTACTTGTTAGTTTGTACACGCATTTACTTTATACTTGTTGAAGAAACACAAGGAATCTGGAAAACTTCACCTCCACTGTTCAATACCAGCTATTTATCTTTGAACCACACTGGTGGAAGTTTGGGATAAAGATGTCCTGATCTATTTTAGGTTAGTGAATCGGATCGTTCAAAATGAACCAAAATCGATTAATTGGCAACCCCAAATTATGACAATAATTGGGGTTGATAAATTATGACAAAAATCAAAAAGTTGTTAAAACAAATTGTACTACCATTAATTTCTTTAAAAAAATAATCTTCATAAAAATGTGTCTTATTTAACATGTGCTTCATTGAATCTTATTGAATAATGTAAAATATTTGAATACATAATTTAAATAATCTTTTTTTTTTTCTAAATATTTCCTGTTTATTTATAGGTTTGCAATTTAAATTGGGATCCACATGCAGCCAAGGAGCCTACCGCTACCCCACAGCCACACAGTTCTCTTAAGATATGTTCTCCTCGTGTCTGTAACACAGTGCTGTTTTAAATTTTCTTGAACTTGAGTGACCCCTGAATGTTTAAGTACAGCTGCATGTTATGTTGTGGTTTGTATTCTGAACCACATCTAAACATTCACACTGATCGAATGAAATAGACTTTGGACAACAAACATGCTTGAATATACGGTACTATGGGACTTCCTATGTTAGATTGTGCTTATTGTCTGATTGCTGAAAGCAATCAGAGTATGTTGTTGTACAAATTTATTATAGTTTATTATTATTATTCCGCCGGATTTTTGACGCGCTTCTCCTCGTAGTCTAAAGCAGTTATAAAGATGCAATCAAAAGTACTTTGTAAAGCTCTAATGTGAGAAGTGTGCTATTACTTTTGGTATGTGTCAGAATTATGAATGATTTTATATGAATATTTTTATGAATTATTTTTCCCATTGACTTAACATTGTGAGCACTTTTAAATGCTTATATCTTCAAAAATACTAAAGATAATTTCATGAAACTTTCCAATATCATAGGGTATAGTAAACTACACGTTCTATTAAAATTGCAGCCCAATGCTGCTCTATAGCGCCACCAGGTGATCGTTTTAGTAAGCAGTTTGTTTTTGGCCTCTATCTCGAATACCGTAAGTCAGAAATTTGTGCTTTCTTTTTCTGTGTGTTCCTTGGATGCTAATGAACGTTTTTCAAAATGGGATCATGGAATTCTGCCGGTTTACATTTTTCGCTATTTGCGATTTTTCGTAAAACACGTTTTTGGCTCCCTATTCAACAAAGTTTCATCAAACTCGACAAAAATTGGTACACACCCTGTTTAGAGTACCCCGAATTCAATGGTACCACTCAATTGGCGATATTCTTTACCGTTTTTGAAAAAACGCAATGCTAATGAGGTGGGTGTGGTCACTGATTTTTTAACATGCTCTAAATCCTACAAAGATTGTCAAAACTTCACAAGTTTTGAAACATAACTTCATCCTACAGTGATAAAGAAGTACGAAAAGTTTTTTGAAAATATTCCTATAGGTGGCGCTATAATTTAGGAAATTGTGTTTAAGCCTCTATCTCAAAAACTGCTCAACCTAGCTGCATAAAATTCAACGCATAGGTAGCAGGAGAGGACTTGTATAACATACTAGAAAAAGGGCTGTGATGCGCCACCTAGTGGTGACTTAAGAAGGATAAGCTAACTTTGGATGGTTTCCTGTATCTTTTAAATAATTACAGAGATAAACATGCAACCACTTGTAGTTTGTTAGCTGTCCATAGAGTCATCATGGTTGAAATTTTCGGACCATTTGAAGTGACGGTTAATTTTATATGAATTTTTAAATATATTTGCTTCTCCTATCTAAGTACATGAGACGAATTTAAAATCCCTATTATCTTGAAAAGTAATTGATCAACTGGTATGAAACTTCGTATGTAGATACTTCAGACCAATCTTTAAATGCTCAATCAATTTTGACTCTATTGCGCCACCAGGTGGTCAGTTGGATTACTAAAGGGTAAAGGCCTTATTCTCCAAGTGCATTTGTCTTAAGCACTACTTTTCACTCCTTTGGGATTCATTGAATACGAAAATACTAGTTTATATGAATTTGCGATCTCTATTGTTTAAGGCTTTTTCGCAATTTACAATTTTTCACAAAACACTTTTTTGACTCCCTTTGTCACGTACTTTGACGAATCTTTGCAGATTCTTTGCAGAAGCTTGGTCTCTGCTGAATAAACAATTTATTCTCAAAGTTTAAGAATTTGCACATAAAGACTTTAGGTTTCTGTGAACAGTGTTAATGCAGCAAAGCTAAGTTGTCTGAAACTACAGGAGATAAAAGAAAAAAAAACACTTTAATAACTTGGTCACTGATTTTTTTTTTTTTTATAAAATGTAATTTTAAAAGCTTTGGCGTCATCTAGTGGTGGTCTGATGAAAGTTTGAAAGGCAATTTCTCTAGAGCTGGGGAAACTGACATATGCCTACATATATAAAGTGGATATTTTTGGCTTTTGATAGTAACAGCTTTAAAATTTCTTTAATACGGTATTGCTTTCAGCAATCAGACGCAATTTCTTTATAGGAATTGCAAATCTAGTTTATTGTCTGATTGCTGAAAGCAATCAGAGTATGTTATCCTACTACTTTATTGTCTGATTGCTGAAAGCAATCAGAGTATGTTGTTGTACAACTTTATTATAGTTTATTATTATTATTGTCTGATTGCTGAAAGCAATCAGAGTATGTTGTTGTACAAATTTATTATAGTTGTCTGATTGCTGAAAGCAATCAGAGTATGTTATCCACCTTCTTTATTATATTTTATTATTCTTTTTCTTATTGTCTGATTGCTGAAAGCAATCAGAGTATGTTGTTGTACAAATTTATTGTCTGATTGCTGAAAGCAATCAGAGTATGTTATCCTATACCTTTATTATCTTTTTTTATTATTATTATATTTTCTTATTCCGTCAAAGTTTGCCGGACTACTCCTCCTACAGTTTAGCAGCTACAAAGCTGAAACTTATACAGTATGTAGGGCTTGGTGGTGTGACGTGTGCGTGTATTCAACTTTTTAATTGGAGTTATGGTTGATTTTATATTAATATTTTTATGAATTATTTTTCCCATTGACTTAACATTGGGAGCACCTTTAAATGCTTATATCTTCAAAAGTACTAAAGATAATTGCATGAAACTTTCCAATATTGTAGCCTATCGTAAACTACACGTTCTATTAAAATTGCAGCTCAATGGTACTCTATAGCGCCACCAGGTGGCCGTTTTAGTAAGCAATTCGTTTTTGGCCTCTATCTCGAATACCGTAAGTCAGAAATTTGTGCTTTCTTTTTCTGTGTGTTCCTTGGATGCTAATGAACGTTTTCTAAATTGGGACCATGGACTTCCGTCTAACTAGATTTTTCGCTATTTGCGATTTTTCGTAAAACACGTTTTTGGCTCCAGATCCAACATAGTTTGACCAAACTTGACAAGATATCTTACATACCCTATTTAGACTACCCCAAATTCAATGGTACCACTCAATTGGCGAAATTCCTTACCGTTTTTGAGATAATCGTAATGCTAATGAGGTGGGTGTGGTCACTGATTTTTAACATGCTGTAAATCCTACAAAGATTGTCAAAACATCACAAGTTTTAAAATATAACTTCATCCTACAGTGATGAAGAAGTATGAAAAGTTTTATGAAAATATTCCAATAGGTGGCGCTATAATTTAGGAAATTGTGTTTAAGCCTCTATCTTAAAAACCACTCAACCTAGCTACATAAAATTCAACGCATAGGTTGCAGGAGGGGACTTGTATAACATACTAGAAAAAGGGCTCTGCTGCGCCACCTAGTGGTGACTTAAGAAGGATAAGCTAAGTTTGGATGGGTCCTGTTATCTTCCAAATATTTGCACGTACCAACATCCAACCACTTGTATTTTGTTAAGTTGATCAAGGAGGTGTTTGGTTTAAAATTTCGTACCATTTGGGTTTATGGTTGATTTTATATGAATTTTTAAAAAATATGTTTCCCCCTATCAAAATACATGGGACAAACTTTAAATCCCTATTATCTTGAAAAGTAGTTGATTAACTGGTATGAAACTTTGTAAGTAGATACTTTAAACCAATCTTTAAATCCTCAATCAATTTTGGCTCTATTGCGCCACCTGGTGGTCTGTTTTAAAACTAAAGTGTATAGGCCTTATTCTCCAAGTGCATTTATCTTAAGCACTAGGTTTTACTCCTATATGATTCATTAGATAGGAATATAACAGCTTATAATCATTTGCGATCTCTATTGTGTAAGACTTTTTCTCAATTTAAGATTTTTCACAAAACACTTTTTCTACTCCCCGTGTCACATACTTTGACTAATCTTTGCAGTTTTCTGCACATACCCTATTTGGGCTACTGCAAATCCAATGGTAATATCCGTTTTCCATAGTTCCGTACGGTTTTTGCGTAAGACTTCATCCAAATTAGACAGAATGAGATTGTAATGTTTGTAACGCTGCAGCTCCTTAACAGTTTCACATAACTTCACCAAACTTTCAAAACTTCTTCCACAGTGTAAGATGAGTAAGCGCAACAACTTTCACAACAGTGCTCCCATAGGTGGCGCTACAGCCAATTCCTGTCGTTTTCTCCAATATCTCCAAAAGTATTTGACCTACGCGGACGAAACTTGTCGTGCGCGTGGCACGGAAGGTCTTTAACATGCCTGCGGCTGAGGGATGTTTTAGATCGGTATTGCTTTCAGCAATCAGACGCAATTTCTTCAGGGAATTGCAAATCTAGTTATAGTTTATTATTATTCCGCCGCATTTTTGACGCGCTTCTCCTCGTAGTCAAAAGAAGCTATAAAGATGGAATCAAAAGTACTTTGTAAAGCTCTATTGTGAGAAGTGTGCTTGTATTTTTGGTATGTTTTAGAATTATGAATGATTTTATATGAATATTTTTATGAATTATTTTTCCCATTGACTTAACATTGTGAGCACTTTTAAATGCTTATATCTTCAAAAATACTAAAGATAATTTCATGAAACTTTCCAATATCATAGGGTATAGTAAACTACACGTTCTATTAAAATTGCAGCCCAATGCTGCTCTATAGCGCCACCAGGTGATCGTTTTAGTAAGCAGTTTTTTTTTGGCCTCTATCTCGAATACCGTAAGTCAGAAATTTGTGCTTTCTTTTCGTGTGTGTTCCTTGCATGCTAATGAACATTTTTCAAAATGGGATCATGGAATTCTGTTGGTCTAGATTTTTCGCTATTTGCGATTTTTCGTAAAACACGTTTTTGGCTCCAACTTCAACATAGTTTGACAAAACTTGACAAGATATCTCACATACCCTATTTAGACTACCCCGAATTCAATGGTACCACTCAATTGGCGATATTCCTTACCGTTTTCGAAAAAACGTAATGCTAATGAGGTGGGTGTGGTCACTGATTTTTTAACATGCTCTAAATCCTACAAAGATTGTCAAAACTTCACAAATTTTGAAATATAACTTCATCCTACAGTGATAAAGAAGTACGAAAAGTTTTTTGAAAATATTCTTATAGGTGGCGCTATAATTTAGGAAATTTTGTTTAAGCCTCTATCTCAAAAACTGCTCAACCTAGCTGCATAAAATTCAACGCATAGGTAGCAGGAGGGAACTTGTATAACATACTAGAAAAAGGGCTGTGCTGCGCCACCTAGTGGTGACTTAAGAAGGATAAGCTAACTTTGGATGGTTTCCTGTATCTTTTAAATAATTACAGATATGAACATGCAACCACTTGTAGTTTGTTAAGCTGTCCATAGAGATGTTTGGTCGAAAATTTCGTACCATTTGAAGTGACGGTTAATTTTATATGAATTTTTAAATATATTTGCTTCTCTTACCTAAGTACATGAGACGAATTTAAAATCTGTATTATCTTCAAAAGTAATTGATCAACTGGTATGAAACTTTGTATGTAGATACTTCACATCAATCTTTAAATGCTGAATCATTTTTGACTCTATTGCGCCACCAGGTGGTCAGTTGGATTACTAAAGTGTAAAGGCCTTATTCTCCAAGTGCATTTGTCTTGAGCACTACTTTTCACTCCTTTGGGATTCATTGAATACGAAAATACAATTTATATTAATTTGCGATCTCTATTGTTTAAGGCTTTTTCGCAATTTACAATTTTTCGCAAAACACTTTTCCCTTTGTCACGTACTTTGACGAATTCTTGCAGATTCTTTGCAGAAGCTTGGTCTCTGCTGAATAAACAATTTATTCTCAAAGTTTAAGAATTTGCACATAAAGACTTTAGGTTTCTGTGAACAGTGTTAATGCAGCAAAGCTAAGTTCTCTGAAACTACAGGAGATAAAAGAAAAAAAACACTTTAATAAATTGGTCACTGATTTTGTTTTTAAATCTTTGGCGTCTATCTAGTGGGGTTAGTTGGATTTCTAGTGTTGGGGCAATTTCCTCTAGATCTGGGGTCATCTGATGCGTACATCTGTAAAGTGGGTATTTTTGCTTTTGTAGTAACAGCTTTAAAATGCTTTAATACGGTATTGTTCAGCATCAGCAATCAGACGCAATTTCTTTATAGGAATTGCAAATCTAGTTATTATTATTATTATTATTCCGCCGGATTTTTGACGGGCTTCTCCTCGTAGTCTAAAGCAGCTATAAAGATGGAATCAAAAGTACTTTATAAAGCTCCATTATAAGATTTGTGCTATTACTTATGGTACCAAAAGCTTCAATGAGTGATTTATGATTAATATTTTTCTGACTAAAATTTCCCATTGAAAATGCATTGACCAAGAATTTTCCCAGCATGCCACAAAAAGCTTCTTAAAACCTTGAGTGAGATGGGTGTCTGTACTTATGGTACTTCCCAAAAGGTCATAATAGTACTGTAGTACTTTGAAGTTTATGTAAAGACTTCCTTGGAGTTTTCTAAACATATGAGATTTTTGAAGGTTTATTAAAACTTTGAAATGAAATGTCAAAGGTGATTAAAAACAAACACCTAAACTCTACTCTACAGAAATGTTTCAAAAGTTTTAAGAAGGTTAAGATACTTCTTCAGAGTTCCCAGACCTGTTTCCAACATTCTTAAAGTAAAATAACAACATTTAAAGCTTTAAAAAGGTATTGGCTTCTCAAAACCTTTAGTGTGGTGTCTGTTTGTAAATCCCAAGAGCCTCTAAATGGTACAGAAATATTTGAAAAATATACTCAAGCTTAAAGAAGTTTTGTTAACTTCTATAAAAGCTTAAACATTGTGAAAGAAACTTAAAAAAGTAAAACTTCAACTTTAAAAAAAACAGCTAATACTGCAAATAATGGAAGTGGATCTAAAGCTTTAAACCTTATAAGATAACATTTGGAAGTGCTTGGAACCGTTTCCTGTAAGCGATTAACTAACACAAATAACATTTAAAGCTTAAAATAGTAAGTATAAGTCCAAAATACTAACACCAACAAACTTCACATCATTCCTCAGTATGGTTTCTGAAACACCCTGAGTGAAGGGCCAAGAGTTAGACCTCCTGATTGCTCATGAGTTCCACCTGTTGTACATGACAACAAAGAAGCTCGGTCTCTGCAGATGAAACAATTTCATTCTCAACCTTTAAGAATTTGCATTTAAAGACTTTAGGGTTTCTGGAACAGTGTTAATGCAGCAAAGCTAAGTTCTCTGAAACTACAGGAGATAAAGAAAAAATAAACGCTCTAATGTCTTGATCACTGAATTTTTTTTTATCAAATATAAAGGTTTAAATATTTGGCGTCATCTAGTGGTGGTCTGATACAAGTTTAAGAGACGATTTCTCTAGATCTGTGGAAACATCTTCAAAGTAGGTATTTTTGGCTTTTGATAGCAACAGCTTTAAAAATGTTTCACTAGATGTTTGTTTGTAAATGAAACATACTGAAAGTGTTAAAACAATTACAGCTAATGAAAGCTATTTAAAAGACCTAATGAAAGAGACCCAAAAATTTCCCATGATGCAACATGGTGTCTGAAAACCTTAAGTGTGGTGTCTGTTTGTACTCATGGGGTTTCTCCATGAGGCTGTTCTTGGTATGGACACATGTGCAAACATGTGTTACAGGTGAGGCCCCTGGGCAGGGGTGAGGCCCCCTGCGGGCAGGTGAGGCCCCCTGCGGGCAGGTGAGGCCCCCTGCGGGCAGGTGAGGCCCCCTGCGGGCAGGTGAGGCCCCCTGCGGGCAGGTGAGGCCCCCTGCGGGCAGGTGAGGCCCCCTGCGGGCAGTCTCAATTGCTTCAAAATGTTTATCTGAATAGCACTGAGTCAAGAGTCAGACCTGCTGTTCAGTGAAAACAAAGAAGCTTGGTCTCATCTAATGAAACAATTTCATCCTCAACCTTTAAGAATTTGCATTTAAAGACTTTAGGTTTCTGTGAACAGAGTTAATGCAGCAAAGCTAAGTTCTCTGAAACAACAGGAGATAAAAGAAAAAAAAAACACTAAAGTCTTGAATTTGTTTTTTATAAAATGTAAAGTTTAAAATCTTTGGTGTCATCTAGTGGTGGTCTGATGAAAGTTTGAAAGGCAATTTCTCTAGAGCTGGGGAAACTGACATATGCCTACATATATAAAGTGGATATTTTTGGCTTTTGATAGTAACAGCTTTAAAATTTCTTTAATACGGTATTGCTTTCAGCAATCAGACGCAATTTCTTTATAGGAATTGCAAATCTAGTTTATTGTCTGATTGCTGAAAGCAATCAGAGTATGTTATCCTACTACTTTATTGTCTGATTGCTGAAAGCAATCAGAGTATGTTGTTGTACAACTTTATTATAGTTTATTATTATTATTGTCTGATTGCTGAAAGCAATCAGAGTATGTTGTTGTACAAATTTATTATAGTTGTCTGATTGCTGAAAGCAATCAGAGTATGTTATCCACCTTCTTTATTATATTTTATTATTCTTTTTCTTATTGTCTGATTGCTGAAAGCAATCAGAGTATGTTGTTGTACAAATTTATTGTCTGATTGCTGAAAGCAATCAGAGTATGTTATCCTATACCTTTATTATCTTTTTTTTAATATTATTATATTTTCTTATTCCGTCAAAGTTTGCCGGACTACTCCTCCTACAGTTTAGCAGCTAACAAAGCTGAAACTTATACAGTATGTAGGGCTTGGTGTGTGACGTGTGCGTGTATTCAACTTTTAATTGGAGTTATGGTTGATTTTATATTAATATTTTTTATGAATTATTTTTCCCATTGACTTAACATTGGGAGCACCTTTAAATGCTTATATCTTCAAAAGTACTAAAGATAATTGCATGAAACTTTCCAATATTGTAGCCTATCGTAAACTACACGTTCTATTAAAATTGCAGCTCAATGGTACTCTATAGCGCCACCAGGTGGCCGTTTTAGTAAGCAATTCGTTTTTGGCCTCTATCTCGAATACCGTAAGTCAGAAATTTGTGCTTTCTTTTTCTGTGTGTTCCTTGGATGCTAATGAACGTTTTCTAAATTGGGACCATGGACTTCCGTCTAACTAGATTTTTCGCTATTTGCGATTTTTCGTAAAACACGTTTTTGGCTCCAGATCCAACATAGTTTGACCAAACTTGACAAGATATCTTACATACCCTATTTAGACTACCCCAAATTCAATGGTACCACTCAATTGGCGAAATTCCTTACCGTTTTTGAGATAATCGTAATGCTAATGAGGTGGGTGTGGTCACTGATTTTTAACATGCTGTAAATCCTACAAAGATTGTCAAAACATCACAGTTTTAAATATAACTTCATCCTACAGTGATGAAGAAGTATGAAAAGTTTTATGAAAATATTCCAATAGGTGGCGCTATAAATTTTAGGAAATTGTGTTTAAGCCTCTATCTTAAAAAACCACTCAACCTAGCTACATAAAATTCAACGCATAGGTTGCAGGAGGGGACTTGTATAACATACTAGAAAAAGGGCTCTGCTGCGCCACCTAGTGGTGACTTAAGAAGGATAAGCTAAGTTTGGATGGGTCCTGTTATCTTCCAAATATTTGCACGTACCAACATCCAACCACTTGTATTTTGTTAAGTTGATCAAGGAGGTGTTTGGTTTAAAATTTCGTACCATTTGGGTTTATGGTTGATTTTATATGAATTTTTAAAAAATATGTTTTCCCCCTATCAAAATACATGGGACAAACTTTAAATCCCTATTATCTTGAAAAGTAGTTGATTAACTGGTATGAAACTTTGTAAGTAGATACTTTAAACCAATCTTTAAATCCTCAATCAATTTTTGGCTCTATTGCGCCACCTGGTGGTCTGTTTTAAAACTAAAGTGTATAGGCCTTATTCTCCAAGTGCATTTATCTTAAGCACTAGGTTTTACTCCTATATGATTCATTAGATAGGAAATAAACAGCTTATAATCATTTGCGATCTCTATTGTGTAAGACTTTTTCTCAATTTAAGATTTTTCACAAAACACTTTTTCTACTCCCCGTGTCACATACTTTGACTAATCTTTGCAGTTTTCTGCACATACCCTATTTGGGCTACTGCAAATCCAATGGTAATATCCGTTTTCCATAGTTCCGTACGGTTTTTGCGTAAGACTTCATCCAAATTAGACAGAATGAGATTGTAATGTTTGTAACGCTGCAGCTCCTTAACAGTTTCACATAACTTCACCAAACTTTCAAAACTTCTTCCACAGTGTAAGATGAGTAAGCGCAACAACTTTCACAACAGTGCTCCCATAGGTGGCGCTACAGCCAATTCCTGTCGTTTTCTCCAATATCTCCAAAAGTATTTGACCTACGCGGACGAAACTTGTCGTGCGCGTGGCACGGAAGGTCTTTAACATGCCTGCGGCTGAGGGATGTTTTAGATCGGTATTGCTTTCAGCAATCAGACGCAATTCTTCAGGGAATTGCAAATCTAGTTATAGTTTATTATTATTCCGCCGCATTTTGACGCGCTTCTCCTCGTAGTCAAAAGAAGCTATAAAGATGGAATCAAAAGTACTTTGTAAAGCTCTATTGTGAGAAGTGTGCTTGTATTTTTGGTATGTTTTAGAATTATGAATGATTTTATATGAATATTTTTATGAATTATTTTTCCCATTGACTTAACATTGTGAGCACTTTTAAATGCTTATATCTTCAAAAATACTAAAGATAATTTCATGAAACTTTCCAATATCATAGGTATAGTAAACTACACGTTCTATTAAAATTGCAGCCCAATGCTGCTCTATAGCGCCACCAGGTGATCGTTTTAGTAAGCAGTTTTTTTTGGCCTCTATCTCGAATACCGTAAGTCAGAAATTTGTGCTTTCTTTTCTTCGTGTGTGTTCCTTGCATGCTAATGAACATTTTTCAAAATGGGATCATGGAATTCTGTTGGTCTAGATTTTTCGCTATTTGCGATTTTTCGTAAAACACGTTTTTGGCTCCAACTTCAACATAGTTTGACAAAACTTGACAAGATATCTCACATACCCTATTTAGACTACCCCGAATTCAATGGTACCACTCAATTGGCGATATTCTCCTTACCGTTTTCGAAAAAACGTAATGCTAATGAGGTGGGTGGTCTGGTCACTGATTTTTAACATGCTCTAAATCCTACAAAGATTGTCAAAACTTCACAAATTTGAAATATAACTTCATCCTACAGTGATAAAGAAGTACGAAAAGTTTTTTGAAAATATTCTTATAGGTGGCGCTATAATTTAGGAAATTTTGTTTAAGCCTCTATCTCAAAAACTGCTCAACCTAGCTGCATAAAATTCAACGCATAGGTAGCAGGAGGAACTTGTATAACATACTAGAAAAAAGGGCTGTGCTGCGCCACCTAGTGGTGACTTAAGAAGGATAAGCTAACTTTGGATGGTTTCCTGTATCTTTTAAATAATTACAGATATGAACATGCAACCACTTGTAGTTTGTTAAGCTGTCCATAGAGATGTTTGGTCGAAAATTTCGTACCATTTGAAGTGACGGTTAATTTTATATGAATTTTTAAATATATTTGCTTCTCTTACCTAAGTACATGAGACGAATTTAAAATCTGTATTATCTTCAAAAGTAATTGATCAACTGGTATGAAACTTTGTATGTAGATACTTCACATCAATCTTTAAATGCTGAATCATTTTTGACTCTATTGCGCCACCAGGTGGTCAGTTGGATTACTAAAGTGTAAAGGCCTTATTCTCCAAGTGCATTTGTCTTGAGCACTACTTTTCACTCCTTTGGGATTCATTGAATACGAAAATACAATTTATATTAATTTGCGATCTCTATTGTTTAAGGCTTTTTCGCAATTTACAATTTTTCGCAAAACACTTTTTCCCTTTGTCACGTACTTTGACGAATCTTTGCAGATTCTTTGCAGAAGCTTGGTCTCTGCTGAATAAACAATTTATTCTCAAAGTTTAAGAATTTGCACATAAAGACTTTAGGTTTCTGTGAACAGTGTTAATGCAGCAAAGCTAAGTTCTCTGAAACTACAGGAGATAAAAGAAAAAAAACACTTTAATAAATTGGTCACTGATTTTGTTTTTAAATCTTTGGCGTCATCTAGTGGTGGTCTGATTAAAGTTTGAAAGGCAATTTCTCTAGATCTGGGGAAACTGACATATGCGTACATCTGTAAAGTGGGTATTTTTGGCTTTTGATAGTAACAGCTTTAAAATTGCTTTAATACGGTATTGCTTTCAGCAATCAGACGCAATTTCTTTATAGGAATTGCAAATCTAGTTGTCTGATTGTGAAAGCAATCAGAGTATGTGTGTTGTACAAATTTTATTATAGTTTATTATTATTCCGCCGCATCTTTGGCGCGCTTCTCCTCATAGTCAAAAGAAACTATAAAGATGGAATCAAAAGTACTTTGTAAAGCTCTAATGTGAGAAGTGTGCTTGTATTTTGTTTAGCCATTGGACTTATGGTTGATTTTATATTAATATTTTTATGAATTATTTTTCCCATTGACTTAACATTGTGAGCACTTTTAAATGCTTATATCTTCAAAAATACTAAAGATAATTTCATGAAACTTTCTAATATCATAGAGTATAGTAAACTACACGTTCTATTAAAATTGCAGCCCAATGCTGCTCTATAGCGCCACCAGGTGATCGTTTTAGTAAGCAGTTTGTTTTTGGCCTCTATCTCGAATACCGTAAGTCAGAAATTTGTGCTTTCTTTTTCTGTGTGTTCCTTGGATGCTAATGAACGTTTTTCAAAATGGGACCATGGAATTCTGCGGTCTAGATTTTTCGCTATTCGCGATTTTTCGTAAAACACGTTTTTTGGCTCCAACTTCAACGTAGTTTGACAAAACTTGACAAGATATCTTACATACCCTATTTGGACTACCCCAAATTCAATGGTACCACTCAATGGCGATATTCCTTACCGTTTTTGAAAAAACGTAATGCTAATGAGGTGGGTGTGGTCACTGATTTTTTTAACATGCTCTAAATCCTACAAAGATTGTCAAAACTTTCACAAATTTTGAAAACATAACTTCATCTTACAGTGATGAAGAAGTACGAAAGGTTTTTTGAAAAATATTCCTATAGTGGCGCTATAATTTAGGAATTGTGCTTTAAGCCTCTATCTCAAAAACTGCTCAACCTAGCTGCATAAAATTCAACGCATAGGTAGCAGGAGAGGACTTGTATAAACATACTAGAAAAAAGCTGTGCTGCTGCGCCACCTAGTGGTGACTT